>LPNX011004629.1:251431-378931 GCA_001517045.1 Pseudotsuga menziesii | reverse complement strand
GACGGGAGAGACTCAAAATTATATCAGTGACCTAGATTGATTCTGGAGAAGGAGATTACGGAAGCACCAGACACGTTAATCTAAGCTACAGAAATGAATTCTAAGGTTCATCCATAAATGGTAAAGAAGAATTTCCAACATGAAACTCATAGATGGAAGGTGAAGCCCATGTTTTGTGACAGAAACATGTACAGATGAGCCTGCAATGAGGATAGCCCACAGAGAGGTCACAGAGGAGGAAAATAAGCCCACAGGCATGAGAAAAAGAGAATCCCAAAGGTCTGAAGATAGAGTATTCCCACTGATGGAGGAGAGGAAGTCCACAGGAATTGGTGTGACGAATCCTGCGATCAGAGAAGAAGGGAGCTCACAAATCATAAGTGATCAAGAAGTTTCTAATTAATTAATTAATTAATTAGTGAGAGAAGCTACTTATACGCAGAAGTATGAGTGAGAGAAGGTGTTTGTTTCATCTAGATTGATGTAGCCATAGCATAAGACAGAGACCAATGGGTGTGACAGAGAATGGAGGGAAAATAAATCTAGCATGTTACAGAAAACATATTAGGGTGGTGGGGTGGCACTAGGTCAGGAAACATGTCTGCAGGGGGTTGTTGCCTCTTTCCAGCAGAAGCTTGTAAATAGGGTGTGGGAGCATCCTTTCAGTCGTAGCTAAAAAATAGGGTTTCGTAGCATCATTTCAGTAGCAACTGATAAACCAGGGGGGCATAGCCTCCTTCCAGTGATAGCTGGTAAATAGGGTGTCATAGCATCCTTTCAGTAGCAGTTGATAAAATAGGGGGTCGTATCATCTTTCCAATGGTAGCTAGTAAATAGGGTGTTGTATCATTCTTTTAGTAGCATATGATAAACCAGGGGTTCATATCCTCCTTCTAGTGGTAGTTGGTAAATAGGGTGTCGTAACATCCTTTCAATAGTAGCTGATAAACCAGGGGGTCATAGCCTCCTTCTAGTGGTATCTGGTAAATAGGGTGTCATAGCATCCTTTCAATAGTAGCTAATAAACCAGGGGTTCGTAACCTCCTTTCAGTAGTTTCTGGTAAATAGGGTGTAATACCATCCTTGTCGTTAGTATCAGGAAAAAATATTTGTAAATAACAATTTTGCAGTAATAAGACATATTGGTGGTTTACCCTATTGGGCTTCCATGTTAAAATTGTGTTCTATGTATTCTTGTTGTTATGTGTATTTAATGATAGATTTTAAAATTGGTTAAATTAGGAAAAATATAACAATACTAATTCACCCCCCCCCCTCTCAGTATTGACCAATAAACCAACAATTGGTATCAAAGCGGTTTCCTTCAACACAGTTTAACCACTGGAAGGTAGATCCTTTATAAAACCAATATGGATCAACAAGAAGAGATTTACATAGTAAATGGATCTCCAATACTTGGAAAATAAGAATACATATTTTGGAGTACAAGAATGAAAATTTATCTACAGGCATTGGGACATGATGTATGGAATTCATTGATCACTAATTACTTCCCACCAAAGAGGATAAGGACTACAACTCAAAAGAAATCCAAGAAAAGTAACTCAATGGAAATGGCTTCAATCCTTGATGGATTACCTGATGATGTCAAAGAGAATATAAGGAACTTTGGGACAAGATAAAAGACCTCTACTCAGTTGAGAAAAAATCAAAAGGAAGACTTGCTATTCTCAAGGATGTTAGTGAAGATGAAAAGATAAGTGAAGATGAAGAAAATTTATTTATAGGGACATAAAACTTAGATGAGGAATTAGAAGTGGACATAGAATCCCAATACATGGATGTTGTAGATGAAATTGAAAAATGTAGGAAAAAGAACAAAGTCTTGAAAGAAAAATTGTCAAAATATCAAGAAGAGAAGAAGTGAAAAGAAGAGGAAGTCAAAACCCTCCAAGAAGAGCTACACAATTCAAGACAACAAGTGTTGGCTAGTATGGAAGAGGTCAAGAGATTGAAACAAGAATTTGTTGAATTCAAGGAAGAAGTAAAGAAGCTAAAAGATCAACTGACTATTAGTGAGAAGTTTAAGGAAAGTAATGAAGCTCTTAATAAAGTCCTCGGCTTACAAAGATCCCCTAGGGGTAAAAAAAGTCTTGGATATAATCATAAAGGATCAAGCTCCATCATTCATGAAAATGTCGAAAATGTTAAATGTCAACATGATGCCTCCAAAGATATACCCAGGAAGCAGAATAATCACAAGGAAATGAAGTCCAGTTATCATAATTCTGCTCATGCTCCCGAGATGAAAAATTTCAGAAGACATGCAAAAGAAAAGAGTCATTACAAATAGAAAAACCAGAGATTATCCAAACATACATTCTATGGATATTGTCATTGTTGTCACAAGTTTGGTCACAAGGCTGATGATTGTAGAATCAAAGAAGAAGATGAATGGTTGATGAGTAAATACGACACCAACATCTCTAATGGAAAAATACTTATTTGTTTCATATGTCATAGTATTGGACGCTTTGCAAAACATTGCAAGAATAGTACATGTAGTTCTTCCCAGGAGACTCAGAAAAAGGTATGGAAGATGAAAACCAAGGAACAAAGAAATAAAAAACCAATAAGCAGAATACCTCTTGGAAAAATATGGAGAATAAAGAAAGACTCCAAATATATAGAAGAAATCAAGATTTCAAACATCAGTGAGGTCTCCAAAGATAATGATGAGCATAATAGAGGCATAAATAAGGATGACATATTTTATGAGGAAAACCAAGATGGAGATATAAGAGAATACACTGATAAAGATGAAGGTGATGAATAAGGATGTAGTGATGACTGTGGGATCCTTTTCTAAAAAAGTTCTCTTGTGATTTAAAGAAAACCCTGAAAATAACATTAGAAGGGATTTTATACTCAAGGAGAGTTAAATTCAGAAAATTCCAATTGGTATATAAGAAAAAGCTCAATTGGTGTCTAATGTTGAAGTATATTGAAAGCTATCTTCCTCAAAGACAATAGACGATCAAGGTTGGTGTATGGATGACATAAGAGAAAGTATGAAGTAATGTGAGAACAACAAAATGTGAGAGTCGTGAAGACCATGATGTCTACAATCAATTAGAAGATAAAGATGATTATGTTCACTTAGTATTTGAAGTCATGACACATAAATTGTTGACAGTAGAAGAAAACTCAAGTCTAAAAATAAAAATTCATTCTATTAATAAGGTAGTAGGATGAGTTCAACATTGACAAAGGAAAAAGGTTAAGATTATGAGTCTTTGTGTCTGAGATAGTGAGACCAGAGAAAATATGTAATAAATTGAAGTGATCTCTATGTTGAGGATCTAAAGTTATGGCTCTCTAGACAATTGATATTATAGATTTAAAATCCAAAAGAATCCAGCAGTATATGCTAGGTTTTTATATGAAGATCTAAATGCACATGCTTAAGGAATTCTGGTAAAAGTGGAAGCCAGTTAACTTACAGGAAGAATAGACCATTAGATATGGCAGCAAGAATAGAGTTTAAAAAAAAACATGTATCCTAGAACAGAAAATTGAAGAGTGTTGAAAAAAAATGATGAGTGTAAACTCTGTCACAAAAATGTTGACAAAGGAGAAGAAGTACAGTGACTAGGGGAGATCCATGGATCATTCAAGAACATGAAAGTTTAAATATAAATGATAATACATTGGTTAAATAACCAAGTTCAGTTAAAGGGGAGATATGATGACAGAAGGAGTTTTCAAAGAGAAGAGAGACAGGAAATCCTATATCAAAAAAGTTGCATCATTGGCATAACAGGTTATCCTTTGTCATTGTTGTCAGAGGGGGAGAATGTTTATAGGTTGCCATCAATGCCAAAGGGGGATATTGTTGAGCATATAGTTGTCATTGATGTCAAAGGTCTTCACAAATGAAAAAGGAATAACCAGTGGATATGATGGCAGGACAAACTCAGTGAAATAATAAGGTAGTGATGGCATGGCATGACATAGTTGAGGATGCGGCATGACACATATTATGACATGGAATATGATGGTGTCCTAATGATGATGAAATACTAAGGTAGTGATGTCATGGCATGACATAGTTGAGGATGTGGCATGACACATCTGATGACATGGAATATGTTGGTGTCCTAATGATGATGTCATAAAAGTTCATTTATAGCAAATGCAATGGATGAGATGGACATGGATGGTAAGACAACATGAATGGCTGATCTAAAGACTTCCAAGACAGTGTCAACAGTATGATGTAAATAATGGTTAATGAAACAAGGAACATAGGTCGAGTGGAAGTAGAGATACAATATGAATGAAAAATTTGGTTAGACAAATGAAGAGTGGAACTGCAGAAGAGTGAAATGAACGGGAGATAGAGTATATGTAACAATTGAAGAACAGAGAAACTATATCAGCGAGAGTGCTTATAAATTCCTTATAATTAGCAGCATGATGAAATTTTCTATCTATATAAATATTCAAAAATGTTAGAAATAGTCGTAGAGGATTTGCGCAAAGAAATCGTGCAGATCTGCAAAATCATGGTGAGATCCGCATTCGACCTAAAATCGACAGTCGGGAAGCATCCCACACGAGATTCGACCATTAAGGATCAGGTCCACAACAATCAAGATCGAATAGCTTGTATTATTCCCGCACTAAATCTGATGGTTAATTATTAATTCCGACAGTTAGGGGGGGAATCCAAAGTTCCGAAAAAGATCAAGATCGAACAGCTGAGATTAGTTCCGCTAAAAAGAGATCGACGATGCAGAAGAAAAATGTAGAAAGGGAATTGCAGAAATAACTTTTAAAGATTCTATGAACCTGCAATCCAAAAGATCGAACGTCGGGGAAGACTCCGCAAAATATCAACGGTGCAAAAGAAAAATTGCAGAAAGAAGCTTGCAGAAATAAGCTTGCGAAAAGGAGCCTACGGAAAGGAGCTTTCGAAAATTCAAGATATGATTTAATGAAATGTAATGCATCCTACATCCCGCAATCTGCATCTTATCTTAGATCAACAATCACGAAAGATCCTGCTGGACATCAACGATGCAGAACGATTGGTGTAGAAAGACAACGACGAAAATCGTGAAAAGACATTTTGGAAAAGTCACAAACCCGCATTCCGCAATCCACATCTTACCTCAGATCAATGTTTAGGAAAATGCCTGACGAAGATCAACTGTGGGGAATCGTTGATGAGGAAACTATGGTGGGGAAATATGATTTCAAGGAGGAAATCTATGAGCTAGATCGACAGACCAGAGAAACTCAAAGTTAGATCAATGGCCTATATTGATTCTGGAGAAGAAGAATGCGAAAGCACCAAAAAAGTTAAGCTGAGCTGTGAAAATGAATTCTGAGGTGCGTCCATAAATGGTAAAAAAGAATGTCCAACATGAAACTCATAGATGGAAGGTGAATCCCGTGTTTTGTGAGAGAAACGTGTACAGATGAGCCTGTGATGAGGATAGCTTGCAACCTGTTTACCCTTAAGTAGTTTACCCAGCAGAGACCATAGGAAAAAACAGGGCTAAGGGTGGTAGCAGCAGTGCATTCCTCCCTACCTACTACGATATAGGTAACTGCCCACCTAATTGCTTCGCCAGTCCGAGCCAAGAACTCGTAGAGGAGGAAAAGAAGCCCACGGGCATGAGAAAAAGAGAAGCTCGAAGGTTTGAAGATAGAGTATTCCCGCTGATGGAGGAGGGGAAGTCCAAAGGAATTGGTGTGATGAATCCTGCAATCAGAGAAGAAGGGAGCTCGCAGATCAGAAGTGATCAAGAAGTTTTTAATTAAAAATCGTTAATCACAGATTGTTGAAAAGGTGTGACTATCATATTTGAAAGGGCATGTTTGTGCAAGGGTGTGTTTCTAGAACAATACATCCACAGGAAACAGGAAGATACTTATATGCAAAAGTATGAGTGAGAGAACGTGCCTGTGTCATCTAGATCGATGTAGCCATAGCATAAGACAGAGATCAATGGGTGTGACAAAGAATGGAGGGAAAATAAATCTAGCATATTACAGAAAACATATTAGGGTGGCAGGGTGGCGCTAGGGTAGGAAATAGGCCTGCAGGGGGTTGTTTCCTTCTTCCAATGGAAGCTGGTAAATAGGGTGTGGGAGCAGCCTGTCAGTCCTAGCTAAAAAAACAGGGTGTCGTAGCATCCTTTCAGTAGCAGCTAATAAACCAGGGGGTCGTAGCCTCCTTCCAGTGGTAGCTGGTAAATAGGGTGTCGTAGCATCCTTTCAGTAGCAGCTGATAAACCAAGGGGTCGTAGCCTCCTTCCAGTGGTAGTTGGTAAATAGAGTTGCATAGCATCCTTTCAGTAGCAGCTGATAAACCAGGGGTTTGTAGCCTCCTTCCAATGGTAGCTGGTAAATAGGGTGTCATATCATCCTTTCAGTAGTAGTTAATAAACCAGGAGGTCGTAGCCTCCTTCCAGTGGTAGCTAGTAAATAGGGTATCATAGCATCCTTTTAGTAGTAGCTAATAAACCAGAGGGGTCGTAGCCTCCTTCCAGTAATTACTGGTAAACAGGGTGTAATACCATCCTTGTTTGTAGAAGCAGGAAATACTATTTGTAAATAACAATTTTGCAGTAATAGAATGTATCGGTTGCTTACCCTATTGGGATTCCACGTTAAAATTGTGTTCTGTGTATGCTTTTTTTATGTGTATTTAATGATATATTTAAAAAGCAGTTAAATTAGGAAAAAGATAACAATACTGATTCACCCTCCCTCTCAATATTGACCAAAAAACCAACATGGTTATCACCATGATGATGACAGTGACGATGATAATGATGGTGACAATGATGATGATGTTGATGATGCTAACAACAACAACGATGATCTTGACAACAATGACAGCGATGCTGTTGATGATTTTGATGATGATGATGACGATGAAGATGTTGATGATATTGAAGATGACAACAACGATAATGACGATGATGACGACGACGATGATGATGATAACGAGGATGATGATGAAGATGATGACAGTTATGATGATGATGATGATGTTGGTGAGGACGAGGGAGATGACGACGACGACGACGACGACGATGATGATAAGGATGATGATGATAATGATGATGATGATGATGATGATGATGATGATGATGATGGTGGTGGTGGTGGTGGTGGTGGTGGTGGTGGTGGCAATCATGACAACAACGATGATTATGATGATGATGATGAATCTGGTGATCTCTCCATACCACCAATGATGACAATGATGATGTTGAATATGATCATGATCATGAAGAAGAAGAAGATGACGATTATGATGATGATGTTAAGGAGGATGAGGTTGATGAATACAATGATTATGCTTGATTCTGGAAACCCTCCCATGGATTCAGTGAATGTGTCTAGTCTAACCATGCCAAATTTCAGTCCAAGCCAACACATATTTAAAAAAATTCAACATTGGCCCCATGTAGCACATTAATTAATATATAGGTATGGTTTTTTATGCTTGAATGGTTAGTGTCAGTAATGTTTGAGTCTGGAAACCCTCCCACACCATCAATGCATGTGTCAGGTCTAATCATGCCAAATTTCATTCCAAGCCAGCACAAATTTAAAAATTTTCAATGTTGGACCCATGGAGTACATGATCAAACACGCCATTTGGATTAGCATGATAATTGTGCATTTCCTTAATGAGCTTCTCTTTGTTTTGAGAATAATTTAATATTCTCTACTAAACAAGTCCAACCATGTGAAGGTCGCAGCACTTATTGCCCCTCCCCCCCCTCCTTCACATCACTCACAATTCCCCATAACCCGACAAAATCTATGTAAAAAACAAATTAAATGTGTTTTTTTTCATACTTTATAAGAGTAATGCTTCTAATTATAAGATATTCCAACATACAGGAAAATGGAAAAAACACTAAGAAATAGTTAATTTATATGTACCAATAAAATTTAATATTTATATCGCAATATTATATATATATAGTAGAGATATTATTGCATACCTCGTACACTTCAATGGACTTCTTCATATTCTTCATCCAATTCATCATCTGTATCATCTGTTCTAGACTCAACATTCTAAATATTGGCCATATCATCATCATCATCGATGTTAGTTACGATCATCATGTCATCATCAAGATCATCTTCATGGACATTGTCTGCTACATCATCTAATTCAACTCTTTCTTTGACATCTTATTCTAGAACATGATCATCTAACCCATGTTGATCATCTTCTTCTTTGAGACCCTCTTCAGTACCTTCCTTTAGGTTATACTTTATTAGCCTTTGTCACGTGCCCATACCCCATCATTATGCGGAATTAAAATTTTCATCAAGAACCTTCACTATTCATCAAAACACAGGGCATGGTTGTGAACCACATCTTGACAATTCCAACACTGTCACTCTCCCTTCCATCTTCCATAGATCAATTCAACAATCTACAAGGAAATATGTTAGAGGAGATCGGACGACAAAGAGAAAACGCAACGAAATCAACGATCGTAAACGATCCCGCAGACCAGATCTAAATCAACGGTTCAGAATTCACCCACAAAAATCAATGGTGTGGAAAGCCCGAGATGCGAGGTCGGAAGTTACACAAAAATATCAATCTCACTTCCCGCAGCCCGCATCCCACCTTGGAAATAGATCAATGGCAGAGAATCATCCTATGAAAATCAACGTCGCGGAAACTTAACTTGCGGGATTGGAAATATGGAAATTGCAGCACCGTGATCCCGCATCCTGCATACCACAAGTTGCAGAAGGAAAGTTGTGAAAGGAAAATCTGTGGAAACCATAATCTGCAAAACGACGTTCTGCATCCTGCATCCCACAAAATCCTTAATCCCACAAACTGCGCAAATGCGGATTTCTAGCAGAAAACTCAACTTCTTAGCTAAATTCTTGGATCGATCTGATCATGTAGGCCATTACCAAACTGGCCAATCTACCTTTGCAACTTAGTAAAATGAATTTAAGGAAAAACATACATAGATGCCTATAATTGCATTTATTCAGGAAACAAAGCATAACTCAACATAGAAACATGTTCATCACATTCCATCAAGCAAATACAATGCAAGCATTACAATTACAGATAATTATGTGGACAAGAACACTTATCTTGAAGAAAAATTGTTTCGCAACCAGCTATGTCGCTGCAACGTTCTACCCAACCATAGGTCAGTGTGCTCCTTAATCTCTCAGCAACTCTACCAGAATGCCCCATAGTTCTCAAAACATGAGAGTAAAACCAAACATGAACGCGTGGGTCAAACTGACATACGGTTCTGGTGTTTTCTTGTCCCTGCAAGCAAAACACGACATTCTAGAACTTGGTGCTCTGCCCAATTCGAATTTCCCATACTCTTCCCCTACCAAGAAATAACTACCTCAACCACCTTCTGGCAGAAATAATGGTTAGGAAGAAAAGAAAAGAAAGAGGGTAATTGATAGTTCTGATGGGTTCTCCCCATGACACATGGCTTTTCCCCAAACAGGTTCAAGGTTAACATTCCCACCCCTTTATCCTTAGGAAAATCATTCCCCCAACTCATTATTCGTTGCATTGGCATAGCTAGATATGGGTTTTCATTATATTGCATATTTACATGATGTTTACAAGCATGCTTGACTTAGCACAGAAACCATAGGCATCAACCATGATCGCCTATACACCAACATCAATCAATGACAGGGCCTTAGCCTTGAGCTCCTTGTCATGATTCAATATAATATTTACATCATGAACATTAATGCAATGGGTTCAAAACCGGGGTGTTACATTCCCCTCCCCCTTCAATAGCACTATCCTCAGTGCTTACAAAATTTTGAACAAAATGCACTGTCGCCGGGAGAAAAAGGGTTCAATTTTTATTTTAAGATTCGGTGTTCCTTAGTTAAGAAATATAAAGGACTGAGATATCATAACAAAACAAAGGTATAAGGGTGCTCTATCACAACCTACCAAGGGACACAGTATATATATTCTACATATTAAGCCAAACTTTTTATTTTGCATTGTAAATTTGAGAAAAAAATATCAAGGAAGGCGTTTATTTCTTATAGGATTTTTTCCCTCCAGGGTATATCTTGGTCTTAATGGTGTGATCTTTTTACTAATATAGCTATTCAATCAAATTCTTAGTTATTTTTCACAATGAAAGTGGTATTATTCTATTAGTAAAACTTAATCATAAGTAATCATTGTGCATTATAGTGTAATATCATTGTATTTGTAGTAGCATTTTAAGATAAATTGTAATGCAATGTCCATTGGAATATCCAAGCTAGTTTCTAGATCATATCAACATAAGTATGATTCGGGGGATTTATATGAAATACTTACAATATATCCTCAAGAAAACTTGGGAATTATAAGGCAATAAGATAACTACACCCCGTGGATCCAGAGATTGACATAAGAAAGCAAGAAAGTAATGCCAAGTCATAGACATGGAAAATCAACATGGAATTATCCCAGAAGAATTGGATCAAGATTTTTAATAATGGAAACACAAATATTTGACTTCTCCATCTATAAGGCGATAATAATGTCATCTCTAGAGAGTAATTTTAGACCCTTTCACAATCCGTTTAATCCTAATGGGAATTTTGGCTCTCATCATAAACCTAAATATAAAAAGAGAAATATGAAAAGGCAAAGAAAGAAATACCAAGAGCCAACAACACATTTTCTTGGTGTTTTTCCAAATAAGAAGCCAAAGTGAATGACAAATCCTATGAGGTGAAATGAATTTAATTAAATATTATCATTGGTTGAAATGACTAGTAGTTTGTTTAAAGTGTGCATAGTATAAGAGAATATTAGAAAATAGTGTTTGCCAAAGTGAATCTATTGGGTCACACCCAAACTTGGTGGGAATGTTAAATGGAGATGTGCTAGAAAACGATCTACTAGTAACCAAGTGGGAGGTTTTCAAAAACCTTATTAATTCAAAAAAATTCCTATCAAGTGTGAAGAGAACTGGAGAATTCATTCACTCCACTACTAGAAAGAAAAATGGCAAAGTTTGCAAGAGTACATTATAGAATTTAGAAAACAAGACCTCTGATTTAGAATATACATTGAGAACCCAAATGGACTCCACATAATAAGGAGGCAATTAATTCTCTTCAATCACAAATATCATTAAGCGGCCTTGAGATGAACAAGAATAAAGGACAACCAAGTGATTAAGAGTAGACAAACTAGCCAGGATCTCCTAAACTAGAGGGGAAATTTTCAAGAAGACCAATGCCACCTTTCAAAAGAGAAATGTTCCAAATTACCACTATGATTGTTGCAATAGAGATGGCCACATTGAATAACATTGTTGGAAGTTGCATCCTCAATTTCATCCCAAGAATGATAAGGAGAAAGCGAAGAAGAAACTTCTAGGCATGGACATGGGCATTGAAACGGAGAGCAATTTGGATGTGGACAAAAATATTGTCCTACAACACAATGAATGGTGAACATAAGCGGCATCCATAACAACACGAGAATAACACAATAAATCTCTTATGTATCAAATCTAGCCCAAGAAGATCAAATAAGATTATTTGTTCAACAATAATTTGCAATTCAACCTCATTGTAGAGGCCTTAATAAGTAAGCTTGGATAAGAGCTACATGACCTTCCTCGTCCATACCTTTAGAATAGGTGACTAGGGGTGTTGCATTGAAAGTTAATAAACAATGTATGCTTAATTTTGTTACCGATACAAAGTTCATTGATGGAGTAAAGGTAGATGTGGTCATGATGTGGTCCCAATGGATGTATGTGTTGTAGTGTCAGAAAGCTCGTATATGTATGTGCAGTATATTATCTTCATGAAAAAGTTGACAAATACCACTTGATCAAGGATAGTAAGTCCCTCACCATCAATGCACACAAGGGTTAACCCAAGCTCTCTTTATTATGTGTACATCAAGTCAAGAAACTAATTATCTCAAGCAAGAATTGTGTGTCTCTCCTTGAGACATAAATAGTAAGGGTATATAGAAGAAAAAAAGACACCAAAAGTTCCAAAAGATACGATTTTGTGGAAGAAAACCAAATCAACTAGGGGTCAATAAAACTCTAGTAGAATATCAAGTCCAATATACTCCACAAAAAGAGTTGAGTATTTTTTTATAATGTCCTTCAGAAGTAAAGGTGACCAAATGTAACATACCCCTCTTAGGTCTAATGGTAAGGAGAGGTATATGGGATCTATTTGGAGATAATAGGGATGAATTTATTTTATGCACGTTGGATATGTTCATTTAATCAGATCTGGTCAGTTAATCATAAATTTATTTTTCTTATTAAACTAGTCATGAAACTCTTAACTAGTAACTAAAGCAGCTAGTCACTAACTAGGATGCATAGTTCTAACATAAAAAATTCTGAAATAATATTCAGATGTGGAACAATGCATAAATAACTCATGCATTTCAAAATATCAGATCTAATTAAATTCAAATTCTATAACATAATCCTACTAAATTTTTCTCTTTCAGTAATTGGAAACAATCTCTACAACTTCTACCAAAATTGTAACTAGTTTCCACACAATTATGAAAATTCTAATCAACTGAGTTTAAACAATGAATGACATGATATTGGGTTTCCATGTTCAAAAATGACATTCCATATCATCTTTGAACAATTGATAAAAACATAATTAAATTACAGTGCAATTTATCCTCAATAATTCCCAATGAATGTAATACTAGTAGGAACACGCGACATCACAATTTCTAACCAATTCTTTTAAATTCAAACCATATTTGTACTCTAAGAATAAAAATATACAAATACATCTATAATCATCCATTAAACCACTTCTAAATAAGATTTCATTAATAGATTCTCAAGTACAAATATACAGTACAATAACTAGTACAATTTTTTCTCAGAACCTGCTAATCCCAAATAGGCTAAAAACTTGATTCAAATTAAACTTTATCTACCACACAACCTAAATACTAATCATAATATTCAACCAAATAACTTAAAGGATTAAGTACTTATCTTAATATTGTATTATTTGCGGCAACAAGACAACGTTCCTCTCATCCTATGACCTTTCCTGGTGTGTGTTTTCCCATTGAAAGATCTCCCTGAGTTGAGTTTTTAAAACCTCGTATGAGATGGTCTCTTCTAAATGATACTAAGGCTGATCTGATCCCTTCCATGGAATTATCTCCCTCTCCTAGAAATATTATCCAAGTAGTTCTTGATATTATCCCTCTCTTAGAACCCACTGACCTCCAAGGTCACTTTCTCAATTTGAACCCCCACTGGAGCATTCAGATATTGAGAGAATTGGACCCTAGTCACCCGATACTGAGATTATCCCCCTCTCCCTTAGGTACTAGTGCAACCAGCAATAAAACCCCACTCAGGATTACCCCCCTCTCCTGATGGGTGAATTCTTAAATCAACTCTTCTAACCCCCAAGTCCAAATTACCAATTTGAACCTCCACTAGAGCATTCAAATTCACAAACAAATACCGCTCTCCAGAGAACACAGGTAGAAATCCTACTAGGGAATTCATTTCACATAAAAAATAACCATGGACTCTTTTGTATCCCTCCCAGAGCATCTAGAAACACACAAATACTAATCCCCTGGATCAAACTGTCAGATTCACTGTTAAAAATCAGCCAATTATCTATTGGAATCCGTTATTTTCCTCATATCCCAACTCTAATGCGCTCTTCAACCTGCACAACAACGAATGAATTCCTCCCTAGAGCCATTCGAATCCTTTCCACTTAGCTTGAATTGCCTCCAAGAGTTTGGTTCCAGTTGACTAAGGAAGGACTCCCAAACAATGTGGATTCCTAACCACTACTTACTTACACACTCAAGCTACATCCAAATCACTTGATATTGACTCCTGACACTGACATAGACACCTCCCTGACTTGGCTAATTTGAATTCATCAATTAGCTCCAAAATAACCCTTAACTGACTCTTAATCAACCATACATTAATCCCATGCACTGGAGACAAATCCAATTCGCAAGGACTGACTCAAATTTTCCCTTGATCCCTCTGGTGCACTTAATTAGACTCTAAATTAACCAAACTGCTTGACTAAACTTGATATTGAGTCCAATTCCTAGACTGAGTACTTGATTAATTAAAGATAATATTTAATCACTTAATTGGCATCTAGTTTCACTACTATAACTAAAATAAAGACTCAATTTAAGTGGCAGTCTTTCAAATTAATTAAATTAACACAAAATTAACTACCTTTTACTCAATTAAACTCAATTTAACTGAAATTAAATGAAATTAACTCCATATTAACTAAAATTAACTAACATTAACTCCACCTAACTCAATTTAATTGGAATTAACTAAAAGTGACCCAATTTAAATAATTTTAACTCAAATTAGCATAATTGACTCGAAATTAGGTGCATGCATTGACCAAACTTAGTCTAATATGCACATAGTTATTGTGTGAAGTGGAAGTGGGCCCCATTGTTGATTAGATGAGGAATATTCTCACCTAGGGAACATATTGTTGCATGCATGGCACTAATTATGGGTTTTTGGAACCCCGTAGTTCGGAATTAAATAAATTAGGTAGGCAAGAGTAATGTTAGGGGGAGTTGCAACTCCTAACCCCAAACCCATCTCAAAATACATTCGAGAACCCCCCAGCAACATTTGTTGTCATGCCGTGTCATTATTAATTATAATAATATTAATAAAAATAATGCCAATACTAATCATTGCAATTGAAATAAAATCCATCTCGTCAGTTTTCCATGGTCTTGGCAGCCAATGCCAACCCAACAAAGAAAAATAAGCAAATAAACCAATTTGTGGGGCCTACCTTTGGTATTTTACACCAAAAGCCTTCCAAAATGGAGGTATGATATGAAATGGATCACTATGCTTATACACTAGTGGAATGGTGGTACTCAAGAAATGGCATCCTTGGTAACTAGTCAAAATCCTTGGACAACCAAAACTATGTGATGATATTGAAAACAAGAAACCTTGTTGCAGCATGTAAATCCATTTTGTTTGGATTTTTTCTTATTATTATTTAAATATTTATGGGTATATATATATATTGAAAAAAATGAAAAAGATAAAATTATTCTATTTTTTTTTTGGCATCTGCAAGGGAACTGACAAAATTATATTGTAAATATATAAATATCATTTTTGGAGCTTTATTGGGTTGAAATCCATAGTTTTGGGCTGGAAGGCATCATTTCCAATTTTGATCATGAATCCTACAAAGCAAGGTCAAAACTAAAATGGCCAACTAGGACTTTAAAAACTTCTATTTATAGCAAATCAAAGTGCGCAATGTCTACGTGTTCCATATCCAACCAGTTTTTCTTTGTATCTTTCACTATAAATTATGAAATAAAAAGAGCAAGGATTTATCCTTATTCCTTGTTGGATCATTTTCCTCACGGGTTTCTCCAAGATATATTTGGGTGTATTCTCAATTATTTTGCATAATGAAGAAAATATATGTATAATATTAAGACCTAGTCATAAGTAATCTTGTTATGAGGAATTCTTCATTGAAATAACCAAGACAATTTGGAGCAATGTTGTAAATATCTCTACCTTCTCTCGAGTTTTTGTGTTGCTGATTTTTCGATGTTTTCCAATAAATATCGATATTTTCCCCATATTCTTGAAAGTTTCTTTCCATACCCTTGACAATATATTCCCCAACACGATATTTGTAACATTGATTTGGAGAACTTTTAGAGTTTCTCAGTATAACACCATCAATTGCTTAGATTTATTCACGAGTCTCTATATTTCTCCTTACACTTGGATAGGAAAGTTAGTTGAAGTTAGGTTAGTTGAATGTTGAAATGGTATCAACCCAAAGTTTATAAATGAAATAAGATAAGTGTAAATTTTTATCATATTCAAACCTCCTCCCTTCCTTTTTGGAAATAGAATTTTTTTACTTACACATTGCATGTAGTTATAAATTGTCTTGGCATTATAACATTTAATTGCCATCACGGTTGTACCCATAGTGGAGCATGTAATGGTCCACTTCTTGCTTAATGTGTTGTTTTAATGTCCTTTATTTTCATTATTTGTTTCCTACCCAATTTTAGTAAGATCAATATAATTTTAATCAATGATCTCATTTCATAAATCCACACTAGTGTTTTCAATTTCAACACTTTCATTGTTTATATGAAACAAAATGTGGTAACATCATAATAA
Organism: Pseudotsuga menziesii; assembly: GCA_001517045.1. NCBI lineage: Eukaryota > Viridiplantae > Streptophyta > Pinopsida > Pinales > Pinaceae > Pseudotsuga > Pseudotsuga menziesii. Next base: position 362,696 of record LPNX011004629.1, on the reverse strand, counting down.
CAAAACACCAAAAAACATAGTTACTATTTTCTTGGAAGGTTGAAGAGTTGAATGTCATGTCAAAGCGTATGTTCCCAAAGTGATGTAGTGGATAAAGTTTTGGATAATTTGAACTGAAGAATCTTGACCGGTGAAATGTTTCCACCAAATAAATGCATAGACCATCGGAACATGATATAAAATCAACACTATTTTATATTGATAATATTTGAAGTTTTCTTCCATTTACTATCCAAGAGCATTGTTTCTTTGTAGATTGAATAATTAACATGTACTTTAAGCTTGCACTTTTGTAGCAACATATTATCATATATTTATTTAAGTTGATAAAACTCAATGATAACTTCATGTTTATTAGGTATCTAGGTTCTCATTGTGGCTGAGGACTTAAGATATCCACACCAATTACTTGAATATTAATTATTATAGTTTTAGGCACTTCCAAATTTGTTCATATTTAACTATTATTGTTTCAGGCACTTACAAATTTGTTCATAACAATTAATTGACTTATAGAACTATCAATCCACCCACCCACCCACCTCTTAATATATAAAACAACCAAAAAATGAAAAATAAAATCAGCATACACTCGAAAATAGATTGAGAGGAAAGGAGGGGGGTCAACAATGAATGTCTACCACTTTCAAGGATGAACTTGTTCATAATGAATCAGTGACTCGAAGCACTCTCAAAATCACCTTCCTCCAAAAAATCCAACAAAACCACTAACAAAAGGGAAGCGTTGGATGGGAACACAATTAAGGTGGAGGAGATGAAATAATGGCCAATAAATCCTCATTAGTCTATCTATAGATGCCTTATAGAGAGGGAAACCTATAATGGTGAAGGACCCAACAATATGACTCAGAAGAGGGAAATATGGGTAGGGCAAGAGATGCAAAGATCATTACTCCACCTCTGCATGCATTAAAGGAAGGCAAACCCTAGTGGCAAGGCTCTCAACTCCTAGGTTTGATGGCAAACTCTAGTGATGAAGGATCCAAAAAAACCACTCATGAAGGGAAATGGAGCTTGGAGAGGGAAATGGATGGAAAGACAAAAAAGTAAAAGGTCATTACTCCACCTATGCATGCCTTGAAAATAAAGAAAACCCTAATTCTATGAAAATTGGCTCATGGGTTGTGCATAGAGTCCCAAATATTAGGAAGTTAAAAAGAAAAAAAGACCAAATGATGAAAATGGTTAGATAATAAGAGTGTTAAATCAATACTTGATATTTTTTTCATGATTTTTTATAACAAAAATGGTTAGACAATGAGAAAGAGTATCAAATCGCTATTTGGTAATTTCTTCATTTTCTTTAATTGTTTATTAAAAACAAATCAAGTCTCTCCAAGGGAGCAAATACACAAACATAAAAATATGAAATTATTATTCTTATAATTAATATGTTGTTACTAGGGTTGCTAAAAATATTAGACAAGGTATATGATAGTAGCATGATGTGTAGTCAACAAAGAGTAACATGCATGAAATCTAGTTGATTACTTCAAGCATTAAAAGCAAACATTTCATTAAAATGTCCACTAAACTTACTAAATAAAAATCCAAAATCATACTTCGATAGAATCTCAATCAATGAATGAGAAAAAGGAACAAAATTTGTTAGGGATCTAGGTGAGTGAATTTATCCCATGTAACTATAAAATAACTACATAAACTTCCACTAGCAATGTGTCAATTTGCATTAATAAATTCATGATTCAATCACTAGAACTAGGCATGCCCCTTCAAGATGGTTTCCACTAGAATTTTTGCATGGGATGTACATGTTCATCTTATTCCCCTTTAAATTATCCTACGTTTGGCCATATTAGAATGTAAAATCTCCAAAAATCATTAAACCCATATAACCTTGGGATTGGGGCATTTTTATGTTAGAAAGAAACACTTGCCACCATCATTTTTTAACACAAAATCCAATGGCGTAGATGTCTTATTTTCGACATATTGTTGTCGACCATTCGGCAATTGAATTTCTTTTTAAACGTCGGTATAAATTTGGTGGTTATCCGATAGTGTAATAGCCTCCTCTAATTTTCGACATCCACCCGTCGAAACTCCGACACGCATTCATTTAAAATTCCCGTTGCAAATCCGACGAATTGCACTTCATAGGGGTCAGAAATCCAACAGTAGTCATCAATGCCTTTCACTTCAATGACGTCGAATAATCGATGAATTAGAGTTGTCGGAGGTATATCCTAGTTGTCAGATTTTATGGATATCCGATGAGAAAAATTTTACATAGACGTCAAACCTCTGACGAAAATTACGACGAATTTCAATTGAAAGGAGTCTGAAATCCGGTGAATAGAGTCATCGGAGGTATATCATGGTTGTCAAATTGGATGGATACATGACGAGCAAATTTTTACATAGATGTCAAAAATCCGACGAAAATTCCAGTCGGATGTCTCACATTTCCTTTGGATGTAATCGGAAATGTCGGAAATTCGAAGGCCTTATGTAAATTTATAAAAATAAAAAAAATATCCCACTATTCATATCCACTTCCAAGGAAAGGGCCTTGATGATATTCTTTATTTCCCCCGCACAAAAGACAAAGATAAGATGTAAGAATGAATGCATAAATCAAATATAGATATATAATTTGTTCACAATACAACTATTTGATAACTTTATTAAAACAAATAAATAAATCATATAACATATTAACATTTTATCTTTTCCATATATTTCTATAGGAATTCCAACTAACCATACGATTGTATTTTGCAGAGACACCACCAGGTTTTTTACAAAAATAAAATAATGGCTGTGTAATCCAAAGAGCTATGCTGAGTCCAACCAAAACACATAGTATTCACAACTTAGTTTATTTTTATATGACACTTATTTTCCAAAATACCATCCTCATCATTAGCCCTCCAAGGATGAGATCTCTCACACTATAACTATAACTCACACTCAAGGATGAGATCTCTCAAAACTGAAAGACTGAAAATAAAAAAATGAGAGTGGGCACCCATTTCCCCTTTAAACAAATATATAAAAATACTTTGAATTGGTTCCTTACTTATCCCACACCATTTAAAACATATTCCCCTCTACCTCCACATTTTCCAACCATCCAATAGAAAAAATGCAATATCCAATGGAAAATATGCAATATTTATTGACTGATCATAACTAGATTGGAAATTACATCAACTTGGAATTTTACATATCTCCCATATGGGTAAAATTTTAACCTAGTATCCCAAACCTAACATCATATCTTTAATATTGTTTCCATCCACTTAAGCATCCAATCTAAACTCTCTTAGTATTTTGACCCTCTTACTTCACTTAATCCTATGTGAGTATCTCAACTCCCTTCTCTAATTTATTTCATCTTAAAAATCATCTGCTTTATTTATTAGTTAATTTATTTCATCTTAGGAAGTCATGTGCTCTATTTATTAATTATTAATAAAATAACGGTGTTTTTCCCTTTATCACAACGTATACCATATGCTTAAATTCGTGGCATAATTATCTAATGGGACCTTCAACATCGACCACCCATTTATTTCAAATACACTAAAGAAATATTATATAATGTTGGAATTTAGAACTCAGGTAGAAGATGAACAAGCATGTTACTATGTCTCAACCTATTCAGGGCACATGTTTTTTCTGTTGGAGGGTATATAGTGTATTATTCGATGGATGAGAAAGACTTACAACAAGAATATTGGATATCACAAAATTGATTAGGTAACACCCACATAGTACTAAATATGGCAAGGGGGACATGAAAATAAATTTCCAGTGGATGGGAGAAGATAATGGGAAATAAGCGCCTCGGGGTTTAATATTTCAAGGACTTTGCATGGATCATCGGATGCAAATGCAATAGAGATTTGAATCTCCTATGATGTCTATTCAATCAGAGGTGTACAAGTTAATGGTTATAGCAGCATTGCAAGAATTCAATTAGTGTTATTTAGGAATTTCACTTCTGCACACACACCAATTTTCTCAATATTTATGCAAAACAAGACCCTGTACCCCTTCCCCTTGCACCATGAATAAAGTTGCTTTACTAGTTTTATATTGATAACTCGTTTGTGGTCCTGCTTTTCTTTTTCTTTGAAAATAGGTAGACCTGTTAGGTGAATATCTTTAGAAATGAATGGATGAATTGTGTCGCCTCTTGAACACCAGTGTAAGATACAAACATAATATGAGTTCTACAAATTATAGTGTTTTGATGGAAACAAAATGGAGGGAATGATAATTTCAGCTCCATGTGATTTAATTATCCTAAGAAGGAAAGATTCAACAAAAAAAAATGTGGGCATTCATCCATACTTCCATACATTGATTGAAATACACAATTAATTCACACACAAACAAGTTAGATTATGGAAGAACTAATTAACTTAGCATAGGAATCATACATTCATTATACAAAGATTTGTTTGAACATTTGCTCAACAAAGAGACTATATATTTCATTTCACTGATAAAAATGTACATTAATATGAAGAACATGAATCTTAAGCACCCAACAACAAAATTACTAATCCTAAATTACAACTTATTGAGGATTATTAGAACGATATTTTGAAGGATTTATGTTAACAAAAGATTCATAACAAGTGGTAAGAACTCTTTGGATATGCTCAAATACCCAAGGGAAATGTTTTGAACTCATTGTGTAGTTGACCAGACACTACATTTGCATCTAACCCCTATGTTTGGTGGAGGTTAGTGGTTACTTTATGCCTCTCCAACACTTTAGTAATACAAAGAGACTCAATATCCTTTCAAAAATGCCATAAAAAATATGTAGTGTATATAATACTATTAATGAATTATCAGCTCAAGGGTACCTATGGGATTTAGATCATCAAATATATATGTAAATAATAGTTCCATAACCTTCCCATCAATATGATCTTGGCATTGTTGAGATTGTAGACCTAACAAATCCAACAGTTGTTCTCAATTTTATCCCCCCCTCACCAAATCAAAAATTTCATCTAATTGGAATGATATTGCAGACACAAGCCCTCTATTATAATTGTCTACTATGAGCACCATCAATGAAATCTCTAGAATTGGGAGCACCCATGCCTATTCTTCTTATGTTGTTGGTGGAGGAGTCAATCCCCCCATTTCAAGTTTCAATTTTCATAGTTACAAACCCGTTATCCTCTACTTTTTGAGTTGCAAGTTGAGATGATTTCTATCCTCTAATAACCCTTACTAGTTGTATCAAAACCTATACCTTTTCTCCTAAAAGTAGTCAATCTATTATTTTTGGAATTCTCTCTACTAAAATTCCACATGTCTTTGTGACTAAGAAACCTATCTTACTTGATTTTAACGTATCTATTAGAATTTATTTTACCCTTTGTACACTTTTCCATTTGGAGGAGGAAATATCCCTACATTCAATCCATTTGTTTGAAGAAAATATACTTTAAGCTCAGTGATGCATTTAGGAAATTTTACTCTTTCCTAGAATGTGAAGTATGAATAATGTATCTTCCCTCTTTATATTTAAATTTAAAAAATACTTCATCTATACATCTGTGCCCAAGCGACCTCTCCAGTTATGTCTGGTGTCGGTTATACTCCAGTAATTATTTTGTTAGTAACAACCAAATGTAATTATTTAGGAATCTGAATGCAATTATCATTCCCCCACAAAATCAGCTATCATTTGGATTTCTCCCATCCATTCACATATGAAATTGTCTTCTAAGATTATCTAACTAAACCACATCACTCCATGGCCTCGTAAATATCAAATGGACACCAATATTGGGAACTCTGAATCATCACATAGAAATTGTCTTGCATTTATGGTAAAGAGTAATTTTTAGTGGTGTGTAAAAAGAAAAATGCAAAAACATGAAAAATTAGTATTATCTTACTCCATATCACTATTGAAATCATAAAAAAACCTAATGAGCTCAAGCTTATGTAAATGGAGACATTTTCCCTCAAACTGTACAAATTTTGTTAGCAACAAATCCAGCTAAGTATCAAAAGAAAAATAATCTCATTTCACTTTAGTTTTTCTTTATTTTTAAAAAATTGTATGCCCAGGGATCCCATTATCCCAACTGCCTTGACAACTTCATGATACTCTTCTATCTCAATTTCAACACAATGTACTTCTTTTTTCAAATTCATCAATCACCTACCATGTAACATTATGTCAGAAATATTATTACATCTTCTAAGCTAAAAAACTAATATCTCACAGTTTTTTAAATGATTCATACATTACACCATACAATAGATAATTACATCATTTAACATAGTCAGTTTCATTAAACAAACATCAGGAGAAATAGGAAATTCACACCCTGCATGCCGAAAATGAAAGCATGTGATTTTGAACCTCAATAGAAAGGGACATAACAACTCTACAAAAGATATTAAGTATAAATTTATCGAACGTAGATAGTTATTGATTAGATATCCACGATCACCCCAAGCCAAGGGGACATGGTTATACATTGAAAGTAGTTTTACACCACTGCTTCCACAAAAATTCAATTGCAATAAACTGAATTATATGCCATAAAGGTTTATAGTTGTCCCTAATCATTCAAGTGTCTGTTAAGAGAGGACAACTATGTTGGAGTCATTATCGAACCCACACATCATTATTTTTCCTAATTGGCCAATTACCACTTATCCTAACTTATTGGCTCGAATATGTGACTGCATCATCAACTGGATCATCCTCCTTCAATCAGGGAGGCTAACTGAGTCTTCTCCTTCAATTGGAGAGACTAATTGAGCCTCCTCCTTCAATCAAAGAGAAAATTTGGGTTGATCTGCATGACCTAAGCACCCCAAATTAGTTAACTAATTTTTATTTCACCTACTTTCAGTTAAATTGCAGCTGTAAAGGATCATCCATCATTATTTTGCCTATTTTTTCTAATTTCCAGTTAACTGGAGTGATTTAAGGCGCCTCCAACAACTTTTGGTGACTCATTTCAGTTTAGTTCAGTTGATCTCAGCTAACTGAAGTCATACATGTGCCCTCACCTACTGATTGACATGCAGTTGAGTTTTATTCAGTTAGAATCAGCCTTAACTTCCTATGATTCAGTTAGAGCCAATTATGGTTGTGATTAGTGGTAAACTGATGTTTTTAGTGTGGATAACTGACATCTAAGCCACTCTAATTTATGGAATTCGATATGGCTATTCATGCCAGTGTAACACGTTGTATCATTGTTTTTTATTAATCATAACAATTATACAGCTGGAACTCCTAATTGCAATGTTTTCATGTCATTTTTTAGTGTAATTGATCCTTGAATCTTGTGTAAGTTGTGTCTTGGTCCTCAGATTACTGTGACTCAATTTTCATATGGTATCAGATCCATGGCGGGATAAGGCTCTTCTTCTTCAACGAATTCCTTGATGGATCTATGATGCAATTTGAGCAAAAAGATCAAAAATTCCAGCTCTGCACCTGAAGCGGAGAGTTTACCACATAATTCATGGGCAAAGGAATTGTTGATTAAGCTTTCTTGATTGACTAAGATGGGTGTGAATAAAACTCCAAAATTCTAGGTTGTTCGACCTTACTTTGTATCTTTTTGTGTGATTTGCAGGTTTTTCAAACTCTTTCACTACATTCGCTACAGCAGAATAATGGCCTCTTTTGTGAATCTACTCACTCATTTCAACTACCATGAGTGGAAGGAGGACATGGATATTTAGTTGTGCTCCAAAGAACTCTAAAAATTCACAATGGACATGGAGGTAGAGCTGAATCATGTTGTTGACAAAGCAAAATACTAGAATAATCTTGATGAAGCATATGGATTTCTGTGCCTTTAAATTTCTAGAGATCTTCTCTTCCACGTCACTGGATTGGAGAATGATATGATATCTCTAAACCAAGGAAACTTCGAAACCATGAATGAATTCTTCACCAAGTTCAAGCACTTGGTGCTCCAGTTGAAGCAGTGTAAAATTGAGAAGGAGAATGATCAGCTCATCCTTTCCATCCTTCCGAAACTTGGCCCAGATTACTCAGTTTGTGTGTCCACCTTTCACATAGGGAAGCTCACAATCCCAAATTGGAAGATGTTGACCCTCAATATGATTCATTGAGTCTCTCACCAATGAGCATGAAAATCTTGTCCAAATGGGAATCATCAGATCTCCCAAGGACCAAGCCTTGTTTGCTAAAGGACCCAAAGATATGAATGGAAAGGGGAAGCAAAAGAACCAAAAGACTAAGTTTGATGCTTCCAAGCCAAAGAACAAACACCGGCAGTTAGATGAGCTCTCATGCTCAAGAAAGAACAAGCACAATGTAATGTCCCCGACCCTCCGACCTATTAGAATAATCAACCCATAGTTAGCTACCTTAGACATTAATTAATCCATTTTTGTCTTATTTGCCTAGTTTCCAATATTCCACTCTATGCAAGTTGTCTTCCACATGTCCTAGAAGTTAAACTTGATAAAATTGAGTCATGGAGCACTTGGGAAACCTCTTGGTATCCATATTTAGCATATCTGCTTTATTCCAGATCCTCCCTAGCACATATATTCTTTTTCCGCTTTGTTTCCTACTTTACTAAGATTTATTGCAAAAGGGAAAGTAAGACTAGGTGCAATTGACTTGTTTTTTGCCCTCATCATCCTCCATTATTTTATCCTAATAAAAGCATGTATGAGTTGTCTTTCCATCACCTATTCATTTTCCTACTTTACTTTGCCAATTCGTGAGCTCCTAGGTAGATTTGGAACCTGCTTTATGCACCTATGGGGGATTTGACTACATTTAGTAAGCCTACTTTTGATTATTTCGAATGGCATCCTTATGCATTTGAATCTCTCATGTAATTATATATTGCAGTAGCCTATGACTTCATAAGGTTGGCTATTGTACACTTATTCAATACAGATTAGTGTTATGCTCCAATTTCAATCTCCTTTGTGTGTAAATTTGCAGGTTTGATTAGCGATTTTGTGAGTGCAATTGTTCTATCACTTGGGTTCAATTTCCACATGGTATCAGAGCCTTTGTAGATCAATTTTTCTCCTTCCATATTGCTATTGCAGGTTCAACATTTTGACTAGGAGCTATCTTGCTGACTGAAAGGGACAACTTCTGAGCTATGGATCAATCTCAGAAGATCATCTTAACTCCATTTAATTTCTTTGAATGGAAAGAAAATATGGAGATTCTGTTGAGAGGGAAATCTCTCTACAGGGTGACTATGGAAACTGAAGCAGATCCCAATGCAGCTACAGAGAAAATTAAATGGCACAACAGGAGGGATGAGGCCTATGGTCTCTTGTGTCTGAGCATATCTAGAGACCTCCTCTTCCATCTTTATGGATTGACATCACCTAATGAAGTATGGGAGAAGCTTGTAGAGATTTCTGGTAAAACAGATGAGATGAGAGGACATCAAATCGAGAATGAATTGATCTCTTTGAGTCCCAGCAGCTTCGAATCCCTGCAACTCTACTTTTCCAAGTTTAAATCCCTTGTTTTGCAGCTAAAATAGTGTGGAATTGAAAAGGAGGAGCAAATAGTTTTGGCCATACTCTCGAAGCTTGGCCCTGACTATTCAGTGTTTGTTTCTACCTTCCATGCCACCAAGTTGACAGCTCGAGCCTGGAAGATTCCTAAGCTTGCAGAGTTCATGGAATCCCTCACACAAGAACAAGATAAACTGGTGATGGTGGGCACCATCAAACCTTCCAAAGACCAAGCTCTGGTTGCTGGAGATTCGAGGGTGGATTCAAAAGGCAAGAAGAAATATAAGAAGCCACATGAGCAGAAGAGAGACAAGAACAAGTCTCAAGAGGAGCCCCAAGGCTCCAAGAAGAACTTCAAGAAGAAGAAGAACAAAGGAGAAATGAGCAAGTGTGCATACTGCAGTAAGGGCTATCATCCTGAAAGCTCCTGCATGAAGAATCAAATTGACATGCTGACCCAACTCCTGGAGAAGAATAACATCTTCCTTCCTGATAGCTCAAAGAAGAGGGAAGGAGGATCAAATTCAGAGGACAAAGAGAGAGTACATGCATTGGTTACTGGCACATCAAACTCACCTAACTTCATCATAGACTCTGGAGCTTCAAGACATATGGTTTCGACCAAGGAGGCATTCTCCTCTCTTGACATGTCGAAAGGTCCACCAATAGTGCTGGGAGATGACTCTCTCACTGACAGTTTGGGCAAAGGAAGGATTGATCTTGACCATGGCAAGTTTAGAAATGTATTGTATGTTCCAGGTCTTGCCTCTAGCCTCTTGTCAGTGTATTAGATGACCCACATAGGGTCTCCAAAGAAGGTCATATTCTCCCCTGATGATTTTGAGATCACAAATATCTTGAGTGGTAAAGTCATTGCAAAAGGAGTTGCTGATCACACTTTGAAGGTATACATGTTTTCACATTTCCTACCCTACTCAAACCCCTCTACTCTTCTGATTCATTCCAATGAGGCAAGCAATCTTTGGCATGAAATATTTGGCCATATTAACTATAAGTATCTTTCTGATCTAAGTGAAAAACAAATGGTCATAGGGTTACCAAAGATTAAGTTTTCCAAGGGAGTCTGTCAAGGTTGTATCTTAGGAAAACACCCAGAGCATAAATTTGAGAGAGCTAGTCATGAGAGAACCTTTGCACCTCTTGAGTTGATCCATAGTGATGTTGCTGGTCCATTTCCTCATATGTCAATGAGTGAATCCAAATATGCATTGACCTTCATAGATGACTTTTCCAGTTACTGTTGGGTTTACTTCCTGAAGCATAAGTCTGAAGTTTTTGGCCTCTTCAAAGTATTTAAGGCTTTGGTTGAAAACCGGTCTGGGAGGAAACTCAAGATCCTCAGATCTGACAATGATAGTGAGTATGTCAAGTCTGATTTCATTCAATATTATGAATATGCAGGTATTCAGATGCAACATTCAATCCCTTACACACCACAGTAAAATGGTGTTGCTGAGAGAAAGAACAGATCACTGAAAGAGATGGCAACCTGTATGATGGAGGCTAAGACTTTGCCACCAAAGTTTTGGTCCAAGGATATAAAATGTACATCTTATATCCATAATAGAGTGCCTCATAAACATCTTGATGGTATGACTCATTTCGAAGCATGGAGTGAGCACAAGCCAGATGTGACCCATTTCAGGATTTTTGGCTCAAGTGCTTGGGCTAGAATTCCAATAGAAAAGAGGAAGGATTTTCAGCCCCAAAGCCAAGAGTGTCTATTTGTTGTATACTCTGAATATTCAAAAGGGTACAAGCTAATCAAATTTAGTACAAACAAATCCTTCATTGAAAGGAGTGTTCAGTTCCAAGAAGAGCCTTTAGAAGCAGTTGAAGTTGGAGAGTCTTCTTCACCACCAAAACCATTGAATGTAAGTGAAGAGACAAATGAGTTTGATGATTATGATATGTCTAATAATGATTATTTAATTGAATATCCTGACAGTCCTACAAGACCAAAATGGGCATCAAAGACCATTCATGTAGCTGGGGAACTAGCTGGAAATCCTAGTGATCCTAGGAGGACTAGATCTCAGTTTGAGAGTGCCCTGTGTATGAAAGACCCTTTGTTTGCAGAGAAATGCTATCTGATGGTTGAATTAGACCCACAGACATATGAAGATTCAGCACATTATCCAAGATGGCAAACAGCCATGAAAGAATAATTCATCTCACTCCAGAAGAACAACACTTGGGAATTGGTTGATCTTCCCCCAGGGAGGAAGCTAGTTCAATGTAAATGGGTTTTAAAAACTAAGTTTGCTGCGGATGGTTCACCATTGAAATATAAGGAAATATTGGTAGCCAAGGGATACTCACAGGTACATGGTATTGACTACAATGAGACCTTTCCACCAGTGGCAAAGATGGACTCCATCAGGCTAGCCTTAGCCATTGTAGCTTCGAAGTAGTGGGAGGTACACCACATGGATGTGAAGTGTGATTTCATAAATGGAGATCTTACTGAAGAGATTTACATGCAGAAGCCTCAAGGGTTTGTTACTAATCCATGTTTTGTGTGTAGGCTAAAGAAATCATTGTATGGGCTTAAGCAAGCCCCCAGCGCTTGGTATGCCAAGATTGATGGATTTCTGCTGTCATTGGGTTTTGTTCGATGCAAATATGATCCTAATGTTTATTTGAAGTTGATTCATGGTTCTTTTATGATTATTTTCTTGTATTTGGATGACCTTCTGATTACAGGAAGTTCAAAGAAAGAAATTGCCTCCTTCAAGGATGCAATGAACCATGTATTTTCTCAGACTGATTTGGGGTTGTTGAGCCAATTTTTGGGTCTCGAAATTGCTCAATCCTAACATGGAATAAAGGCACATCAGTCCAAGTATGTTTTGTATTTGCTGAACAAGTTCAACATGAAATATTGTAAGCCAAGCAAGACTCATTTCCTTTCAGGAGTTAAGCTTGAAGAAGCAGGTTCTTCTCCTATGGTAAATAATACACTGTATAGACAACTGATTGGGTGTTTGCTATACCTTACACACACTCAACTTGATCTTTCTTATGTAGTAATTGTGGCTTCAAGATACATGGACCAGCCTCATGAGATCCATTGGAGAGCATCCAAAAGGATCCTTAACTTTGTTCAGGGAACAAGAACTCATGGGATCTTGTACAAAGCTAAATCTGATCTTGATTTGATTGGGTTTACTGACAGTGATTGGGCAGGTGACAACATAGATCAAAAGTCAATATCAGGATATGTGTTCATGCTTACTGAAGGACCAATCAACTACTCAATCAAGAAACAGAGTGCCATTGCACTCTCATCTACAGAAGCAGAGTACAGAGGAGTTGTAAATGCAACAACTCAATGTTTATGGTTGCAGGGGATACTTGGTGAGTGTGGCTTCGAATCAGAGTTTTCAACCATTATCTATTGTGATAATCAAAGCACCATTTGAATATGCAATGATCCAGTTCAGATACAGAGAACCAAACACATTGATATCCATACGCACTACATCAGACAGCTTGTGCATGATGGCACCATTCACCTACTCTTCTGTGCATCTTCAGAACAAGTAGCAGACATCTTCACCAAAGTTTTTTGTGAGAAGACATTCAAAAATCTCAAATCACTACTGGGGATTTCTGATCATGCTGTGAAGCATGATTGATGACAATATTTCTAAATTTTGTTTTACTGTCCATGTTTAAGGGAGGATTTTCCCACTGGGTTTTTGCCTCTTTCCTTGGTTAAATGGACATGCAGTATGTAAAGGGTGACTAAGACTTGTTGCTAGGCCCTATAGTTTTCTGATATTTACTCATAATTCAGTCTTAAGGGGGGGTGTTAGAATAATCAACCCATAGTTAGCTACTTTAGACATTAATTAATCCATTTTTGTCTTATTTGCCTAGTTTCCAATATCCCACTCTATGCAAGTTGTCTTCCACATGTCCTAGAAGTCAAACTTGCTAAAAATGAGTCATTGAGTGCTTGGGAAACCTCCTAGAATCCATATTTAGCATATCTTCTTTATTCCAGATCCTCCCTAATGCATATCTGCTTTTTCTGCTTTGTTGTCTGCTTTACTGAGATTTATGGCAAAAGGGAAAGTAAGACTAGGTGCAGTTGACTTGTTTTTTGCCCTCATCATCCTCCATTGTTTTATCCTAATAAAATCATGTATGATTTGTCTTTCCATCACCTATTAACTTGCCTACTTGACTTTGCCAATTCATGAGCTCCTAGGTAGATTTGGAAACTGCTTTATGCACCTATGGGGATTTGAATACATTTAGTAAGCCTGCTTTTGACTATTTAGAATGGCATCCTTATGCATTCGAATCTCTCATGTAATTATATATTTCAGCAGCCTATGACTTCATAAGGTTGGCTATTGTACACTTATTCAATACAAATTAGTGTTATGCTCCAATTTCAGTCTCCTTTGTGTGTAAATTTGAAGGTTTGATTAGCAATTTTGTGAATGCAATTGTTCTATCACTTGGGTTAAATTTCCACATGACCGGCGAAGAGGACACTACCATACCATTATCTATACGGGAAACTAGCCCCATGATCATATACATAAAAATTGAAATGCTTTGAAACTAAAACATGGATACGTCATTACCATACAACGGAAGCAAAACCATACATTCAAGCATTTGGCATGTTCATCATTTTCATTAAACAACAAATATAGTTTGCAGAGATGAAATATTCAAGAATAATTATCTTTGAATGAAGCTCCCCACAACCAGTTATGTCACTGCAACGTTCCACCCAACCATAGGCCAGTGTGCTCCTTAATCTCTCAGCAACACTGCCACCCCCGAGTTGGGCATGATTCCCCAAGGAATAAGGAAACTAAGTAGGCTCACACATAACCAAAGATACACAACTCATCCAAGCCAACACAGTTGCATTTATCAGGCCATCAGGGAGCTAGGAAAAGTTGACTGCTAAGTTGGTGGGCTCACTGAAGAGATAAGGACACCTGCACCAGAACTAGCCTGACTTCTAGGACACCCACACACACCCAACACAAGGAATCAGTCCCTCAAGCCCTAACTTCCCTTCCAGTGCTATTCAGGGGGTGTGGAGAAGAAATCCAGCCCTCTAGCTCTGTCTATGAGGCTCCCGAACGCACCAGGTTTATCAAGCATACCAAGCCTTCATTCCCACTCCAATACAGTCCAAAAACCAAGCACTGCATGTACACAACAAATTCGGGCGATTCACAGCTCTAGGGAAGAAAAGAAAACACCACAGAACAAAACCCAGGTGACAATTTCGGTAATACACAGCTTCTGACTGCGAAATTCGATTCATGAGTCGTTCTTGGCCCTATCATGGCCAAAACAACTCAACAGGAACCCACATCAACCCAAATTTCATCGGGAAACCAGCAGCGATTTCTCAGATGCATGAGGAAAGAAAAACAACCCGCGTGGAGGTGAATCCACATACCTAGACCCACAACATGAAGAGAAATACACACACAACAAAATCGTGAGGGTAAGGTCACTCTCCCAGTTCTCTGCATGAGGAAAAATGACAAAACCTATGCGTGAGGAGATGAACAGTTGTCTCTGCGTGAGAATGGGAAAAAATGGAAGAATCCCCACGTGAAGAGGAACGGATCCCTGGTGGAGTGTGCATGTGGGCAAGGACTGATAGTCCTGCCACACACCACTACCCATGCAAAATGTTTTCCCGGGCCATTACTGCCCCCAACTAACTCCAGAGAATTTAATTTGGCAGTTGACTGAATGAGGGGTTCCCCTATTGACATGTGGCTTTTTCCTATTGGCCCTAAAGGTTAAATAATTCCCCCTCCTTATCCTTAGGAAAATTATGCCCTTTTCATTATGGTTGCATTGACATTGTTGGTTGTGGGTATTTTTTATTAAAATGCATATTTACACGATGCAAAAATTATAATGTGCTGGCTAGCACGAATATACCATCTGCAACGATTTTAATCATCGGAACATAAAAAGTTAAATCGATGGTGGGGATTTTTCATTTAGCTCCACACCATGATTAATTACAATATATACATCATATACATTTAATTCAAATGGGGTCAAAACCGGGGTGTTACATTCCCATCCCCCTTCAATAGCATTGTCCTCGGTACCTTACAAAATTGAACAAAATGCTACACTGGTATCGCCTCAATGTTCCACAGAATTGAACAAAAATGGATGTGCCAATCACATGGAATCCTCCAACTCCCATGTAGCCTCTTCAGGATGACAGTGCTCACATTGCACCTTTACATGTCCTATGGATCGGTTCTGAAGCATTGTGACCTTCCTGTCTAGGATGCGCATTGGCTCGATTCGGAACTTTCCCTCGTGTTCCACTTGAATCACATCCCAATTTATCACGTGGTTAGGATCAAGTACATATTTCTTAAGCAAAGAAACATGAAAAACATTATGAGCTCTAGTGCTAGCAGGAAATGCAAGTCTATATGCAACTGGCCCTATTCTTTTAAGCACTTCAAACAGCACACAATATCTAGGTGATAGCTTGGCGCAACTTCCAAGCTTCAAGGAACTCTTCTTTGCCCTCACTCTGAGGTAAATACGATCCCCTACACTGAACTCTCTGCTCACCCTATGATTATTTGTGTAGCTTTTCTGTCTGTCCTAAGCTACTTTCAGATCCTACCTGATCTTTACAACCTCCTGCTCCATCTCCTTGAGCAACTCTAGACCAAGCACAACCTAGTTCACTAGATTATCCCAAGTCACTGGTGTCCTACACCTTCTGCCATACAAAGCTTCATACGGACTCATCCCCAATGATTCTTGTTGTCCATTGTTATAAGCAAATTCTACCAAGTGTAAATAATCTTCCTACTTGGTTGGTTTATCCATCAAATACATGTGAAGCATTTCTTCAAGCACTTGATTAACTCTCTTTGTCTGCCCATTAGTCTGAGGATGGTAGGTAGTGTTAAAGTTCAACTTTGTACCCAAATCTGCAAACAACCCCTTCCAAAAATTGGAAGTGAACTTGACATCTCTGTCAGAGACTATTGCCTTAGGCAATCCATGCAATTTGAAAATCTCCTTCATGAAGATCTTTGCAATGTCATTAGTATTATGCATAGACTTAACCAGTATGAAATGTACTACCTTTTTCAACTTGTCTACCACAAACATGATGGAATCATGTTGTCTCCAAGTCATTGGCAATCCTGTAATGAAATCCATGGAAATAACTTCCCATTTCCATTCTGGAACTGGAAAAGGCTACAACAAACCTGTTGGGTGTTGATGCTCAAAATTTACCTACTGTCATTTCATGCACCTTGAAATATACTTGGCCATGTCCTTTTTCATCCCTGGCCAAAAGTACTGCTTTCTGGATATAGCAATTGTCTTCTAATATCTTGGGTGACCAGAATATGGAGCTTGATGGATCTCATCCATGACAACTCTCCTCAACTCTGCTACATTTGGAATATAAATTCTTTCTTTATAAGTAAGAATTCCATCTTCGTCCAACTTATATCCCTCATACCTCTTTTCAATACTTTGCTGCTGCAATTTGTCTTTTACCTACGCATACAATTCATCTCCAGCAGTATGATTAACAATCTGTTGTCTCAAATCTGATTGGCAAATACTAAGAGATGCCACATGCATTTCTTGCACCTACCTACTCAGTGCATCAACTACCTTATTCTCTTTTCCTTTTTGGTGCTTTATTTCAAAATCAAACTCACATAAAAACTCCAGCCATCTAGCTTGCCCAGCATTTAGAGTAGGCTGATCAAACAAATACTTCAAACCACAACGGTCTATCCTTAACTCAAATCTTCTTCCCATCAAGTAATGCCTCCACATCTTGAGAGCATGTACTATGGCTGCAAGTTCTAGATCATAAGTGGCATAGTTTTTCTCATGTTCCTTCAACTTTATTGATTCATAACATATCACGTGGTTGTCTTGCATAAGGACTCCTCCAAGCCCTTGTCTGCATGCATCGGTACATACCACAAAATATTTCTTTGGGTCTGCAACCTTCAATACTGGTGCACTGGTGAGAAGGTTCTTCAACTGCTGGAAGCTTTCTTCACACCTCGATGTCCATTCAAACTTTATCCCCTTCTTTTGCAAAGAAGTGATGGCATATACAACTTTGGAGAATCCTTCAATGAATCTCTGGTAGTATCCTGCAAGTCCCATAAACTATCTTACATCTGTCACATTTCTTGGAGTAGGCCAATTCAGAATGGCTTCAATCCTTTCAGGGTCAACAGATATACCCTCTTCTGAGATAATGTGACCCAAATATTGAATTCTATCTCTATAGAAGTCACACTTGCTCAGCTTTGCATACAGCTGATGCTCCCTAAGCAATTGCAATGTCAATCTCAAATTCTCTTCATGCTCTTCCTCATAATTAGAATAAATAAGAATTTCATCAAGGAAAAAAAGAACAAACGTGTCCAAATGCCCACTGAAGACACTGTTCATAAGGCACATAAATGTAGCTGGTGCATTTGTGAGACCAAATGGTGCCACTACAAACTCATAATGTCCATACCTTATTCTGAAGGCTATCTTATAATTTCTTCATCCTTGATTCTTACCTGATGGTATCCAGACCTCAAGTCAATCTTGGAGAATAGCTTTGCTCCTCTCATTTGATCAAAGAGGTCATCAATCCTAGGCAACGGGTATTTGTTCTTCACCGTGACTTTGTTCAACTATCTGTAATCGATACACAACCTAAGTGTACCATCTTTCTTCTTTACAAACATAACTGGTGCTTCCCAAGTAGACACACTCGGCCTGATATACTTCTTCTCCAACAACTCTTGCAGTTGCATCTTCAGCTCTAGCATCTCTTGTGTACACATTCTGTAGGGTGTCTTGGACATTGGTGCTGCTCCTGGCACAAGTTCAATTGTGAAATCAATGTCCCTCTTTGGAGGAAGCCCTGGAATCTCATTAGGAAACACATCCTTGAATTCCTGCAACACATGAAAGTCCTCCAACCTAGGAGTTTCATTCTCTATTGCCTCCAAAATATGAGTTGCATACAACTGGCAACCTTTCCTACAGAACTTCTTCAACTGCATGGCTGAAATCTGCCTCACAGAAATCACCTTTGGAATACCTCTTACCACTACCGGGTTCCCTTCTTCATCCATGCATTCGAAAGTCTTGTTATAACAGTCAAACTTTATCCTATGAGCTTCTAACCAATCCATTCCGATGAGAAGGTCATAGGAACCAAGTGGTAGAACATTCAGTTCTACACAAGTGACCAATCCATTCATGACCAATGGAAATTTCTCTACCACTTCACTAACCTTTCTCTTAGTCCCAGTGGCTAGCTGAACTAACCAAGATTTTCTATGCTTTACTTTCTTAAAAGCACAAATATCCACTACTCTAGGAGTAATGTAAATGTGAGCAGAACCAGGGTCAATCAAAATAGAAACAGATTGATCAACAATCTTACCTGCAATTTCAACCACAATTGGCTGGTGATCTTCCTGGCGGTCCTTTAGTGCTGCATAAATCCTAGGGATAGCCCTCGCTACTTGACCCACTATTTCTTCTTCTTGAATGTTATAAGCTGGCCTTGTACTCTCATTCTCGAGTGGACAATTCCTGCGCATGTGGGGTCCTCCACATTTCCAACATTGGAGAGGTTCCCTGTTCTGCTGTGGCTCTTTAGGCCTTTCTCCCATCACTTTGGTTGGCTGCTTCTCAGCTTGTGATGGTTGCTTCTGCTGATTCCTGAAGT
Source organism: Pseudotsuga menziesii (assembly GCA_001517045.1). Classification (NCBI taxonomy): domain Eukaryota; kingdom Viridiplantae; phylum Streptophyta; class Pinopsida; order Pinales; family Pinaceae; genus Pseudotsuga; species Pseudotsuga menziesii. The sequence goes on along the minus strand of LPNX011004629.1, from coordinate 343,405 downwards.
TAGAAGGTTTGAAACCTTTCTTCTTTGGTCATATTTCTCATTCTTCTTTTCCTTCCATGTCTTCTGATAATCAGGTTTACCTTTTCTTTGCTCATAGAAATACTTAGCCTTCCTTATTGCTTCTTCAAGATTTATAGGTTCATAAAAGTCAATTCTATCTTTGTAAGATTGAGGCAAGCCACTCAGGAAATGTTGGATCTTCACCACGGTATGTTGTCCCAATCTCAGCTCATGGAATTCTTTAATCTTGTCATCATAATACCTGTCAGAGAGGTATTTCTTCTTGAAATACTTCTTGAACTGTTTCCACTTGAGTCTCCTTTCACTGATCCTCTTTACTTGCTTGAAGTGCTCCCACCAAATGGATGCCCTTCCATTCAGATTGAATATGGCAACCCTTGCCTTCATGTTTCCTGAATAATCCTAAACTTGGAAGTACTTATTTATCCCAAGAAGCCAAGCCTCAGCCTCTTGTCCAGTCTTTACCTCACTGTCAAATGTAGGAGGTTTATCCTTCCTAAATTCATCTTGAGAGTGATCCCTATGGTGCCTCTTTCTCTTTCCCTTGCAATAAGAAGAGATTGAATCCCCACTGGATTCTTCTGAGTCAGATGATCTACTAGAATTCCTTCTTCTTCTCCTGGTACTACTCTTACTCCCTTCTGGTTTTATTGTGCCTTGTCTAGAGTCTATCTTTCTTTGCAAGTATGTCAAACTCTGAAACATAGTAGCATTCAACTGATGTTGCTCTTCATGGGCTTTAATCAAGATTCTCATGGTGGCTGCAATATATGGCAGTGTCTCTTGGAATCTTCTTCCATTAGACTCTATGGCATCATTCCCAACTCGGAAATTTTCTCCCATGGCATCTCGCACATGCTCGTAGGAATCTCGAGCATCATATTTGTCATGGGTTCTCATGGCTGAACCACGACTTACTTTACCAAACTGTACTACCTGGAATACTGCCCTTGAAGGTGACTATAATTCTACAAAATGTGTTAGTAACACAACTGTTAGCTGCATATCATTTATACAATTCATAATTACTTACCTTCTCTTGGAAAAATCATATAATGACAACTTTTCCCAAAACACAGAATTTTCTTCCTCAAAGAACGACTGTCTCAGGGGGATGACGGGGGTTAAGGGGGCTTGTTGCCATTTTTCTCCTTTTTAGCCCTGTGAATCCACTGAAAAACTGCTAAAATATCCCACTGAAAAAAATCAGATTTTTTTATCTGATCGGATACCTTCCCAACTAGCCATCTGATGTATTGGGTCACTAGTTGAAAACTCTTCTGAAACCTCGGTGGACCGATATTCATTTGTCTTTCGATACACATCGGATCAATCTTCCTTTGTCATCCAATACCATATCGGGTCGATCTTCCTCTGTCATCCAACGCCTCAGAGCGATCTTCATTTCCTTTCTGGTGCTTCGGCTGATCGATCTTCTATTCTTTTATGACGCCATATTAGCTGATCGATCCTCCATTCTTTTCTGACACCCTATATCAATCCTCATTTCTTTTCCAATGCTTCGGTTCCCTTCAAGCGAGCCTTGCCAACACCTCAGATTTGCCTCAACGAACGTCTTCCGATGATTTTGTCACTTAGAAAATTTTTCAAAATTTTCCTCTTCATTTTCCCTATCGGCTGGGTATTGGGTTGTTAGCCGATGTATCAGCTCCTCCCAGCCGAGACCCTCGGCTCCTCCCAGCTAAGACCTTCAACTCCTTCCAGCCAAGACCATCGGCAAAATTTCAAACTTAGAAAATTTTTTCACAAATTTTCTTCTCTTATTCCTCTTTAAGCCACCACGGCGGCTCCCTTCAATACTTTCTCATCCGGCGTCATCGACAGCCCTTCACCTAACTGAGCCGACATATCGGCTGGCTTCAGCAAACTTCTTCCAATGATTTCGACACTTAGAAAATTTTGTAAATTTTCTCTCTATCGGGTTTCCTTACCGGATGGGCTCAGCTTAATTCCTCTGACGTATCGAATGGACTTCAGCCTAAGTCATCTGATGTATCGAATGGACTTCAGCCTAAGTCATCCAACATTTTCCATACTTAGAAATTTTTTTGAAATTTCCTTGTTAGCTTGCCCTCAGCGAAGATGAACCCTGCCTCTGCCACTGCTTCTCATGGCCCATTGAGGCCCATGCTGCAACATGAGCTCTGATACCACACTATAACGTCCCCGACCCTCCGACCAATGAAGAGGACGCTACCATACCATTATCTATCCGAGAAACTAGCCCCATGAACATATACATAAAAATTGAAATGCTTTGAAACTAAAACATGGATACATCATTACCATACAGTGGAAGAAAAACCATACATTCAAGCATTTAGCATGTTCATCATTTTCATTAAACAACAAATACAGTTTGCAGAGATGAAATAGTCAAGAATACTTATCTTTGAATGAAGCTCCCCGCAACCAGCTATGTTCCTGCAACGTTCCACCCAACCATAGGCCAGTGTGCTCCTTAATCTCTTAGCAACACTGCCACCCCCGAGCTGGGCATGATTCCCCAAGGAATAAGGAAACTAAGCAGGCTCACACATAGCCAAATATACACAACTCAGCCAAGCCAACACAGTTGGGTTTATTAGGCCATCAGGGAGCTGGGAAAAGTTGACTGCTAAGCTGGTGGGCTCACTGAAGATCTAAGGACACTTGCACTAGAACTAGCCTGAATTCTAGGACACCCACACACACCCAACACAAGGAATCAACCCCTTCTCTACTATACAGTTCCTCAGGCCCTGACTTCCCTTCCAGTGCTATTTAGGAGGTGTGGAGAAGAAAGCCATCCCTCTAGCTCTATCTATGAGACTCCCAAACACACCAGGTTTATCAAGCATACTATTAGGTCATGAATTTGTCTTCCTTAGTTTTATGTTTTGTTTGTGTTTTTGAAATTTGCTAATGTTTTTACTTCTAGGAAATTTTGGTGTAAAGGTTAATTTTGAGTTTATGCCTTTAGGTTTTCATCATTTTTTATTTTTTCCTATTTTTTAAGCTTGCTTTTATAAAAAAAATTGTGTAGAGTTCATTCTTGAAGGGTTCTATAAGGTGTATATTGATTAATGGTTTCATTAATGACACTAAGATCAAAGATTAATCATATAAACCAAGTTTTAAAGATGGATTAGTGATTAAATGACATAAATTATGTGTTTGAACTTTCTTGTAGCGCAAGAGCGAAATTAATGCACTGACGTGCTACAAGAAAGTTGCGAATGCCAAAATGGTCATTTTTCACTCCAATTTTTCAATGATTTCATTCCTAAGGTGTTAATCACATCAATTAGCATATTTGATACGTGTCTTGCCAGGCTAATCATGTAAACAGGTGTCTGGTCATCATGTCAGGGAGATCGTGGCAATGGTATGCAAATTCATGGAAAATGATGATAGTGAGTGGAACGAGGAAGAATTTTCGGGAATAGGTTCCTAAGATGAAGATTACGAAGGCATTCAACGTCATGGTGGAGACATATTGCCGAAAAATTGGAATTTTGATAGTTGAAGGAAGAATTAGGGCTTCCCAGAGGTGTCAGTTCGAAGCGATCTAGAGGGTTGAAGACAGCTGTAACGTGCAATTCGACACCTAACCTTTCAAGGGATTGACTTCCAGTGCTTGTATTAAGCTTTGGATGATGTATCACGCGTGACCTTTGATAGGATTTGTTAATTTGGGGGTTTTTTCTGATAAAGCCTATTATGTCAAAATTTTAAAGAAGGACATGAATTTACTCACTCAATAGACTTTGAATGATGAGATATTAATCAAAATTTCTAAATATGCATCATTTGAGTTAGTAAAGTTCAGAGCAGAACTATTGGAGGTCCCTGGATCTGTGATTAGGTCAAATTGCTGAGATTTGGTACAAAGCATTTCCTAAACTGGTGATAGGGTAGACTGTGAGAGTTTGAAGATAAATTGACTGCCAAGACTGTGCAAATTTGAAGATAAACAGACTGTGAGATTACTAACAGGTGCTACAAACCATACTGAAAAATGAAGAGGAGTGGAAAAACTAATAGGGCCGAGCCCACTGATCTCAGTTGGATAGATAAATTCCCAGGATGTGCTGAGCTATTTGAAAATGCAGGATGGTTAATATTTTTCAAGAAAATTGATGGATACAATGTTGAGGTCTCCCATAAGTTTGCTCAGTGTTGTGACAAAGATATTGTATCTTTTGATACTTTGAAATTCAAATTGACCAAAGACTTGGTTGCTGAGGCAACAGGGGTTAAAATTGAGGGAGAACTTTGGTTTAAGAAAGTTCCATTTACTTTTAATGCACAAAGGTACCTACTTCCTGGTATAGTTCTAGATTGGGGTAAGGGTGTGCCCATCCATAACTTCAGGCCTGAATGGGTAGAACCTATCAAGGTTTTACAAAGTTATATTACATGTGAAGGAAGGTATGCCTTCTTTTTTAAATACCATTTCAGGTTTCTTCAACACCTCAGTAATGAATCAAAGATGAACCTGCCTTTCTTCTTGCTAAAGAGCCTGCAGAAGATGTCTAGCAGAATAAAATAACGCCAAGATCATACTAGACAATCCATTTTTCATCATGGACTTATCAAACTCATTATCAACAGTGTTTTGCAGAAAGAAGGAAAAACTTGGAAATATTTCCTTTTTTGGTCAAGGTTTCAGAATAGTCAAGAAGGATAGTCTAATAGAAAGCAAGTTGATAAAGGACAGACCTTGATCAAAAAAATAAGACAGAAAATAAAGGTTAAAAATGAAGACAATGTCCAATTAAAAGAAGTTGCAGAGCCTGCAAAAGAAGATTGTGAATCTAAACAACATCTAGATGAAAGTGAGAGCAAAGATTTGCAGTCTGTTAATAAGGAGACTCAGCCTATTCAGGATGATGCACCAGCAGAGACATTTGTTGATGATAAGATTGTACTTACAGAGAAGGTTTCAGGTGATGAAGAGGACACTAAACTCCAAAAACAAAGTCCAATTACAATCTTGTCAGAAGATGAAACATACATGTTTGAGGAGGATAAGATTCTTGTTATTGATGAAACTAAGGTTGGCACTAAAAAGGAATTTCACAGTCAGGAAGATAGGGTAACAATACCAAAGAAAAAGAAGTTAAAAGTCATGGAATTTGCCTCTGTCATCAATCAGGGAAAAACTTTAAAAATGGTAGGGGAACTTGCTCCTGGGTGGAGACCAAAGACTAGACCCAGAAACAAGCTCAGGCTGAATATGAAGAAATTACTAAACCGTAAATTGAAGAAAGAAGGGGAAATTGTGATTGATGACTCTTCCTCTAATGAAAAACTGGATGTTGATAAGGGTGACAGCAAAGGAAAAAACAAATGAAATCAGAAAAAGAATCTGCCCTCACTGAGACTAAACTGTCTGATGTATTTTTAGAGATACGAAGCAAATGTTAAAGGAGCAACAAAAAGGTGAGATAGAGGTTTCTCACTCAAAAAACAAGCTGATGGTTGATGAAAATGTTCCCTGTGAAACTGAGACTAAAGAAAACCTAAGTTTTCATGAGACTCCTATAGAATTGTTGCCAAAAGATGAAGAAATCTATAAGAGACTAAACATTCCATGGCTTCCCAATGAGATGCAAAGTACGGTAGGAAATAAAGCATTTGATTCAGAGAAAGAAAATTTACAGAGAACTATAAAGCAGTATAAACATGAGGTAGAATATATGCAGGAGACAAATGATGGTTTGGTTATGGCCAATATAAGACTCAGAGAAGATCTAGATGAGGTGAATAGACACTATCAGGAGCTAATTGTAGTCTCAAAAGAGGCATTGAAAAGAAAAAGAAATACAGAGTCGCAATTTACAATGTTAAAACAGACCATCAAAGATCTACAGCAACAAAATGAAGAGCTCACTAGAAAGATGACAGAGATGGAAGCAGAGCAACTGAAGGCTAGGAGAAAGGCCCGAGCCTTAGAAGGGATAGCTTTGTTAGCAGAGACAGCTAAAGATCTTTGAGGCTTGTTAACAAAATCAGTTATTTGTTATGTTTTGAAGGATATTTCATTTTTGTAATTATTATTTTGATAAAATCATTTCGATGAGTAGGCTGAAAAGCAGTTAGGGTTTAGTCTTTAACTAAACTTTGAAAGATAGTATTAATGTATGTCACAAAGAGGACTAAGGGTTCGACTTTTTGGCTGGCTAGAGGAGGTCTCCAGACTTGTTCATAAGCTAAGTAAATGACTCTTATGTGTATTTGAGAAACTGATTATGAAATATATGCTCCATTTTACCCTTCAGTTTGTTCTCTAGCTTCATTTATAGCTTGTTTAGCTACTCAATTGGTAATTTCATTGTTGGTTTAAAGTTTTTATGCTTGTAGTGCTTTCCATTTATGGATGAACTTCAGTGCTATTTTCTGTTGGATACATGGTTATTATGTTATGCATCTCAGTTTTTCTATGCTTGTGATTTAGTTCTTATTTGGGTTATGAATTCATTCCCTCTTGTCACCAAATTTCACAACCAGAAAACCTTAAAAAACCCTAAAAACCCAATTTTGTTTTATTGAAATATTTGAGATTATGTTGGCTTGTTTTCTTGTAGTCTGGAAACAATTTCTGGCATAAACACATACCAATCCTTCATTCCCACTCCAATACAGTCCAAATACCAACCACTGCATGCACACAGCAAATTCGAGCAATTCACAGCTCTGGGGAAGAAAAGAAAACACCACAAAACAAAACCGAGGTGACAATTTCGGTAATACACAGCTCTAACTAGGAAATTTGATTCCTAAGTCATTCTTGGCCCTATCGTGGCCAAAACAACTCAACAGGAACCCATAGCAACCCAAATTTCATGGGGAAATCGGCAGTGATTTCTCAGATGCATGAGGAAAGAAAAACAACCCACGTGGAAGTGAATTCACATACCCATACCCACAACATGAAGAGAAATACACACACAACAAAATCGTGAGGGTAAGGTCACTCTCTCAGTTCTCTGCGTGAGGAAAAATGCCAAAACCTGTACGTGAGGAGAGGAACAACTGTCTCTGTGTGAGAATGGAAAAAAATGGAAGAATGTCCACGTGAAGAGGAACGGATCCCTGGTGGAGTCTGCATGTGGGCAAGGGCTGACAGTCCTGCCACACACCACTACCCATGCAAAATGTTTTCCCAGGCCATAACTTCCCCCAACTAACTCCAGAGAATTTAATTTGGTAGTTGACTGATTGAGTAGTTCTCCTATTGACATGTGGCTTTTTCCTATTGGCCCTAAAGGTTAAATAATTTCCCCTCCTTATCCTTAGGAAAATCATGCCATTTTCATTATGGTTGCATTGACATTGTTGGTTGTGGGTATTTTTTATTAAAATGCATATTTACATGATGCAAAAATTATAATGTGTCGGCTAGCACGAATATACCATCTGCAATGATTTTAATCGCCGAAACATAAAACATTAAATCGATGGTGGGGTTTTTGCCTTTAGCTCCACACCACGATTAATTACAATATATACACATATACATTTAATGCAAACAGGGTCAAAACTGGGGTGTTACACAAAAAGGAAAAGAAGGAATAGAAAATATCAAATGTTCCTATTGCGGAAGGGGCTTTCACCTTGAAATCTCATCCATGAAGGAACAACGTGATTCAATGAATTTTCTCCTTAAGAATAACATCAATTTTCTTGAAGGTGCAAGGAAGAGAGATAATCATGATCGGACCATTCATCCCAAAAGAGGACATGCCCTCATGGAAAATGTTTCGAAGCCTAGAGATCTACTCATTGACTCTAGTGCTTAGAAACATATGGTGGAAAGAAAAGAATTATTTTCATCCCTAGAATCTGACAACAGCAATCTCATCCACATGGGAGATGATTCTCAAATCATTTTAAAGGAAAAAGGTACTGTCAAACTAGAACATGGAAGCTTCAATAATGTTCTTTGTGTTCCCTCCTTGGATTCGAACCTGTTGAGTGTAAATAAAATGACACACATAGGTTTTCCCAAGAGAGTAACATTCATCCCAAATGATGTTGAGATCTCATAAATTGCATCTGGAAAACTCATTGATAGATGTATAGCGAATCATTCTGCTAAGACCTCTGAGTTCTCCAAGTTTGTGCCTGATGCAAATCCTACCACCCTTCTGACTCATGGGAATGAGGTCGGGAAATTGTGGCTTGAAAGGTTTGGAAATATGAACTTCAAATATTTGCAGCAAATTCAAAAGCATTCCATGGTGGAAGTACTCCCTACCATCAAAACCTCCACTAGAACTTGCAAAGGTTGCATTGTCGGCAAGCACCCTGAGCACAAATTTGATCAAGGAAAGGAAAGCCAAGCTACATGTATTTTCGGGATGATCCACTTTGATATCAGTGGTCCTATGCCTACAAAATCCATTATTAGTTCAAGGTATGTGCTCACTTTGATCGATAACCTGTCCAAATTCACATGGGTTTATTTTCTCAAGAAAAAATCTGAAGTTCTTGAAAGGTTCATAGAGTTTAAGGCTTCTGTTGAGAATGCTTCTAGGAGCAATATAAAGGCTCTCAGATATGATAATGGAGGAGAGTACATCAAATCTGATCTGCTGCAAATTTGTTCTAAATATGGAATCAAGATACAACACTCCATTCCCTAGTCACCCTAGCAAAATGGTGTAGCAGAAAGGAAAAAAATCAGGCCCTAAAAGAGATGACCACCTACATGCTTGAAGCTAAATATTTGGCTACAAATATTTGGGTTAAAGAAATGAATGTTTCTGCATACATTCAGAATAGGGTCCATCATTCATCCATGAAAGGGAAAATACCTTTTGAATCATACTTTGGTCACAAACTGGATGTGTCCAATTTCAGAGTTTTTGGCTCGAATTCCACTTGATAAGAGGAAGTCTTTGCAACTGCAGAATATTGAGTGTATGTTCATTGGGTATCCAGAAGAATCAAAGGGATAAAAACTCTTGAATATCAGAACCAAAAACACATTCATAGAGAGAAGTGTCTTCTTTAAAGAACCTCTCCAAGATGTGGAACTAGTAGAGGAAGAAACTGTTGAAATTTCCTCCCGTTCTGTTGATGATACTGATGATGAAAATGGCTCTGAAATTTCAGATCTGATGTCTGATATCAGTGAGCATAATATATCAGCTTCTGGATCAGATCCTAATGTTCCTACTCATCTCCCAAAATGGGCCTAAAATACTCTCTCTTCTATCGGGTTAGATGTTGGAAATCCTGTTGATCCAAGGAGAACTTAGTCAGATTTTCAAAGAGCAGGTATTGCTCTTTCTTGCAATGATTCTTTGTTGTCTGATACATACTATATGATTATTGGGTCTTATCCTAGGTCATATTATCATGCTTGAAATGATCCTATATGGAAAGTTTCAATGGATGAAGAGTTCAACTCTCTCCGAAAAAATGCAACTTGGGAGCTAGTTTCCCTTCCACCTAGCAGGAAACGTGTTCAATGCAAGTGGGTATATCGGACAAGGGTTGTTGCAGATGGATAAACCAGCAAATATAAATCACATATGGTTGCAAAATTATTCTCCCAAGTCCAAGGAGTGGACTACCATAAGACCTTTCCACTGATGGCAAAATTGGATTCTATTAGGCTAGTTTTGGCCATTGTTACATCCAAGCATTGGGAGGTTCACCATATGGATGTAAAAAGTGATTTTAGTCATGGATTCCTACAAGAAGAGATATGCATGAAGCATCCTGAAGGCTATACATGATATCCATCATTGGTTTGTAAGTTGCATAAATCCTTATATGGCTTAAAACATGCTCCAAGATCTTAGTATGCCAAAATGGATTATTTTCTGCTCTCACAGAACTTTGAAAGATGTCAGTATAATATAAATATGTACTTGCATCAATATGAAGGTACCTTGATGATCATAGTTCTGTATGTTGATGATATTTTAATCACAGGAAACACTCTTGCTTCAATTTCCTTCATAAAAATGGTTTTACATGATGCTTTTGAGATGAGTGATCTAGGCCTACTGAGGCAATTTCTCGGGCTATAAATAACTCAAGATTTTAATGGGATTATGGTGACACAATCCAAATATGTTTCAGGCCTATTAATTAAGTTTAATATGGATTATTGTAAGGCTGCACCATTTCCCTTCCTCTCAGGAATCAGTCTTAAAGAGGGAAAAACAACTCCACAGGTGGATTCTACTCTTTACCGTCGGTTGAACGAAATCCTTCTCTACTTGACACATTGAAGCCCTGACATTTGTTATGTCATGAAAATTGTATCAAGTTATATGCAACAGCCTCATGAGATTAATTTGAGGGCATACAAGAGGATTCTATAGTACGTGCAGAGTACTAAATCCTATGGCATTCACTATGTTGTTAATTCCGAACTAGACTTGGTAGGATTTACAAATTCTGATTGGGAGGGAGATAGCATAGATCAGAAGTCCACTTTCGACTATGTATTTATGTTTGGTGGTGGGCCTATTTATTGTTCAAGAAAAAAGCAGGCTTCCATTTCCCTTTCTTCGACAGAGGCAGAGTACAGGAGAGTGATCAATGCATGCATCCAGGCAGTTTGGCTGCAAGGTATTTTGTTCAAGTTTGATATTGGTATTGCTTCATCTACTGTCATTTTTTGTGACAACCAAAGTGCTATCAATATATCAACATATCTAATTCAAAGATAGAGAACCAAACACATTGATATGCACATGCACTATATTAGATAACTTATGCATGACAAAACAATTGTTCTGAAATACTGCCCCACAGACGAGCAAATTGCAGATATTTTCACCAAGAACTTTACTGAGAAAAAGTTCACTTACTTTTGTTCATTGTTGGGGGTGAGTTCATTAGGGTGAAGTCAATTGATTATTTAGTGTTCACTTTGAGGGGGGAGGTTTGTTCCCATGGGGTTTTCATCTTTTCCTCACTTAGAGTTTTTTTTAGCATTTTAGAGTTACTTTTTGTAAAGGGTGACCTATGGCCTTTGTTGTCGCGGTTCTATCTTTTTTTTACTCCTCCACATGAGTATAGCTTAAGGGGGGGTATTGGAGTCATTATCCAACCCACACATCATTATTTGGTTTAATTGGTCTAATTTACCACTTATCATAAGTTATTGGGTCAAATATGTGATTGCATCATCAATTGTATCATCCTCCTTCAATCAGGGAGGCTAACTAAGTCTTCTAGTTCAATCAAGGAGACTAATTAAGCTTCCTCCTTCAATCAAGGAGCAAATCTGGGTTGATTTGCATGATCTAAGTACCCCAAATCAGTTAACTGGTTGTTATTTCACCTACTTTAAGTTAAAATGCAGATGTAAAGGTGCCTCCATCATTATTTTTCCTATTTTTGGTAATTTCCAATTAATTGGAGTGATTTAAGGTGCCTCAAACAACTTCTTGTGACTCGGTTCACTTCAGTTCAGTTGATCTTATCTAACTAAAGTTAGACATATGCCCTCACCCACTGACTGACATGCAGTTGATTTCTATTCAGTCAGACTCGGTCTTAACTGCCTATGATTCAATTAGAGTCAATTATGGTTGTGATTAGTGGTTAACTAATGTGTCTAGTGTGGCTAACTGACAACTAAGCCACTCTCATGTATGCAATTAGAATCACCTCCTTGGAATTAAAATTGTCTGGTTATTCATGCCAGTGTAACATATTGTATCACCGTTTTTCTATTAATGATAACAATTATATAGCTGCAACTCCTAATTGCAATGTTTTCATGTCATTTCTGTGTAATTGATCCTTGAATCTTATGTAAGTTGTGTCTTGGTCCTCAAATTACTGTGACTCAATTTTCATAAACTGAACAAGTCTTCCTGTAATGCATTCCCCAGTAATGGTACCAAAATGTTATAACCAAAAAATATCTTTGAGCCGACAAACTCAAGGGTGTCTATATAACTATCAAGAATTAAGTTGTTTTTAGATTTTTTAGGTTACTTTGAGAGTGTTTACACGATGTGTGGTAAGCGCACTTATATAGGAAACAAGATCCATTAATTCACGCATATATGTTTTAGATCCCTCATTTATGGTTGGCACATTTCCTCGGGGATGAAATCCCCTTCTTGGTGGAAATATGATATTTGATTTGTGGATACATATGTTGGATCCCTCATTATATCGCACCTTTGTGCACCAACTTAGAGAAACGATCCCTCATTTTATGGATGTTTGCCTCCATGTGCTCCCTCTTCTATCCTAGGTGCACCTCATAGTTTTCTGTATTTTCACATGTATGGCATATTCTCTCATGCATGCTCCCACACATAGCCTACTACACCTTTCTTCATTGTATTTATAACTAGAGAGTTCCCCTCTTTTCTTTGGTGTCGGTCATTGTTTCGTTATTTCTAATATTTCTCATCGAAATAATTCATTGGAATCTCAACACTGTGGTATATTTTCACCCCAAAGCCCTACAATTTCTATTTAAAAAGGATATAACCTCTTCGTTGTCTCATACACTTCAACGAATTGGATTTTTTCAGTTGAGCTTTTTCTAAGTTATTAAGTTGAGGTTTTCTTGTGTTATTGAGTTGCTTCTTTTATTTTGGACTCCTTGAGTTGATATGCGGTGTTGAATCTAATTATTTGATAGGATGGGTTGGATAGTTATTTAGGAGAATACCTTGGGCAATTTCAAGGGTTAATTTATTTGGTGATAGAGTTGTTAAAGAGCTATTACAAGGTTGTGTTTATATCTATTTTGGAGATGATCTTCTTCTTTAAATCTCTTATCCTCTTTGAAAAGGGTATGTAAAAGATTCGTTTAGCCCTCTTTTTTTCTAAATTTGTCTATAAATTTGCTATTAATTTTCATAGAAATTGAAGCAACCTAGACCCTAGACTCTAGTTATCAGTAATTAAAATTTGTAATCACATGACTATTATTCGTATGTTTGTACTTTGGACTATAGAGCCTAGTTACATGTATCGATGATATATTGCCAATAGCATGAATTATCTTGGTACCAAATCGTCAACGATAGATAAAAATTGCAGCTATAAAAAAATAAATAAATCAGCTACAATTTAAAAGTATGTCATGATAATGTGTCATTGCTCTTACATGTGTCCTATAAATACACATATGTTGTCGATACTTATAATTCCTTGGTACAACTTCCATTGATTTGTGGAGCTTAACGATGTCTACTTTTACTTTACCTTTCAAAACATCTTTCAACATACTACAAATATTCTCCTGTTGCAATAATTTCATGTTAGGAACCCTCAAATAAAGATTTGTGTGTTTATGAAAATAACAAAATGAAGCTAAAAAAATACAATCTCAGTAGTATATTGGCTAAATGAAAAAAAACAACATTAATAATAAACATTTTAGGTTTGATGAACATTTTTTATTTAACAATGTAAATTACAATAATATTAAAGTAAAATAATGGGTAATAAGAGTTCACCTGGGGAAACATGGAGAACACCAAAACAAAGTATATAAAATACCATCGATCACACAAAACGCCAATTTTTCTTCTGAAATATCAAAATGTTCCCCAAGGCTATCTGTAACAAGTTCTAAGGGACGAGTGAAATAGCAATAGTAAAATTTCAACGCTACAATTATATACACTAGAAGAAATTTTATAAGTCGTGGAATACATGCTATGACAATAATGCTTCAAAGAAACAAATGTGGGAAATGGATAATTCCTTACCATTCATTGAGCTCCTCTCAGTTTCGAGAATAATTTAATATTCTCTACTGAACAGGACCAACCACGTGAAGGTGGAAGCTCTTATGCCCCCCACCCCCTCCTCACATCACTCTCAATTCTCCATACCCAATGCACGTACTTGAAAAAAAAATAGTGGAAATTCATGCATATTTCATCATAAACAAACATTTACCATTCATTCAAAAAAAACTAACATTCATTCAGTCAAGACATTCATTCAATAAAAGCTAAAATTCATTAAACCATCCAAGCATTCAGTCAACACATTCATTCAATAAAATCTATCATTCATTAAACCATTCATTCATTCAATAGAAAAAAAACCATGCAGGACATTATATTATAAAAAATAATTACACAATATTTCTTTAGTCGCTTCTTTCTAATTTTTCTTCTCTTTACAAAATCAACAAGAAGTGCATCTTCTAGAATTTTTCGTTTGGTTCCCGATGCTTCATCAATTTCTTGTTATGTCTTCCTAGTAGACTTATTGCCCCGTGGATTTTGTGGCAAGGGGTTCAGATTTGCTGTAATAATGTGAAAATGTTGCATGAATTTATTTTATTATTATAATTACAAAAATTTCATTTAAAAAAAACATTACAAAAGTTTTTTTTTTACCTGTTATGGCTGCATCATGTTCTTCATTTTCCTATCCAGACTCAAGTACATGTACCGTGTGACCCTCTACATGCTTTGTAGTTGAAATATGGAGAAGTACAATTAATGTTCATCATCTGCAATGCTATGTATAAAATTGTAGCATATGAATAAATTCATTACCAGAAATCGAAGTGTGGTCTTCGATTGGTTGTTATCCATCATCGACATTAAGGGGATCATTGATTTCCTACTCAAAACAGAATAAATATTTTATGTTAATTGTTTATAACGAATAGAGTGCACAAGTAATAAATATTCATTAAACTATATATATTTTATATACATCTGCACCAGATGGTTCACCCAAACACCGTGTTTTCCCATACAATATTTTTCGGTGTTCAACAACAGCTTTAAACTCGTGCTTGAAGCCAAGCTTTAAGTCTTCCTGAGTGGAAACTTCCTTGAATCGGTCGACCTCCATATTTACATTACGTCATTAATTTTACATTTTGCAGTGCAATAAAATGAAGATAATTTGTAATTTATTATTTGAATGCATTATCGAGTTTTCGATACTTACAATTCATGCCATCAAATTCGAATAACCACCAGGCCCAAGCTTGTGCTGACCAACCTTTTCTAGTCTTGTCTTTGTGGCCTTTGATGTGTCTGGTAGCCTAAGAAAGTGTTGAATTACGTTAGAAGTTCCAAATTCGATATAAAAAATAATTATAATAAGGGTTAGCATTACATTGTGGAAAGTATTGCATACCTCCTTGTTCTTGGTGGTATCTTTCTTGTTTTTCTCAGATCCTTCTCCTTTCCATCTTCCACTAGGGATTTCCACTCCCTTGATGGAATCATCGGAGGGCGCTCATACATAAAGTTCATTTCTAGGTGGGCCCTATATTGGTCTTGAACAATATTCATATGTTGCCCAGCCTTCTTTAAGACCTTTGATGTATCGAAGGTATCATTTTCGAACAGGCCAACCAACCGATTAGTCAGCTCATCCTTTAAATTTTTTGTTTGTTTGTCCCACCTTGTATGAATTGTGGCCTCGAAGATCTCAAAGTTAAAATCATTTAGATTTTTATAAAAAATATCATTTCTTGCAAAACAATCATGCCATCATTAGTTTAAAAATAAAATTATCGGTATATTACAATCAAATTATAAAAACTAACTTGAACAATGTATAATTACCTGGATATTCGCTATCTTTATTGGAACGACTTCCTCATCCACCAAAAATGTTGTCTCTATTGAACCTATGCTAGTGACATGAGAAGATCCAGGAAATGTTGCTTCATCATCAACATTACTAGCAGGCTCTACATCCACCCCTTCTTCTACACGACCTGGTGTGTGTCGGTCAGCAATGGATGCACTCTCTGCTTTCCTTGAGGGTGCCACAAAACGTGTTGTCGATTGTTCAGTTGACAACAATGTTGTGTGAATTGGTGTGCGTGGAGTCGTTTGCTCATGTGATGACTAATCTCCATGAGCATCACTCGGCCCAACACCGTCTTGACCACTAGTGTGTGGTCGCATAAATTCCTGTAAATACAAACCATTCAATTATAAATTCACTATCATATAAAATTAAAAATTATGAAGTTATAAATGAATTGATATTATGATTCAAGATTATGCAACTTACTTGAAAGACATGAGATCTCTTTACCAGCATTGCAACCATGGCTTTAATCTTGTCTATATGCGGAATAATGAATAGCAGACGAAGGATATCCACATTAATTTTTTTCAAAATATTCTCTATCACCTTAATGGGGTCTAGAGAAGAAGCAGTGTCAACATCATTCAACAACTCAGGAATATTAAAATCTATGGATTGTTGTGATGTTGTTTCATATACTGAATCATTGGTCTGCAACAAAAATATATATATAATTACTTAAGTGTTAAAGCAATAGTTTGAGGAAAAAAATATATTAACAAAACATATCTATCATGATAGATTCCTAGAATTACATCTAGGCTTACCTGATGCCCGGATGACAGTGTCGTCTGATCCACAACTAGGGACTTTCCCTGATCATCCCCCTGCAGAAAAAGAAGTAGACAACATTATCATAACGAAACCAATATACAAACGAAAAATACATAACGAAAAAAAACATTATGTTACACTATAAATATGTGTACAATTTTGATGTTTTTAAAATGTAGAATTACAATCGGGTTTACATGTTTCCCCGAGGTTGTTGTCATCTGATCAACCGTTGGGTGGCTTTCCCAAACAATACCCTGCATCAAATATAGATAAGATTCTATAAACCAAACGAATATACTCTTGAAAAAACATGGCAACGGAACTGTTTGTACATATTAAATTTGTACAATGGAATCGATTTATACATACCGCCTCGAGGTAGTTTTGGTAACATCTATTGTGAGGGAGGTGTCCCTCACAGAACCCTACATCAAAATTATAGAAAAAATTACCTAATTAAACCAAAATACTCACTGAAACAATATAATAACCTAACATTTTGGCGTATTTAAATTGTACAGTTACAATCACATTTACCTCTTTCCCCAAGGTTGTTGGCGTCTAACCAGCTGCTAGGGGGATGCCCCAATCACTACCCTACAAAGTAAATATACATAAAATTTTATAAACTAGACGAATATACTCACGAAAAAACACAAAAAAAAACTCATTTTTCAAATTGTACTTGTACTATTACAAATATGTATGCATGCTACCTCGAGGATGATATACTCCTCTGACCAGCTACTGGGGTGATGCATCCCCTATCACTACCCTACGAATTAAATATAGAAAATTTAATCAAAATTATAGCAATCTACTAACGAAAAATACTAAAGAGGTTTAAATAATTAATAAAAGGTTGGGTAAATTGTTGGATGTACCACATCCATAGTAATCGTGTTTGTATCTACTCGATTCAAATTTTAATTAATAAGCAGCTCTTTCCTTGCATCTATTTATTTAATGGCACATACAAATACATGGTTTTATTCATGCCCTTCAAATATGCAGTTGGGTTGCTTTAGTGTAGACACTCGTTGTGTACTGTTTATAAACCCTGCAATATTCCTAGTTGCATTTGGTCTTCCGTCAATGTATAACGTTGCTCCTTTATTTTGATCTTTGGCTTTCAGTTGTAAATAATTTGTTGACAACCCATATCTATGCATACTTCATGTATATTGGACCACGCACATCTAATATTTGTAGTTGTAAGAGGGTCTAACATACTCCATCAATTATGTACATATGTCGTAACCGACATTTATGCCATCCATGCTAAACAACCTCAATCCATTTAATGACGACGATGCAATTCTATATATCCTCTCATTCACACAAAAATTTGTGTAGAGTTGAGGAATATCTCTAGGTACCCATTGTTTCACTAGATGTCTGTACCTTAAGGGCACCTCGATGTCGCATATTGTATCATCATCATAGAAACATGAGCCCCCTTCTGCGAGAAAAAATATCCATGCGTTTATTGAATTTTCTTCTGATCTTCTGACTTCTAATTGATCCTTGTAGACCTACTGGATGTCTCACTTTCCTCTAGCCTTCATAAAATACCATCGCTCGAGGAAGACAGGTCTAAAAAATACTTGTTTGGTTCTACCAGCACCATGGCCAAAAAAAACTTGGCAGATAAGAGCAAAATACCATCATGCTAAAAAAAACATCCATCCAATACCAATTTTAAGCAAGAAAATGAGACACAATCTAGGAGGGATAAATAAACAATATACTTAGTAATAAAATACCATGAACCAGCCCCATCAACAAAATCCTCATGAAAAAGATTTAATAGTCTGCAATCCATCGTTCAACCACAACAAACATTGCAAAAATAGTATACTTAGCAAGGATTGTTACATCGACAACCACAACAATTCATATAGACACAAAAACAAACCAACAACCTTGTGACATTGTGTGCTCAAACCTTCCATGCAAATTTTCCAAAAATTCATACACTAACTAGCTCTGCATTGAGCATACAACAATTTTGGAGGATGAAACTATCATCTCCAATGGCATACACATCACCTAGATAAATTTCTTACCTTCTTAACTCCATCAACCTCAAATGCTAATGTTAGTGACATGCAAGATATGAACTTATTTCTTGTAAATATTTCTCACTCTATCTATCCATCACAAACCCTTCCCATGCTTGGGATCCCTTCTACAACAAACTCATTGTCTTACACAATCTCATCCATACAAGAACACTAGATAGACATTAATTCCTTTGTTAAAATCATGAACTATCAACCCACCTCACATCATCTTAACCTTGGGAATTCTATCAAGAAACCCCTTCCGTACCCCATTGTAGGCATTCCTTAGTTACATTGTTAGTAACTCCAATTGTCCCTCTAGATACACCTCCATGGGTATAGTATTTTTGGGGGACTCTAAAACCCTTTAGCATTTGTCTGAATGTGTAACGCTGCCAAAACATTTCACACTTGGGTTATTTTTAGGTATCATGTTATTCTTAGTTTTCCTTTACATTGAAATGGTGTTGTGTTTGGGGACAAAGATATTATTCAATAGGTAGGCCACTTCTCGTGAGAAAAACACTTCTCTCGGTTTGGAATTTTGTATTTAGATTAGACTAGGTTATCCAAATTTCAATCTAGATAGTCATTTTTAGAAAATATGGTAGTCTTCAAGTCAGCATTGGTATGGCTAACAATGATGTAAACAAAACTGATGTTGTTGCCTCTAAGTAAGGAACTCATTTCCTGCAGATGGATTTACATTGTACATGACAAAGTACAAAGCAGCTAGTTCACTAGATAAAATTATGGAGAGGTTGGTTCCAAAGGATTTTGCAGAGAAAAAATGAGTGGACAAAGGGAAGACCCTTGTCATTACAACAAATCTGGTCACAATTAGATTGGATCTAGTCATGGTAGCTTAGCTTCCTTGGAAATGTTATCAATGGATGTAAAGAGTGCCTACCTCGATGGATATTTAGGAGGAGGTGTATGTGTATCAGGATTCAGCTACAGAGATTCCAAGATGCACATAAAGAGAATATAATGTGCATATTTGTAAATGATATTTACAAGTTAAACAAAGCCCTAAGGGCCTAGTACATTAAAATTGATAAATATCTCACAATATCTAGATTCAGAAGAAGTACTTATAGTCTAAATCTTTATGTCAAAAACTCAAGTCATGGTATATTTATTTTAGTGGTGTATGCAGAATATTTTATCATCAAAAGGAGTGAATCCAGTGTAATTCGAGAGATAAAATCTCAATCATGTAGTTCTTTTCACACAAGTAATGTTAACTTGTTGAATTTTTTCTTAGGTGTATAGTTTTGGCATTCTTATATCTAGACATGTCCTCATTTTTTTTCTAAGGTAAATATCATGGCACAAACCCTTGGTAGGCTTTCCCGTTTTGAGGATGGTGCCAGCATGTTACTTATGGAAAGTGTGTAGGGGAGGTTAACACTCCATCCCACAACCACAACCATTACATATAGTGTGCAGAGGAGGTGAACACTCCATCCCACAACCACAACCATTAGATATGGATGTAGCAAATTGTTTACCTTGATTGTCCTTTTTATTCCAGTGCAAAGAAGACACGTATCTTCTAAATTTTAAAAGGGATAAGTGTTTATGTCTTAACATTTTTTTAGTTTTGGTGGTTAATGTTGGATCTTTTCCTTCGACATTTAGCTTAATTTTTCTTCCAATATGAAAATTTTACTATGATTTAGGAAATTAATCAATGACCCATAGTTGGTTTCAGTTTATTGCAAATGAACCTCTCGACTTCTTTAAGTTAGCATCATCTTTGTTATTTTTTTCTTTCCAAAAAAAATGAATATATTTTTATTTCTAGCAAAAATAATTGTTATTTGCAAAAGGCAAGTAAACTGCTTGGCTATGAAACAAATATAGAACAACCATCAAAATATGGTTATTATTCAGGTGTTTGCCCTTTTTTGTTCAAATAAAATCTCTAAAGAAACTAAAGAAAGGGGCATAACCATCATAGAATCAAGCATGTAGTATCTCATTGTGGGATAGAGCACATACTCAACTGAGCTGAGGATTTTCTTTGGAGGGATAATGGAGACCTAATCTTATACAACATCAGTTCACTTCAACATATCATATTGAGACTCCCCTACTCTCTTGGAAATGATGGCAGCTTGTATTGTTTTCTCTGAAGATATGTGGGAAGGATAACCTAGAGAATTTTGTTTCATCTCATTTGTCATCCTTATTGCATGATGCAACATGTAGTAGTAGATTCTGGTTTTTGAATATGCCACTCATCCACATTAATACTAACATCAATTCCTCAAATATTTGTAGATCCTCCACTTTCCTTTCTAGTAGAATGGAGACAACCCTATTCTATTCCCATTTATTAGTGTCTTGACCAAGACCACAAAAATTGCTTAACGTTTTCCCCTATGAAAAGTAGAGTCAATGGTGTAATTGTCTCTCAAACTAAATATGCCAAAAGTATACTGTTGAAATTTAGCTTGCTTGAATGTTAATAGATTCACCTATGAAGGTTAACTTTTGAAATTATAACTAACAATTAATCAAACTAATAGATTCACCCATTGCAGTTGGGGTATCATCCACAGTAAGCACCACTATCAGTCTCTTTATATCCATGGCAAGCAGGAAGAGTAACTAGGGCTTCATCCAAAACACTCACGATAGTCATAGAAATTTCTCATGGAATAGGGAATCACCCTAAACCCTCATGATAGCCTCTTGTACACTTCTAGCATCACTATCTCCATATCCAAGTAGACAGAGCAGAAACCAACAACATAAACCCTATTCGGGAAGCAGTGTTCTCATGGGAAGCACCTAATCTATCCATAGATAGTCACGGACAACCTAGTATTGGTTCATACAGTCATGGGAAGGATTAGAATAGTCATAGGAAAGCACCGTACCATTCTAGATTGTTAGGAGAATATCTGGGAAGCCAATGTTGTATTTGGGCAGGCTAACCCTGACCATTGGGAGCTCATATCCACTCCCGAGCAGCCTTAGCATTATTACAGGAAACCCTATATCAGGTTACAGGAAGCACAATTTTTTTATGTGCATTACACAAAGGACCTGGACAGTCACTTCGGGAAAACCCTCACACTCACGGACAGTCTGATTCTATCTCAGACATCCCTATATCTGCTCCCAGGTAGCAATTAGATTTTTGGGAAGCCTCTGCTGACACTTTGGGAAGGAAAAAGAAGTCTAAGCAGCATGTATAGAACTCTTGAACAGCTGACATCGAAAGTTTGGGTAGGCCTAGGCAAGGCACACAGACTTCTAGGCAGTAAAATCTTGGGAGTTAACCCTAGATCTATATTTATGGTGAAATTTGTCCTTGAGACCTTTTGGTCTAATTTGGATAGGGTTTGACAAGTTGTTCAACTTGTTTGACAAATTATTGAATCTTAGAATTATGAGGTTGAGAAGTCAAGTCATCTCATTTACAAGATGAATTACAAATGCTTTTGGGGTTTTTCCTTTAAAGTTTTCCCCAGTGAAAAAATCTTGTGTTCAGTGAGTCTGATGTTTTGATTTGTTGATCTATCTACTACACTTGTTATTGTTATCTATGCTACAGTCTCCAAAAATTTTAAGAATTCATCCTAATGCTAAAATTTAACAAACCCTACTATACCTTACATCAATGAGGACAAGCTTCTTCTTTGCATTCATCTATATCTCTATATTTTTTATGAAAACTCCTAAAAACCCTAAATGACAAAAGGCTAAAACCTATTCATAAGTGCACCATCTGGCAGGGAATCCCAATGTAGTTGCCATAAAAGGGGTGTACGAGGATGTGGCCTCCGTTCATCTGGTCATGGATTTGTGCATCCATGGGGATTTTTTGACATGATAATTCAAAGGGGACAATACAATGAAAGGAAGAATGCTCAGCTCACCAAGACCGTTATGGGCATCATGGAGGCTTGCCATTATCTAGGTTTTATGCACAGAGTTTTGAAGCCCGATAACTTATTTCTTTCTAGTACGGATGGGGATTCATCTCTCAAGGCGACCAATTTTGAATTGTCAATTTTCTACAAGCCAGGATGGTTGGTTGATTTCATTGCCATGTTCTTATTTTTTCCATTTCATTTAGCAATAAATTAGATAGGTTGCATTGCAATTTCATAATACCTTAAATCGCAAGGAGTTGTCTAGTTATATTGTTAAGGGTTAGATAAAAATAGAAACACATGGAGTGAAACACAACTCATCATTAGGGTGAAAAGTGGAAGAGTATAAAATCATTAGTCCCAGTGATGAGTGAAGTGTTTCCCTCAAAATATGTTGGCAAAAACATTTCACCTAGTAAAAGCTAGAAAATCAACAGAAATATGTCCAACTGCAAAAGTCTCCATTCTAATATCTTTGATTTTTTGAAGAGGAATCATTGATTTTTATTACGAGCTTAGGATCCTTTGAATATTAAAGATGAATTTTAATTTGCAATGGTTGAAGGAGAGTTAAGTGCTTTGATAGAATAGAAGATTGAGAAACATGGTGATCACCTATATACTTGTATGTTGTTTCTGATGGTCTAATCTGAGAAATAAAACATTTCATGTATTTTAAATGCAGTATTTGTCCAAGCCCAACCAAAAATTCTTGTGAAAACATAAACATAATCTAGGAGCTAAAAACAATATTTTTTCCCTCGAGGAAAAAATTGTAATTTTACTATGCATAACAAAATTGCATTATGTGGATGATTTTCAACATTCATGTTCTTCCAATAACATTTGTTTTTATATCGGTGGACTTATGATTCAATGAGGACTCGGCTCTTGCTCGATGTTCGATGCTAGTTAGGGTCTCTCCAAGTGAATTCTAAACTTGTTGGATCCTCCTGTACCTTCCTAGTCCTATCTATCTCTTGGCTTTGAACCGCCCCCATGGTCTCTTACTAGGGAGGGGCTATTGTCCCCTCCCAAATCTATATGCATCCTGAATATTCGTACACCGCAATGCATCATATGAGTGCCTCCATGCTGAAAATAGGCTCAGAAGACATTCTAATTCCCGACAGAGACTCTCCCAAAATAATCCTTGCATCTTCTGACATGCCTCGGAACCCTCCGACTTTCGACCGGCAGGAAACTAGCACCTGCATTTCAAGGAGCACCGCTAGACCCAGTCTATTGCTCCCTTCTGCGTGTATAAATTCTCGATTCTAGTTCATGAGAGACCATGCCCTAACTAGAAAATTCATAGGTTTATGTCCCACTGAGCAAGCGTTGAGAGGTTGGATAGCTGCTAAATGGAAACCTAAATCACACTTTGACCTACAGCTCAGATATAATTTTTTCTTCACAATCGTCTTTCATCACCTTGAAGATAAAACCAAAGTGGAAGAAAGCCGCCCCTGTTTCTTAAACTCTATTGGTTTGTATCTAAAAAACTGGACTGAGAGATTCTGCCCCAGAAAAAGAAGACTTCACATGGGCATCGATTTGGATAAGGATGTACTCCCTCCCTCAGGAATATTGGGATGATGACACTCTGAAGGACATTGGAAACACCCTAGGAACCTTTATGTGTGTAGTTGACTAGATGAAGCTCAAAAAATTCACCTCCTACGCACGGATCTATGTCTACATGCATATTGCTAAAGCCCTATTGGATGCCATCAATCTCATCCATGAAGACTCAGAATGGGTCTAGCTGCTGGACTATGAACATGTTCCCTTTAGATGTCTTAAGTTCCATGAGCATGGCCACCTATTCTGGGATTGTCCCAAAAAAAAAACCTAGCAAGAACACGAAGACTGAAGAAAGAGATGCAAAAGGTTTCCAAAGACCGAGTAAAAAGTAGCATCAAGGATGGAAGCCTTCGAGGGACAATCCCAAAGTTGAGGCCCCCTCCACTAGTAATAGCTTCAAGATCCTAGGCATCCAACAAGAAAACTTGATGAAAGATCCAAGCCCAAAGAAGGCACCTCAAGAAAATATCTCCAGTTCATCACCCAACTCTCTTCAAGCTGACCCAGGTACCTTCTTTCCTCCCTTGCATTCTTGAGAAATAGGTTCACCAAATCAGCCTAGTCAAACCTCACATCCTGCAGTTACCCCACTCCCCGCCTCTACATATCCAGGCTTTGAAATACCTATGGATGAATAGATGTCGGAGATAAAACTAGGGGACCTCAACCTCCTTGGACTAGAATATGCTTGCACCAAAAAATATTTCAGCTCAATTCCAGCTCGCCAGATCCAGCTATTAAAAGAGGCCATAGCCAAAGCCAAATATCAAAACAAACTTGGGTTCCTCAACCTGCAGCAAAAGGACAAGCACAAACTAATACGGGAAAAAAAAAGAGGGAGAAAATCCTCTCTACAAAGGATAAATGTGTTAAGCACCCAGTTGGTGGAATCGGGGCAATATGCCCAGTTAACAAAATTTTAACCCTCCTCATACCCTGGTTCTCTATGAAGGTCGTCTCTTCAAATGTTAGAGTTCTGAACAGTCTCACCAAATAAAGAATGGTGACAATAAAAATCCAGCAAGATAAGCCTGCAGTTCTCTTCGTTCGGGAAACGAAGTGCTCCTCAGAAACCCTCCATCTGATAATCGAAAAAAATTGGAAAGGATGCCAAACTATTGCGATAGATGCAAATGGGATGGCTGGAGGTATTTCCATTACTTGGAACCCTGCAAATATTACCCTTAGTGACTCATCATATTTTTCCCATGCGATAGTTGCTTCCTTCCACATACTGGGAACCAATATCCATGGCCACCTTCTTAACGTCTACAGCCCCCAACTGCTAGAGCTCAAGCTCAAGCTCCTCCAATTCATGAACCAATTCTCCATGTTGCACCAGGACTCCCCACACATCATAGGTGGGGATTTCAACATGATCACCTCCATTGGGGAAAATAAAATAAGGATTAAAATTTATCTCAGTGGAAGACCTCCTCTTCAATCCTATTATCAACGACTGCAAACTAGTGGATCTACAACCTTCCTCTGGTTTATTCACCTGGAACAGCCGTAGAGGAGTGATCCATCACATCGCCAAGTGATTAGACTGCTTCTTGATCTCGGAGGATTTTGTCCATGCCGGTGAGCTCATAACCTCCTCGATTCTTCGAGCAGAAGGCTCAAATCACTGGCCCATTGACTTAAACTGGCAAATTATTGGTGACCGTCTCCACCGCCCTTTCCATTATGAAAAATTCGGGCTCTCTCATCTGACCTTCATGGACTTTGTCAGGCTCTGGTGGTCCGAGATGCAACCAACAGGAAAGTCAAAAAAGGCCATTATGCAGAAAAAGCTTAAATCTCTCATATCCAGACTCGAGCTCTGGAATCACACCACCTTTGGTGACATTTTCAAAGACAAAAAAAAAGCATTAAATAAAACCTTGAAGCTCTTCAATGCTCCATAATGGTCGATGGAGTATCCGAGGAAAGTAAACATAAAGAAAACGATCTCATGTCTCAATTGGACAAACGTTGTAGTCAAGAAGAAATTCTTTGGAAGAAGAAATCCAGAGTAAAATGGTTAAAGGAAGGAAATAGAAACATGTGTTTCTTTCACAGATCCACGATACAACATAAAATGAACAATCACATCTTCAAACTTAAAACAAAAGCAGGTGAAGTCTTGGAGGACCGGGCGATCATTGAGCAGGAGTTTACCAGGTATTTTCAAGACCTTCTGGCAAAACCGGCTATCTCCAAAGTCAATGCAATCGAGAAAGTTACCCAACATATTCCCACCATCATCACTGTTGAGCATAATGCATCACTCGTGCAACCCATCTCTCTTCAAGAAATTGAAATAACAGTGAATCAAATGTCGAATGATACATTGCCTAGACCGGATTCCTTTACAATGACCTTTCACAGTTGTTGGAACCTACTTAAGCATGAGGTCCATGAAGTGGTGGAGGAGTCGCGTCAAAAGCAATGGATCATGCAAGCTCTCAATGCTACCCACCTCACTCTGGTGCCCAGGGAAACCGGAGCCTCCCTACCCGGTAAGTTCAGGCCCATCTCCCTTTGCAATGTAGTTTACAAAATCATCTCCAAAGTGGTAGTTAACCACCTCAAACCTCTTCTCCCTTTACTCATTTCCCTTGAACAAACGGGCTACGTCAAATGAAGGAAAATCTTGGATGGTATTATCCTGGATCATGAAGTTATTCATTCCCTCAAATTCAATCGCTCTCCTGGTTGCTCCTAAAATTTGATCTTTCTAAATCCTTTGACAAGATTAGCTGGGATTTTATAAAAAAATATGCTCCTAGCCCTTGGGTTCATACATGAGTGGACCTGTTGGATCTCCTCCATGATCAACTCTGCCTTCTTTTCAATCCTAGTCTATGGGTACCCCCCAGCTACCTTCTCTCCCTCTCGAGGTCTTCGTCAAGGGGACCCCCTCTCTCCCTTTATCTTCATCCTTATGGTTGAAGGTTTAGGAAGATTGATTCATAAATCCATTGCATCGGGTTCACGTCATGGCCTCTCCCTACACGGAGGAAATCCCATTACTTGTCAATAGTTCGTAGATGACAACCTCCTCTTTGGTCACCCCTCTGTTCAGGAAGCTCATGCCCTTAAAGATATCCTCCACACTTTCTCAAAAGCCTCTGGCACCACCCTCAACTTGAAAAATGATCAGATCTTCTTCTTTAATACGGAATCCATCATCAAACGTAATGTCTCTCACATCCTGAGGTTCACTGTCTCCATCTTACCCTCAAAATACCTGGGCGCGCCTTTGTTTTTACTAGGCCATTAAGTACTCCTCTTGGAAAGAAATCCTGGACAAGCCGGAATCTTAAATATCCTCCTAGACCTTTCGCTCCCTACATGGTGGCAATCCCATTACTTATCAACAATCCATAGATGACAACCTCCTCTTTAGTCACCCCTCTGTTCAGGAATCTCGTGCCCTTAAAGATATCCTCCACACTTTCTCAGAAGCCTCTGGCACCACCCTCAACCCGGAAAATTCTCAGATATTCTTCTTTAATACAGAATCCATCGTCAAACGTAATTTCTCTCGCATCCTGAGGTTCACTGTCTCCACCTTACCCTTGAAATACCTGGGTGCACCTCTTTTTTACTAGGCCATTAAGCACTCATCTTGGAAAGAACTCCTAGGCAAGCTGGAATCTTGAATCTCCTCTTGGACCTTCTGCTCCCTCAATCTTCCATGTCGCCTTACTCTGCTTAAATTTGGCCTCCAATCCCTGTCGATATACTTCTTCTATGTTCTTGTTGCTCTGAAATGGATGCTGAAAGCCATCATAAATCTTCAGTGTTCCTTCCTTTGGGACAAAAGTTCCAAGAACAAAAAGTGGGCCCTAGTTAATTGGAACATTCTATGTCTGCCTCGCTGTAAGGGAGGACTGGGACAGAGAGATCCTAAAATAAACAATGCAACTCTCTCCGCAAAAATATGGTGGACCTGGAACTCTCATAATGACATGCCCTAGGGAAAATTATGGAACGGAAAATATGCAGCATATTGGGACCCTTCTCAATTGATCGGCCTCAACAGTGATCCCCGATATCTCCCGTCTGGAAAGCTTCCAACTCTCAGAAAGATCTGATCCAGCAGCACAGCTTCTGGGAGATCAAAGAGGGAGCTCACGCTTACTTCTGGCAAGATTCTTGGCAGCAAATTCCCAACTTCATCACCCAATATGATATAGGCGATAATCACATCAACTAGCTAGCTGATTT
Source organism: Pseudotsuga menziesii (assembly GCA_001517045.1). Classification (NCBI taxonomy): domain Eukaryota; kingdom Viridiplantae; phylum Streptophyta; class Pinopsida; order Pinales; family Pinaceae; genus Pseudotsuga; species Pseudotsuga menziesii. The sequence continues at coordinate 315,258 of LPNX011004629.1, read as the reverse complement.
TCGACCTGCTATCCGGGACTTCTGGGGACCTGAAGGCGCTCTGCCCTTTCATACTTGGAAGCACCCAAGAAGATGGCACACACGTCTTAATCCCAAAATAATGGAACAAATATGGACGGATATTAAGGCTAGAAAAAATAGAATCAAACAGGGTCTCGATATTTTGAGATGGGGGCATCTCCCTAAAGAATCGTTCACTATCAAGGAGGCCTACTCTATCCTTACCACCAAGGAAGCAAATCATCAATTTCCCCTCTAGAAAAAAATATGGAATCTGCATGTATGGCCCAAAATTTCTACATTTCTCTAGTTGCTCTCTCACAAGCGCATCCTCACTTGGTACAACCTGCAAAAAAAAAAGGGCTTCCAAGGACCTACATTCTGCATCTTCTGTAGTAGCAATGTTGAAAACATAGATCACTTGTTGGACTCTTGCGAGTTTTCCTCTAAGATTTGGGATTGTATAGCCGGTATTTTCTAGAGAACTAATAGAGACAGGCATAATGTATTAAACACTCTGCAAAGATGGGAGGAAAATCATTTCCAGAGCGCCCTTCTTAAAAGAATATGGGAACTTACCCCTGGATTTTTGATCTGGAGAAGATGGAAGGAGAGGAAATCCATAATCTTCAAGGACGACACAATTTTCTGGAAAATATATGGTATGATCTCCTAAATAATCTTAAGGATGCCACCTTCCTCAAAGAGTGGCAGGCCTCTAATTTTCCCTCTTCAACAGCAGAAAAAAGGTATCCTAGAAAACTGGCACTTCACTCACCGTCTCGTCCCCTCTCTTGGTAGGGGTCCTCCAAGAAGTTTATCCAACCCTGGGAAATGGTCCCCCCTGGATCGGCATCTTCAAACTAAACTTCAATGGGGCCTCAAAAGGTAATTCGGGAATGTCGAGCTCTGGAGGTTCCATCTGCAACCATGACGATCAAATCTTGCATATTTTCTTTGAAGGAATGGGGTATGAGACCAACAACGTTGCTGAGCTAGAAGACCTCATTGAAGGGATCGCCCTGGCTAAACATCTGAACTTTCTTCCAATCATTGCGGAGGGTGACTCATAGGTGATCCTTTCTCTTGCCACGAAAATTCAAAATGGCGCACAAGTGTCAAAACCCTCCATCAACTGGAGAATGGAACATAACATCAGTAGACTTGGAAAAATCCTAGAGGCTCTCTGCTCGATCACCTTCCACCATGTTAGGAGAAACACCCTGGAAAATGAAGGGGTTAAGTACGATCTTCCTCTTTGTGCAGGAAATCTTGGAACGCCCTTCCCAAACAACCTGATTCAGCTCTACAGCACTCTCACTTCTCAAGACCTCCTCTCCTCGGATGCGGGTGCTTCGCATGGACTATCAACACCTGGCAGCATGCTCCCTCCAACTGACGCCAACTCAAGTCATCAATCCAATGTCGGACACATTGTAAGCTCGCACTTAATTCACATTCTCCTCGGTCAGGTCCCACCTGGTGGCTTGATCCCTGAACAGGCTCCAGCTAGCTGCTCCCACCTGCCATCTGGCTCTAGCACGCATTCTGGATCCTCCTCCAGCCAAGAACATCGGTTGGAATTAATGGGAGGGCTCTCGCATGGCCCTGGCTTAAATGATATCCAGCATGAGGATGCGGTTTGGCTCTATGAAGCGATGGGAGGAGTACCAGGACATTTACGCAAATAGATGCAAGCTGCAGATCCTGTGTGTGGCACACCTGTCGCTTGTTATGATGATGTGTGAAATGGTGATTCTTCCCGCTTCCCCCTACATTCGCTCTCCCACAACAATCCCTGTGCAGCTTTGCAGTGTTCTATTTAGCTTTGGTGTTTTCTTGGCTCTATGTGTTTCAGTGTTTCACTCATGCACTATGACCCGACCAAGAGGAACCCCTCGTCGGGGAGGGAGACATGGTTCTAGCAGGGAAGTCAAGCATCTCAGGAAGGCTAAGGCGGTAAATAATGGTTATGATAGCACAGTTTTGGCCCCGATTCGAGCTCTTATCGAATATTGGGAATCTAGTCAAGTGGAGGAGTTCCTCTCCACGGGCAATTACAGCAATCAAGTTAACTTTTATTGGTTGGTGAAGAACATGCTTGGAAGCTTGGTTGAAGAGGTTTTAGTGAACTGGACCGCTGCAACCTATTCCATCTTGGATATCAGAGGTCTCCTGGTGCATCTAGACACCAAATTACCTATCCTTGACGCTAGTTTAGCTGGAGGTAAATATTCGCTGGAGAGGTGCTCCACTATGCACAGGCGCCCCGCTCCGAACTTCTCGAGGCATGGCATGGTTAGTGCGGTAGCCACTTACCCTGTCGGGCCTTCAACGGTCACTCTTCCAGGAGTCCCAGTCTTTGAGCCTCCTGCTCCATCCATTCCAGAAGACATGTTTGCAAGAGTGGCAGGGAGCTCGAAATCCTTGCTAACCTCAACCTCAGGTAGGCTCTGCATGCCTCGGGGGCTTCCTCTAGCTAGCCTTCGATGCTCTCCAACTTCCCAATTCCCTCCACCATAGATCTGTTGCACGTCAAACGGGTCCCTACATCCACTGGGGATATTTCTCTAAGCGGAAAAACGGAGCCTCTAACACCTTAACTCCCTCCACAAGAGTGGGAGGATGATTTCTTTCGAAGTTGTCCCATTGTCGAAGATAAACCCAGTCCCAGCAAGGAAGAAACGCCTGCACAAGACGATCGCCCCTAGCCCACTCGGTTTTCTACAAAGGTTTTATCTTTTTTGTTAAAACATATGTTTTCTTGCTCAGTTATTATATCTAGTGTAAATTATATGTTCTCCAACTACGTCCAACCCCTTGAAAATGGACAGTTTTCCGAGGATATTCTGATGCCTGGTATTTTTGGAAGTCCGGGTTGGTGGTTCCGCCAACCTAGACCGCCTAGGCCAGCATTATCCCTGTAATATTTTTTGTACTTTTAATATAACTATTTCAAGCAGCCTTACAAAAAAAAGACATTCATGTTCTTCTCTTAACATGATCTATTTGGAACTCTATAGTGTTCATCAAAATTTACATACGTAGTCCTGCTTATGTGAAAAAGAAAGATCCAAAAACGTGGATCATAAAGATTCTGAAATTGCACATCATCTTTTGGAAATAAGACCTTATAAATAGCATTACAAGTTCAATAAATAATAAAACACTACATCATCATAATTGTCAAGTCAACATCTAGACTCAATACAGTAGAAACAGAAAGAAAAAAAAATAACAAACATCGAAATTTAGTCCTGAAGAGAGACTGAAGACATATCAAATGAAGGGTCCTCGATCATATTCGTTTTGCACACTTTCCTGTTGAGCCTAGATATGCCGAGTGCACAGAGTCATCTGCATGCTCAATTTTGATAATGAGTCAACAACAGTAAATTAGATTCGGGTATGAATGCTTGGTTGCCCTATCTATTGTGATTTGACTTGCATGCATCTTGCAGGAGACGAATGTAGGACTCATTTATGAGTAAAAAAATTAAAGAAATTGAACTCGTAACAACCAATTAAGAGGTGAAATCAAGTGCAAATTTTTATTTATCCTAGGTGTTTGATGAGTAGAGGAAGAAGGGAAATAAAATCCAGTGTTGAGATGAAGTGATCAGGCCAGTTTTATCCTGAGAAATCCTCATAAAAGAAGAAAAAATTCTATGAGAAAATTTATCTAAAAAAGAAGAAATAAATAACCTTGAAAGGTTAGTTTCCTCGACATATTCGAAACACTCAACCAGAGACATGATTGAGGTATTGAATGGAAAATTTGTTGTTGGAGTAAGGATGAAAGAGAGGCAAGATTGACCTTATAATAGTGAATGACAAGACATTTGTCATAAATGATGTTTTTGACAACTAAAAAAGTTTTGCAGAAAAATTTTCCCAAATCAGGTAATAAGAAAGACGACCACAATGAGAGTAGTTAGGGTTTGGTTATGATTTTCATGTTATAGGATGTACCAAAATGGATTAGTTTTTATATAAATAAGACGCCAAGTTACGTATGGGTATAAAGGATTTGTTTTTGTATCAAGACTCTTGGACATCATTGGACAAAACAACTTTTATCTTCATATATGAAACCCTTCTATGAACCCTTTCTCTCTTATGCTACATTGGTAGGGATTTGTCATATCCTTATTAAGTGGTATAAATAGTCCAGTTACATCTTTGAAGTGGGATAATCACCTCTACCTCTTACCTTAAGTCAGGTATTGAGACCTTCGATCAAGACATACACATGACTAGGGGTTGGCATGTTAAATGATTTCCTTCCTATACGTTTTCTTAATATTTTTCCTTTGAGATTTTGCATTACAGTGAAGATGCTTTTCTTAAATAGTTGGGGAAGGGTTGTTGAGCCTACAAAATGTTAAATTATATGGGTTTTGATTAATGAATGGGGTTCAAACATAATTCCTAGGTGGGGAAGGGTTGTTGAGCTTACAAAATGTTAAATTATATGGGTTTTGATTAATGAATGGGGTTCAAACATAATTCCTAGTCACCTAATTAAAGTGCAACAGATCTAGATTAAGATCCAGATCCCTCAAAAGACCCCAAACAGAGGCACAAGGAAGGGTGAGCTTGTTCTCTAATCTAAAATAATGATAACCGTTGTCTAGAGATTAGATCACCAAATCCGTCCATTTGTCATCCTAGTATATGAGATAACATTAAAGTTGGGCAGATTAATACTACTTTGATCAGATTTGTTGCTATAAGAGTTAAGGTCCTTTACTTGTTGTGGTATGGCTATCAAAACTGAGACAATGGTGACTAAGGTATACTGAGACATCTTTAGTGTTGCTACTAAACTTCTTTCTATTGGTTATACCTCTGCTTTATCTTAATGTGGTAGCATATATTTTCATAAGCTTTAGATATTTTCATAAGAATATTATGATATCCTTGGAATCCTTCATCTAGTCCATGGTTGTTATAATTTCACAACTAGCCAGATCTCATGTAGGTGGTTACTAGATAACTGCTAGTGCCCATATGTGTTTTATGTATTTTCTCCTTGCTGCCAGGGTGTCTCGGAGACTTGCTTAGGTTGATATAGCTTCATGATTACATAGACAAGACTATTTTAGTATGTCTAGACTATAGGATCTCAACATTTCAATTCAAAACTAATTTTTTCATGAGTGGACACCCAAGAAAAACGAGTGGTAACAAACGGCTTTGTGATTTATCACTATCTAAATTCTAAGCATACAAATGTTCAATTGTATATATACAAATTTTATTAAAAGTCCAAATTATCTTCATAAATTGTGAATAAGAAAAATATCCCAATTTGTTTTACCTTAATATATATTTGCCATTCCACTTTTGTAGATACTAGTATCTTGATTGGAATACATTATTCGGATAGGATTTCTACTGAGAGCTATAAAATTTAACACCTCTATAGCCCTAGAAGTTGCAATACATTGTCCTAACCATGTTAATGGAAACCAAGAGTTGTATGTTAGGTCCCTAGAAGCATCTTGTAAATACGTACTTGGAGTAATGTTTCATGGATCCTCAAAGATCCATCTTTGGAGAATAGTTCCATCTTTGGAGAATACATCTGCAAAACTAATAGGCACTGCAATCAGATTAATTATTATAGGGATATATGTTCTAGGCCATGGGGAAGGACATAATAATAGAAGTTATGAATCCCTTCTCTTTTAATGCCCAGCACTGTTGATATACTACTAAAGGACTATTATTATTCATTTATTCATGTCCATAATTCCTTTTCTTATTGCAAGAAGGCTTAACCATGCTCATATTTGCACTTTATGCTCAATGATCTAAGCCCCTACATAATAGGGATTAACAAGAAGTGTAGCTTAATTTTTTTACAAATAAAAAATATTGAGTGGGATCTAGATCCACATTTCTCTCCAAGGATTAACTATAAAATATTGCCAACTTCCTAGATCCATCCTTGTCTCCAAGGGATATTGATTGAAATGGTACATCATTCAAGAAAAAAACCCTAATGGGTGGTGGTATGGATTCGGTCAAGAAAATTATGATGAATTTATTCCTAATTATTTGGAATCTTCTCCAAGTTTTACTCAAGCCATAAATGCCCAATGCCTCAAGGATTTTCGATGAACAAATAGAACCGGAAGTTGCAATCTTCTAGTGAGGTAGGTGTGTACAACAATGCTACCTAAACCATTGTCTTGATTTTATTTCCATCATAGTTCTTCCCTAGGTTAGAAGACATATTTTTTAGTGTTGGTTAAGAAACCAGAGGACATATTTCATTCTCTAATCTATTGCGTTAGGTATTCAGGTCATGCTACAGGTATACCCATTTCAGGGCATATGAAATTCACATTTTTTTCTTCCTAACATAATTTCAAACTCTCCATCAATTCCACTAAATCTTCAAGCATTTGAAACATTGAAAATAATCAAGTGTTTTAGGGCATAAGGGTGGATTTTGTTGGTTAGTATCCCCGCATATTGATGTATTTTTCAAGTTCTCCATGCCCACCCAAGTGCCCATGAGGGGCATGGGACACATAGGAAGCCTAAAAACCCCTAATGTATGAAAATTAAAACAAATTAACCTCTGATTTTCTAAATGTACTTACAAATTAACCTTAAATGACCACATACTAAAGACATTGTTGCTCTTGAGTTTTTTCAACAGGCAGCCGACAGAAGGTGCAGTCAACCCATAAGCAACCTGTGAAGCCGTGAAGGAGAAATCGCATACACCTGTGAAGAGAAATCGCAGACAACCTTGTGAAGAGAATTCGCATACACCCGTGAGGCCGTGAAGGAGAAATCGCATACCCCTGTGAAGTCGTGAACGAGAACTTGTGAACCATGGAGGAGATTCATGAAGATGTGAGTTATATGTGGTATAGGTTGAAATAATAACATTTTTATGGTTTAAATGGAATATTTATATTTGTGTGTAACATTGATATTTTTTTTATCCCTCTATATAATGGTTTTTGTATTACATGTGCATGTCAAATATCTCTCTTTCATATAATATAGAGTTGTTTTATTTCAATTTAAATAAAATCTCTAATTAACATATTAAAATCTCAAATCTCTAATTAACATATTACTTAACATATTAAAATCTCAAATATTTAATTAACATATTACTAATACTACTACTACTACTACTACTACTATACATTTTTTAAGCCAGCATATGATGAGGTAAGTAGACAACATCTCTATCATATTGGATCTATGTATAAGCCAGCATATGATGAGGTAAGTAGACAACATCTCTATCATATTGGATTGTAGATGCACCTTGCTACTAAGTGAAATAAAATCATATAGTCAATGCCTTCCAAATGTTGAGATTTCCTCCCAAATTCATGTTAATGAACATTCTATACCAATATAATGTAAGCTATTACATCATACACTGCACGAAAAGTAGAATGACAACACAAAATAAAAGGGTTAATGTAAGGGATAATTGTTTCCAGCAAGTGAGGGGTGATATTTGATGTATTTTTAATGCAAAATGTAATTTCATGTAATTAAAAAACATATTTATAAAATTATATATTTTTGTAAAAACCTAGTATAATAACATGACTTATGATATTGCTAATGGAAGTTCATGTTTTTAGGTGGACATCAATGATTCGATATTATTAAATAGGATGGATATTTAAGGTGGACATTAATGATTCAATATTATTAAACAGGATGGATTTTTAAGTTGGACATCAGTTATACATCATTCATTAGATCTAAGAATGTGAAGGGTTCGATAAATCTAATATCATAGAGACAAACTTTAAGATCAACATATACCTTAATGTTGAAAGATTTGATGTGAGATTTATGAGTATGAATGAGTACATGGGTGTGTGCAAGCTGATTAAGGTCTCTTTTGACACATTTGATGCAATAGAAAACTGAAAAATATGAATCTCTCAACTTACATGGATATTTTGAGACACAATAAAAACTATGAGTAAAAAAAATGGAATGTAGGAAATTAAATGACGCTTCTGAATATATATTTTTATTATTTAAAATGTTCTTAACTATCTAATGTTTGATCTTTTTTAACGAGAACTTTTTATGATGATGATGATGAAGATGATGATGGTGATGACGATGATGATGATGAAGACTATGGTGATGACGAAGACGATGATAAAGATGATGAAGAAGATGGTGATCACGATGTTGATGTCCTATGAATTGACGAAGATGATGATGATGACGACGATGATTATGATAATGTTAGTTATGACGACGACGATGATGATGATGTTTGAGTCTGGAAACCCTCCCACGCCGTCAATGCATGTGTCTAGTATAACGATGCCAAATTTCAGACCAAGCCGACACATAAAAAAAATCAATGTTGGCCCCACGTAGAGGGTGATGACGAAGATGTTGATGAGGAAGAGGGTGATGACAAAGATGATGATGATGATGATGAAGATTATGATGAAGATGGTGATGACGATGATGATGTCCTATGGCATGACGAAGATGATGATGAAGAATGCGACGAGCTCGCCAAACCACCGACGCCAAACACTGTCGGTCTTTCTAGGTATCTGTGTCAGAAATCATACTGTGGTGTCAAAAATCCGATCAAGTGGCGTCGCAAATCCGACGAAGTATCATCTCAAAACAACGAAATTTTGTCAAAACACCGACAATAGAAACGTCGAATATTTAAGTCAAAAATTCGACAACTAATTCTATCAATTTTAAAATAAAATAAAAAAAACGTAATTTGAACGTGAAATCCAACAAAACAGTACTTTTTGTCAGATGTCGTCGGATTTTGGGTCCAAACCTTGTTGTGTGCATTTGTGTAACATTCCTTTCACCCATACATGCATCATTGAGTTTTTTCACTTAATAAAGCTCAGACTTAAATGCAACTCCACATTTATTAGACAAAATCACATCCTCGAAGTGGCTTGGGAGATGTACACTAATTGCTTAAAAATATTGATTCTCAATTTTATTCAAACAATTCATTGACTTGGGTCACTATCCACATCATCACCCCTTCCCCAACGAAATTGATTCAATAAACTTGCTTGGAGAAAGAGAAGAGAGAGGGTGAACAATAAAGGCCAATTACTCCACCTCTAGATGTCCTGGAAAAAAAAAAATTGATCATAGCAACTCAGTGACTTCACACACTAACTCACCTCCCCACAAAGTATCCAACAAAGCCACTCACAAAGGGGTAGAGGGGAGAGAGAAGCTTGAACAATAAAGACTATTGGACCCCTCTGCACAAACTAAATAGAGGGGAAACCATAATCATACGGACCTCGGCAAATAGGTTGCTAAGAAACGAAAAAGACAAAATGGTAAAAAAGTTAAATAATGAGGGTTTTTCAGAAGCTCATTTGATATCCTCTTCATCTCAACTATTTATTAAAAACAAACTAGATATCCACATCGGATCAGATTAAATCTTTGCAAGACGCATATAAATCGGAAATTATTAATTCTTAACAGTTGATATGTTGTTACTAGTTCTGATTAAAATACCTCCACAGTCTCCCCAATCAGACTCGATCTTACTAGTATGACTCCAATCAACTACAAGTAACATACTCAAAATCACTTCAATAATGAAGTCCAAATGCTAATTAATACAAGCACTAAATGCCACTTTTCTACGGAAAAGCCATATATTTTACTGAAACATCCACTAAACTCTTTAGACAAAAATTCAACAGCGTATGCTTCAATAGAATACCTATCCTCAATTGATGAGCCAGCAAGTACAAGTTTTGGTATGGCTCTAGATTAATGTTTGCTGTGTAACTTAAAAACTATCTACATCAACTTTTGTTGGTACTTAGTAGTATGTAATTAGCCTCAAAACCCTAGAAGCAATCTGGAACACCATTGTCCAAAAACGTATTTTACAGCGGGTCATGCTAGAAAACTACAACCTGGTGCACACAAGATTCATTTCTTGCAAACAGTAGTTTTATATCCAATCAAACTATTCCCCTGGACAGTCCAGAAAAATAACTGAATTCCAGCCCTTGATTGTATTTTATCTATACATGCCAACAACGAAATCTATAATCTACAAGAACACACAGTTTATCTTTAAATGAAAAAATTGGGCCAATAAGAAAATGCCAGGAAAAGGTTATATATGTGGCAGTCCAATTTAAGTCCTCGACTTGCATTTCCAAGACCTAGATGAAAGGTTATTCTGTAACTTCCTGTTATCCTGAGTACAAGAATATAGGCAATATTGATATCCTTTTGGTGTGGTCAACCAATTTCTTAAATTTGTATTCTAAAATACAAATTCACAATCTCGAAAATTATTCCTGGAACTATTGACCATGATGTCCGAACATTGTTGATTGATTCCTTGTTGAGTGGTGAATGAAACCCTTTGCTTGCAAGAGCATGTACCTGCAAGTTGCTTGAAATATGATGCTGAGTTTAAAACAGCAAACAAAATTTATAGCATCACTAAGCATCTATTGTCCACAACATGCATTTTCTAAACACATCAACTTACTAGAAATCATCGGTTTCCTGGTGGAGTGATGTCTCCACTAACTCGATTTGCTTCACTGACTCCAGAAGCCAAGGCAAGAATATCTGGTGTTATTTCCCAGCTTCCACTCTTACGGCCCCAACTTGAACGCCGTGGATGTACTCCACTTCTTCCCTCTGCACTTTCCACTGGGAGTGTACGGCCCAATGCATGAGCAAAAGAGTCCTCGTAACCATCTTTGTTTTCTAAACCACCATTGCTTTCATGTGCTTCAAAATCTGCCAATCCCTCATCACCGACAGTTGGCCATGAAGGCTTATTACCTACTTCAAGGTCAATTCCTCCTTTGCCCATGTTAGGACTAAGAAATTGCCCCCCTGAAGCAGAGGCAGAGGTATCTTGCAGTGTAGAATCATGCTGTAACTTGGCTCGAAAACTGTTCTTTGAAGGTGGAATGCTTGTAAAAAATATTTCTTTGAAATTGTGGGTTACTCCTTTGTGGTAAGGATTTGCTCTTCTATCATATCGATATCTGAAATTCTCGTACGTAGTCTGTAAAGAAAAAGGCTCAGACCCACGCAACAGCTAAAAAACAAATAAGCAATCTAAAGTCTTTTACAAAAGTGATGTTAATGTGCTAATAATAGAAAAAGAAAGCATATATACCCAGCATAACCAAATGTTGCAAATGCAACAGAAGAATCACCTGATTTGTACTGATCAGATAAAGATGAAACACTGTAAGTCCACCAACAAACCAAACTGAAAAGAATGTGTACAGTATAAGCACAATTGATGCAGGTGTTTTCGACATAGCTTTCCAGACTGTAACATCATCCGCTACCATAATTTTCTTGATATATACCCAACAAAAGGAGAATACATAAACGCACAACAGCGTTGTTGAGAAAACAAACATAAAGAAGAAACGGTAGTTGCGCTGCATACAATTTACCAAATATGTCAACTCCTTTAAGCAGCGAACAGAAAGCATACCAAAAAAGCAAAAGATTTCTACTATTTTCTGCCAACCACATAGACGTGAAGAAAATAAAGTAAAACAACAGAAATACAAGTCAATTTGCTGATGTTAAGCATCTACAGACTACAAGAAACAGTACAAGACAAACCAGGATTCATCCGGACATTCTTCTAAAAGTGGAATGCATAGTTATTTATATGGAAAGCATGCATACCAGTCCAATGCACTGCCCTACCCATGGGCAATGATGATCAAAACGCTCCACACAATTATTGCATATAGAACAGTGGGAACAGCGTGGTGGACGATACAACATACATGTATCACAATACTTTATCTTCACTGAAATACCATTCACCATCACATCCTTTGTACGAGGCAATCGTGGATGTGGAGTCTGCCCACCTATTGACTCGGGCGTCAAACTCGCAACATCGTAACCTTCTTCAAGCTCAGGAGGGTGTGTATTTCGTGGGATTATTCCAGGATCTCTTCCAGATGTGAGAAGAAGAAGAGCCAGAACCTGCCCAGAAAATTGCACAGCATCATAATGACAGTTGAAACTTTTAATAGAGCAAAATATTAAAAAACAACCATAAAAATACATGAACTAGAAGGTCAAACGCATCATTTTTATAAGTTTGCATGAAGAGTGTTTCCTAAATCATTCCCCGATCGAATAAATTATAAAGGCTATAGACTGCTATTCATGCACTTGGGATTAAGTTAAAATGGCCTGAACCTTCAATGCAAAATCTTGGTGATGATGGAACTTTGAGAACAAATTATTTCAAAAACGTTCTGAAATATTTCAATTGAGATCAGAGGACATGATATGGTCAAGACAAGTTTTACTCGATGTTAAAACTAATCAGTTACAATATTACTTACTAGGTAAAAGCTACTAACTAGAATCAGCATATATGATATATGAAAGTTACTTCTACGTATTATTATCTTGGTTAATATCGATTATGGTAAATATATCTAGGACTATCTTTGTTAGGCCAAGTTATTAGAAAAATATAAATAGGTAAATACCAGTTAGAGTCGAGTTTCTTGGAAATTTTAATACATGAAACATTTCAACAATGGAATAAAATTTCATAAAACTATGCTGCTAATGATACCAGTAAAGTTACAGGCATGTATTTTGCAAAGCAATACCCAACCTACCTAACAACGAGTAAATGAACTTCAATCAATGTGGGTATCTGATCCCACTGCTGGAAAACCCACCTGATTGATGGGCCTTAACAAAAGAATGGCAGTGGTTAATGTTACAGAAGCAAAAGAAAATGTTAAGCACCTAAAGACTCCAATTGTTACAGCATATGGAGCCAAAAACTGTAGTCAGAAAAAAAACCTTGCTGGGATCATTTGGTCAAAGTTCCACTCAAACTGATATGTACAATCTAGATTACTCATTTTCCTGTTGTTCTTTTATAGATAGCATAAATTTAAGTAAAGAAACAGCTATTTATTTCACATGACTATTTATGTTTGACCAGATTATTGAGAATTTAAAATTGTATTCATTTGTCATAATCTTACACTTTAATCATGTTGTGAATCCATTTCCACATTAACCTCCCCACAAACTTGTATCTTGATAGTTCTGTATGGCTTCCAATTGGGCCTGCCGAATAAATATTCAGTCTAAGTTGCATGGAAACATAATAAAAAGACTGTCAAGCTGGAACATGAAAACGGCTCAAAGCTAGAGAAGCGAGTTATAAATGATTTCCCAAGTTATTCAACCTGAAATTACAAAGATTTTTTATCTGCTCTGTTTTTCCTGTTACAGTGGACCACTGGACAACAAATAGTTTATTCTATGCTCACATTGCTTCAGCCAAGATCCAGATTACACACCTCCCTCAAGAAGTTGGGTGGAAAGGCAAATCCATCACATGTTGGAGTATATTTGTTGGAAGATGCACAAGAAAGAAGAGAAAGAATTGATGCAAATGTATGATTCACATACATTAATCAGATGCTTCATAGAGATAAAGAAGTCATCTACTTAACACCATTTTGCAGTAGTTGTTTTAATCACTTAATTCTAACACCTAACTCTTGATTATATCTAATACATGATTATGTAACATTGCCCAACAGACTTGAGGCTAATTTGGTAATTGTGGAAGTGAGGAGTTTCACACCATAGACCAAGGTTCCATTCCCATGGACTTCCAGGGAATGGAACCAAGAGTTAAGGTTTCAACTTATGATAATGTGTGGCACGAGTTCCCAAGGCAGAGTGGCTGCATATCTTGATGGTGCTGTCAAGATCCAGAAAACGATATTAAGAACCCAAGCCCACACCCATGTTTAAGGCCTGCATTTTGTTGCATCACTTTCCTCAATATTAGATCTTTTTTTCATGTTTTTACAGGAGCAGCCTTTGTGGTTCCACACTGTTGTACTAGCAGTCCCATTGACATATTTGTGGTCATTTATTGGACATTAGCAGAAATATCTTATCTTATCTCACTTCCTTGGCTCCTTTGCATCAAGTTTTGGCTAGCTAATACCAAAGCCATGATTTTCCAAGAACTCCATCATGTTCGTCCAGTATGGTTTCACATCTACATGGTGCAATCCATAACAGTTTCCAAGCAACACTTGCAACTTCTGCGTTGTCAAACAGTTGACTTCCCACCCATCCCAAGCAAATGGCTCCAACATACCTTGACATTCTCTCTTTTGTTAAGCCCCGATATTCAGCAGTTTCAGATATCTTTCCTATACTTGCACCTTATTTTATATCTTCTCTTAGCTAGACATTTAGCTTTTAGTTAGTCACTTTATCTTTTCGGCTTCTAGTTCTGATCTAGGGGTTGCTTTCACACTCCCACTTTGTATTACACTAGAGGCATTGTTTTAGTCCAATAGACCTAATCTTGTGGCCACTAGTTGGGCATTAATAAAATTATCTTATCTAATCCAAGGAAGTCTTTGTTTATCAAGCATTTACAGGCAATGTCATCACCCTTCAGCTCTAAGATGCCTTCCTCTTACTATGTGATTGTTTTTACCTCTTTGCCCTCTCCCATATGGTTGTTTCCCATAGCAGCATCAATTGATCCTTCCACTGCAAAGGGGCTCTCCTTGTGTATGGTGCCTTCTACCCATTAGCATGTTTTGGGTGGGCAGTTTTGGGTCCTCTCCCTTCTTGTTCGGAAGAAGTTGTTGGGGTCAACCATCGCTCCTCCTCACTACGAGTTGTGTATCCCTTACAGTGCTTTGGGTGGTGAGGTTGGTGCAACAGTCCACCCTCAAGCAGCCTGTTACCACTAAATTTGCACAGGCTTATCTTATTTTAAGCATTCTTCAGTCCCAAGAAACTTGCAGTCCCAACGCTTATCTTAAGCACTCTTCTTATTCTTCTTCTTCTTCTTCTGTATCTCTTTTTCCCATGGTCAAAAGATGATGATTGTACAATGGCATATTACATATATTACGGGTAAAAAGGCTAGCCAACTATGACAGTTATAGTAAAGAGTGCTCTACAGTGTTTTTACTTCGATCAATATACATTATAGATCCTTCTGATCTATATTGTCGAAGTTTTTTTACTCAGTCATGCCTCCAAAGCCATGAGCATAGTTACACCATATGCCATAGGCTAGTGTTCTTAGTCCTTAGGTTCTTCACTCAATTATGCCTCCTAAGCCATGAGCATCCTTACAGCATATGCCATAGGCTAGTGTTCTTAGTCCTTAGTTTCTTTGTCATGCATTACATGTGTCACCATGTTTATTGTATTTTAGATGTCAATTTAGGTCCTTTGGGGGCTAAATGTTGTAAAATTGTATTAAAATGATTAAAGTTGGTATCAAACACCTAATAGACCCCTTTATTTCCGTTCATGAGCCCTAGCACACCTTCTCTAGACAAAATACCCTAATTTTTGCAGTCTAGAAACAAACTTCCATGATTTATGGTGGTAGGTAAAAGAAAATATTATCTTTTAGGTGGGTGCACTTCCTAGTCTAGGAGTTAACTACAGAGGTGTCACATTGAGTTCCAGTTGTGGTGGGGATGTCTCCTACTTGTCCCCAGAGGTGGTGCATGAGCTCCTAGTTAGCTCTAGAGGTGGCACCTTGAGCTCTAGTTAGCTCCTAGAGGTGGCGCTTAAGCTCATGCATGAAGGATGACACTTGAAGGGGTGCCTCCTCCTCACATTTTGTTATTTTAGCAAGTCCACCCCCCTCTCTTTCCTTTTTATGTTCATGCTTGAGGCTTCAAGGCTACTGTAACTTCTATTTAAGAGCAATATTTGTTGAATAAAGAAAGACTTTGGAGGTCGCATGTGGAACAGCTGCTTGATGTGTGAAGGCTAACTTGTCTTGTACTACAAAGGTAACATGTGTCTTTTACAATTGTGAATTTATTTCTCTTTGTAATGTTGGAAAGTTAACTCTGAAGGTCCTCTTTATAGTTTTGGTGTGGTGTGATAAAGAGGACTTAGAATTTGTCCTTTGTGTATTTATGTATAAAGTGAGTTATATATAAATAAAAATGATGTTTTGTACTTTATAGAATGGGTATCACTCAAAGTTTATTTAATAATTAAAGTGAGTTAATTATTAAATGTGAGTGCATTAAGTGTGAGCCCTGGATTCTGTAAATGTATCTCAACCATAGATTAGGTGGTTAGTTAAGCAGTTACAAAATTTAATGTATAAAACAAAGAAGAAATGACAACTTAGACACACCATCCAATGAGGAGAGAGAGAAAATTGAAAAAGAGAGAAAGAAGAAATACCCTAGAGTGGGCACAAATCCCAATGCAATGAACAACACTGAAATCGAGGCAACCTGAATTAATTTGTACAGCAGCAGTCTTAGCAGCAAGGTACAGTGAATTGATTGCAGACTGACAGGCCGTACAGTTGCATTTATTGCAGGCACGTGTGGCACGATCCCTGAGGCAGAATTTGTTGCAGAAAGTACAGTCTATACAGCACACGTGTGGCAGAAAGTACAGTCCGTACAGGCACGTGTGGAGGTCGTACAGCAATTAATTGCAGGGAAATCAAGGTATTTTTGCTGCTGGTTTATTTTGGGTATTTTTGCCAGTGAGGGTTGAAGGAATAATTTAAGTGTAGTTGGAAATATTTCTGAGCATTCTTCTTTAATGAAAATTTTCTCTTTCTAGAGTTTTCCCCAGGAGTTGGGGATAATGGCCTTTGACCGAAATTTCTGTGTTTACATGTGTGAATGTTTACTTCAGTATTGAGAAGATCTTGAATATGGTGGTTTATATTCCAAATTTAAGAGTTAATTTTTAATCATAAACCCTAAGTCATTCAAGTGTTTGACAGAAGTGTGAATGAAAGTTTCATATTAATGTCATTGAATTTCTTCATGGTATCAAAGCGAAGTCTGAAGTAGAAATCAAAGTTGTGAATCACAGTCAGAAGTTGCGTTGTCTTTCCAGTTAAAAGATTTGTCGTGAGTTATTTTTCAGATGGTGAGCATTAGATATGAAGATAGGTTGGATGGCATACCCAACTATCTTCCTTGGAAAGTTAGAATAATTGTTGTGCTAAAGAATGGAAGATATGGAATTTTGCTAACAGCGAGATGACTAAGCCTATAGGCAAGGACAATTTAGAAGAACATCAAGCCCTAGAAGCCAAATCCTAGAGAGTAATTTTAAATGGAGTAAAGGATCATCTTATTCCACATTTAGCAGAGAAGAAGACTGCTAATGACATGTGGGATATTTTGAAACAGTTGTTCGAAGCGAAGAACGAGATCCGCAAAATGGCACTAAAGGATAAGTTGGAAAGTGTCAAGATGAACAAAAACGAAAGTGTGACCTCTTACCTAACTCGAGTGGCGCAAGTCAAAGATGAGTTAGCAATTGTAGGAGAAACTATCTCAGATTCAGAATTGGTGAGGATAGCCCTGAAGGGTTTCACCAAGAAATGGTAAGTTTTTGTTAAGTGTATTGTCGGTAGGGAGAAGCTTTGAGACTGGTCCATACTATGGGATAATTTTACTCAAGAAGAAATTCGAGAGGGATCTCTGGGTAGTCTAGTCAATGAAGAGGTGGAGCATAATGTTGCACTTGCAACAAAAGTTAACAAGAAGAAGAAAGACATCAGTCAAATCAGATGCTACCATTGTGGGCAAATGGGACATTACTCCTCGAAGTGTCCTCAGAAGAAGAATGTGAAAGAAAAGACTGAAAGAGATATGGCAGCAATTGCAACAATAGAAGACTATGCAGCGACGTTTGAGCAAGAGTTCTCTTGTCTCAATTGATTCCAGTTCAGTTTTTGAGAATGTCTGGGTTGTTGACAGTGGTGCAACCAGACACATGATTGGGATCTATTATTTCTTTCAGATTATCACAATGTTGGGATCTATTATTTCTTTCAGATTATCACAATGTTGGGGCCAGGACATTTCATCCAAACAGATATTGATGGTCCTCATATAGCAATACGAGGGGTTGGAACAATCAAGTTCCAACTAGACCTTGGTGAGTTCCTGGAAATACAAGAAGTCATGTTTGTACCTGGGATGAGAGTCAACAAACTTTCAGTATCATCCTTTGAGGATGAAGGTTATGGAATGATAGTGAGGTCTGGCCATGTCTTCCTGTACCAAAGAGATGAGCCAGTTGGGACCACTATTCTATTAGGAGATCGCAGGGACAAACTCTATGTTTTGAGAGGGCATATGGTACGACCAAGAGCAGGAGCAAGAGGGTGGTTGTCAAAGTCAGAGAATGAGGATGGTGTTGCATCTGATAGAGATGGTTCTGAAGAGGAGAGTGACTCTCTCCAGAGTACTGGCAGGAGGCTCAGCTAGTCCAGTGATGGTGCATAGGAGCAGGTGGATGAGGCTCAAGTCGAGTCTCAGGCTTCAGAGTTCCAGTACGAAGTAGAGCATATGTTTCCAAGATTGATTCCAAAACAAGAGGAAGTTGTTGCATGAGTCAGAGATAGAGATAGTGTTGTAGACCTTCCTCGTTAAGAGGGAGTGTTGGAAAGTTAACTCTGAAGGTCTTGTTTATAGTTTTCAATTTTGGTGTGGTGTGATAAAGAAGACATAGAATTTGTCCTTTGTGTATTTATGTATAAAGTGAGTTATATATAAATAAAAATGATGTTTTGTACTTTATATAATGGGTATCACTTAAAGTTTATTTAATAATTATAGTGAATTAATTATTAAATGTGGGTGCATTAAGTGTGAGCTCTGTTGCTGCCTAAAAACACACTTGACCGTGGAAAATTCTTCCAACCACTAGGTGTGTTCCTGAGGGCAACTATGAGTTTAGAACCCAATATCACCTCAGTTCCTAACTCCTCTGTTTAGACCCTACTCCTAAAAAGGTCTAGGGGGTAGTCTTTATTTACTATGTTTCAAAGGTTGTGTTTTAGGAGTTAAAAGATAAATAAATTAATTTAAACTTTACGGCAATCGATCATGCAGAAATGCAACAATTTCAAATTACAAGCAAATCTTTCTTTATTCGTAAACCAAATATAATTGCAAGAGAAATATAGTATTACTAAACTAGTGCCTGCCTGAATTGGGCTATGGAGTCACAAACAAAGATTACAATGAAAATGCCAAAATGCACAAATTGCTCTAAATCATTTGTTCACCACAATAATCAAAAGAACACATTCATCAAATGTAAAATACTTTTAGCAAATGAACTAAAGTGTACGAGATGAATTTGAAGTAGAAATGAACCAAATAAACAATGACTGCAATAGTAAATAAAATGAAAGATCGTGATGTTATGCAAGTGGTCCAATAGATTTTAATTTATTTGAAGGTCTTTCTTCAACTTAGGGGAATTAAAGTGTTTGCATGAGAAATAAACCAAATATCTAATGTGTCTACCTCCAACCCTTATCTCTCAACTGAGAAAAACTGTTGGGTGCTCAACAAGAGAGCACGAGGCTCCCTCCTAGCTCCACAAGCCAGTCCCAAGAACTAGCCAGGTGTTCAATAGGAGGACACAGAGTGCCACGAGGCCCCCAACGACCTCTACCCCTCTAGCTCCACACACTAATCCTCTTTTTCTCAATCTTGCAATAATGGATTGAAATGCCTATTATTCTAGCCAACTCAGATATTCTCCCTCTCTTGTCACCCAAGGTTGGACCAACCGACAAGGGGAGTGAATACGAGGTGAAGAATGTGTACATTTTTCACTAGTTTTCAGCCACCGGTTTCAAGTAAAAAATATATCACTGTTTATGACATTCTCAGAAAAATAAAGTGCTGGAAATAAACAAAAATTCTCAGACTTAAAACACTGCTATAAACAATCTTTTCAGTGGCAGGAAATAAAAATCAGCACACCATTTAATCACACAGAACACTAGGATTTTTTGGCCAATGGCCCTGGAAAAACCCACTAGGGGAAAACCAATCAGACAGAGAGTATTTTTATTTTTCAGAAGTTTATCATTTACAGCAATACACAGAAAATATCAAACCAACTTATCTCAACCCGGAAGATAAATTTCTGTCTCAATTTGCGTGTCGAGCAACAAAAATCAAGCTTTGATTTTTGTTTTCTGCCTCAATTTTCGTGCCACTGTATGGACAAACGATACGAACCGTACAGACTGTATAGACCTCGAAATCCATGCCCAAAAAATTCTCGAAAATCGTGCCCAAAAATCTGCCTCAAAAACCATAACATACAGACTGTATGGACCAGCAATACATGTTGTTGTCTTCTCCTCGATTTTTGTGCCCTCTTTGTTGTTGTCATTTCCCTCAATTTGCGTGCTACAAAATTTTTTCTCTTGCTCAGGAAAAATGGAAACTTTCTCTCTTCTCTCTCTCGGTTCTCTCTTCTCACTTCAATCTGCAAAAGTGAGGCAAAATGTCTTTCCCATGCCTTTTTGAGAATACCCTAAAGTGAGTCTAATCCAACGGTGGAGATTAGATTAGATCAAGGGCTGAAATTAAATGCTCATATTTTATTTCTAAAATATTAATTTCACTCACCCACTTAAATTTATCAAAAAATGACTTTAATGCTCTAAAGTCAAATTAAATGCTTTTCCTTAAGTCATTTAATGCAAGGGTCACTTTATGTCCCCTCTCTAAGTGACTAAGGCAAAAGTCACTAGGGGAACACTTCCCTAGGTACAAAACTAACACTCCCTCTTATTGAGGAAGGTGTTCTGCACCACTCCCAACTTGTCTCTGAAGAAAACAAACTTGCCCCTCCCCAAAGACTTCGTCAATATGTTTGCTACCTGCTCATCTGTGGAAATGTACTGAAGCATCATTGCCCCTCTCTGAACATAGTCTCGGATGAAATGATACCTGCTCTCAATGTGCTTTGACCTGTCATGGAAAACCGGATTCTCAGAGAGCTGGATGCAACTCTGATTGTCACAGTAAATAACCGTAGGCCTAAGCTCCTGACCAAATAGATTCACCAACAACTTGCGAATCCATAAGGCCTCGCAGCTAGCCAAACTGGCTACCATGTACTCAGCCTCTGCAATACTCAATGCAACAGACTTCTGCTTCCGACTGAACCACGACACTGTTGTTGAGCCCAAACTGAAACAACATCCGAAAGTGCCCTTCCGCTCTGCCACACTGCCTGCCCAATCTGAATCTGTATAACCAACCAATCTGATCCCCTCTGACCTCCTATAGTCCAAACCAAAATCCACTGTCCCTAAAAGATAGCGCAACACATGTTTTGCAAGGACCCAATGCACACTCCTAGGCTCAACCATGAACTGGCTAAGAGTATTCACTGCAAAACACAAATCTGGCCGAGTGTTGACCAGATACATCAATGACCCAATAAGCTGACAGTATAAAGTAGGATCCACCAACTCTCCCTCAGAAGCATGAAGCTTCTTCCAGTTGGTGATCATAGGTGTCAACATAGGCCTGCAATCCTCCATCCTGAATCTCCTCAAAATATCAACTGCATACTTTCCCTACCCCAGGAAAATATGTCCAGGCTCCTACCAAACCTCCAATCCCAAAAAATAATGCATCAACCCAATATCAGTGATCTTGTACTCTGCTGCAAGATCCTTCTTGCAAGCTGCAATGGGTCTCTCTCTCCCTGTGATAAACAAGTCATCAACATATAGCAGAAGAACTAGCGAATCATCTCCAACCATGATGAAGTAGAGATTCGGATCTGCTTCACTCTTCTGAAACCCCATACTCAGCAAGTAAGAATCAATCCTGGAGTACCAAGCTCTTGGAGCTTGCTTCAGCCCGTAAAAGGCCTTCTTCAACCTACATACATGTGTCTCTCTGTCATGTATCTCAAAGCCCTGAGGCTACTCAATGTAAATCTCCTCCTGTATGATCCCATTGAGAAATTCGGTCTTCACATCCATCTGATGGATCTTCCAACCCATTTCCGCCGCAATGGAAATCAATGCCCTGATAGACGTATAACAAGCAATTGGCGCAAAAGTCTCATCATAATCAATGCCCTCAACCTATGAAAACCCCCACACTACAAACCTGGCTTTGCGCTTCTCCACACTCCCATCTGTCGCATGCTTCAGCTTGTAAAGCCAACGAGAAGTCACCACTGACTTCCCCTCCGGTCTCGGAACAATCTCCCCATACATCATTCTTCATGATGGAATGGTACTCATCCATTATGGCATCTCTCCATACCAAATGCTGGGAGGCCTCCTCAAAAGTAGAAGCCTCAGAATCTCGTGTACAAGCCACCAACACCATGCCCAATCTGTCAGGCATCTTTATGGCTTTCACCTTGTCACTGGGTGTCCCAGCCTTTAAGGCATCCTTTAAGGTCTCCCAAAGCCACTTAAGATTCTTTTTCCCTGAACGTTCTTCCCACACTGGCCTATCCTCATCTAAAGAACTACCAGAGTTAGAAGCCCCAGTCACCTGTGAACCTGAAGCTGGCGTGCCAACACCAGGTGTACCCTGTAATCCTAATCCTAATCCCCTGTAAGGTGGTACCTGTAATAGTAGACCCATCACCTGTCCCCGAAGACCCTGATGGCCTAACCTCCTGAAGGGAGCGCTCCCTCCTCAAACTTCACATCCCTCCTCACCACCACTTTCCTCTGAGAGGGAAGATAAATGCGGAAAGCCTTCACAATCTCATCATAACCCACAAAGATGCTCTTCTCTGCAATGGGCTTCAACTTTGTCCTCTTCTCTGAAGGGACATGAGAGTAAGTCAGACTACCAAATATACGAAAATAGCCAACTTCAGGCTTCTTGCCTGAAAAGCACTCCTCAGGTGTCATATTCCCCACTACCCGATGGGGCCTCCTGTTCTGAAGGTATACAGCAGTGCTGCAAGCCTCATCCCAGAGAAAGAAAGGAAGTGACTCGTCATGTAACATAGCTCGAGCTGCTCCAACAATGGACCTGTTCTTCCTCTCTGCTACTCCATTCTGCTCTAGAGTATACGGAACTGTTAAGTGTCTCCTGATCCCCTCCTGTCTGCAAAATCCATCAAACTCCTTGGAGGTATACTCACCCCCGTTATCCGATCTCAAGACTCAAATCCTCCTCCCTGTTTGGTTCTCCACAAGAGCTTTGAACTCTTGGAACCTCTGCAAGACTTCCTCAGACTTCTTGCTCTTCAAAAAATAGATCCAAGTCTTCCTGGAATGGTCATCAATGAATGTCACATAATACTCGTATCCTCTCAAGGACACAGAAGACATAGGTCTGCATAAGTCTGAATGTATCAAGTCAAGAGTACCAGTTGACCTGCTATCACTGCTCGAAAAAGCAATCTTGGTGTACTTTCCCAAAGCACACCCCCTGCACACATCACTCTGCCCTGTGTTGAACTCCAGTAAACCTGTCACCATGTACCTCAACAACCCCAAGGCTGGATGATGCAAGTGAGCCATCCTCCTATGCCAAAGCTCACACAACTCACTGCTGCTGCTATGTGCTAAAGCATATTGCGGCTAAAACAAGAGCCTATACAGTTTCCCACATCTCGCTCCAATGGCAACTCAAGCAAATGGTCCTGCAGTCTTGGGAAACATATGCACGTGTCCATCTAGGAAAGACACCCCAAGACCTTGATCCTCGATCATGGAAATTGACACTAGGTTCTTCTTCAGCCCAGGTACATACAATACATCCCGTAATACCATGGGACTCATGGACTCCCTCTGAAATGTAATGGTCCCACGTCCAACTACACTGACTACTAAGGCATCTCCCAACACAACCTCCACATCTATATCTACCTGTGAAAGCTCGGAGAACATCTCACGAGCACCTATCATGTGGCTCGAGGCTCTGCTATCTATGTACCAAGTGTTGGAAGTAGATGCACTGTAAGAATGGTCTGTCACACAGGAAAACTCCCTCTGTCTGTCAACATCCGCACTGGTGAGAATGGATGCTCTCTCTCTCTCAATATGCCCAGTGCATAGTGAAAACTCACTCTGAAATCTAGTTGCAAAATCATCGATCTCAGCTAAAGCAGTTATCTGCTGCTTCTTCTTCTTCTTGTTCGGACACGTAGCAGCATAGTGTCCCATCTTGTGACATGCAAAGCACTTCACAGTGCTCATATCCTTCTTCTGTCCATCCTGCTGCTGCTTGTGCCACCTTTCTTGGGACCCTTCTTGCTCTTCTTCTTCCCTTCGCTGTGAATGCCACATCCTCCTCATCCCCTCTACTAGTAGAGCCACTGCATTGCAAGAAACCCTTCCGAGTCTCCTCCTAAACAAAGTCATCACATACTCTGTCCCAAGATGGTAAGTTCTCTCTGGCCACCAACCCCTGAACAAACACAACCCAAGGTGCAATCACCCCATTCAGGGCTGTCCGCACTAACTCAAGAGCATCAATGGCCACCCCAACAGCTACAAGCTCATCTTTCACCTGAGAGATCCTAGTAAGATAAGTCATACATGCCTCTCCTTTGACCATCTTGACATTCTTCAGCTTCTCTCTAAGTACCATCTTCCTGTTTTCATTAGTACTAGCAAACAAACCGGTCAAAGCAGTCCACATTTCATGCGCATGATCCTTCGCTGAAATGTGAGGAATAACATGGTCTTTAACAGCATCTAAGATTATCCTCATGGCTTTAATATCCTTCTTATTAAAGACTGCAAGTAATACTGCATCAGTAGAAGGAGGAATAGTAATGGGATTTGCTGTAGTGTTTCTAACTACTTCCTCCCACAACTCATTCTCCCTCGGCACCAATAAAATCCGGGCTTTCCATGAGACAAAGTTCGCTGCCGCATCCAACCTATCCTCAGTTCTCAACCCCACGGAAGTCATTTTCTCGAAGAACAAGTTTCAACAAAATGTACTACTGTCACAAAGGTTTTTCTGAATTCTGGAAATGACTGTTTCACTTCTAAAATTTAATTTTCTGCCACAATCCGCTCTGATACCATGTAGATTTTTCACTAGTTTTTAGCCACCGATTTCAAGTAAAATTTATATCACTGTTTATGGCATTCTCAGAAAAATAAAGTGCTGGAAATAAACAAAAAATTTCAAACTTAAAACACTGATGTAAACAATCTTTTCAGTGACAGAAAATAAAAATCAGCACGCCATTTAATCACACAGAACACTAGGATTTTTGGCCAATGGCCCTGGAAAAACCCACTAGGGGAAAACCAGTCAGAGAGAGTACTTTTATTTTTCAGGAGAAGTTTATCATTTGCAGCAATACATAGAAAATATCAAACCAACTTATCTCAACCCGAAAGATAAATTTCTATCTCGATTTGCGTGCCGAGCAGCAAAAATCAAACTCTGATTTTTTTTTGTTTTCTGCCTCGATTTCCATACGACTGTACGGGCTGTACTGACGAACTGTAAGGATGGTATGGACCGCACTGACTATACGGACCTCGAAATCCGGCCTGAAATAAAAATTCTCGAAAATCGTGCCCAAAAATTTGCCCCGAAAATCGTGCTTGCTGCCTCAAAAATCGTACCGTATTGACTGTAGGGACCAGCAATAAATGTTGTCTTCTCGATTTTTGTGCCCTCTTTGTTGTTGTCCTTTCCCTCGATTTGCGTGCTACAAAATTTTTCCTCTTACTCAAAAAAAATGGAAACTTTATCTCTTCTCTCTCTCAGTGCTCTCTTCTCACTTCAATCTGCAAAAGTGAGGCAAAATGCCTTTCCCATGCCTTTTTGAGAATACCCTAGGGTGAGTCTAATCCAACGGTGGAGATTAGATTAGATCAAGGGCTGAAATTAAATGCTCATATTTTATTTCTAAAATATTAATTTCACTCACCCACTTAAATTTACCAAAAAGTGACTTTAATGCTCTAAAGTCAAATTAAATGCTTTTACTTAAGTCATTTAATGCAAGGGTCACTTTATGTCCCCTCTCTAAGTGACTAAGGCAAAAGTCACTAGGGGAACACTTCCCTAGGTACAAAACTAATAGAATGGGCCAAGGTTTATTTTTTAAAAATGTAGAATTTAACAATCATTAACAATGCAAGCCATCGCGATATTGCAAGGATGGCATAGCGAATCACTTACAAGGTGTGGGCAAATAAAAATAAAGGAAAAAAAATACAAGCCCGCACGATTTCACAAGTATGGCAAAGCCAAATCACTTGCAAGGCGTGGACAAATGAAAATAACAAAAAAAAACACTAGCCGACACGATTTTGCAAGGATGGCATAGCCAAATCACTTACAAGGTGCAGGCAAAAATAAAGAAGAAAATAAAAACAAAATGAAACTCTAACTAATCTAAACCATAGTAGCATAATTCGGTCATATTAGCCTTTTGTGTACAGAAATTTCAAACAAATTCGAATTCGTTGAATATTCAATATATGTGTAATACGAATATGGGTTAATTTTAAAAAACAAATTTTAATTATTAAAACACTATAAAATAAATACCTTTCAATTTCATACTTAGTAATTTAATTTAATAGGAATATAAATATGGTAAAGAAAATAAATATGCAATTATTATAGCAACACTAGATTTATTGGTTACCAAAACCATGTGCCCAAAACCACTTACATCCTTATTCCTCAGTCAAAGTTAACCCTAACACAATTTAAACATTAATTAGTTAATTCCAATGTAAATAGTGGTAAATATTATTTACTTTCTTCTTAAAATAATTAATAACTATTAATAATTAAGAGTTTTCTCTCTTATGCTAAGAGTAATTTTGGTTATAAAAATTATATTTAATTTTTAGTTTTAGTTTTAGATTAAAATTTAATAGTTGATATTCAATATTTCATTAAAAATATTGTGTATGTTTAACTATATATAAATGTTATATATATATATATATAGTTGTACATTTAATTAAAAATATTATATATAAGAAGTCTACTTCTGTATTTTATTCGTATTGGATTTTTTCGTTACGTATTTTTTCAGTATCGAATCGTATGCGTATCCATATTCGAACTCGAATCATGCTACTATGATCTAAACCCATGCCAATCAACAATTGCTTATACAAAGGTGGGCAAGCCCAACTTCTTTTGCTAAAAATGGATGGCAAATAAATGAGACTTGATTTAATTAAAAATGCAAAGCAAGAAATCAAGTCCAAGAGACTCTCTTGGACTTGTTACAAAGGTTGAAATTTCAGCATAAAGAAAGAGGTAAAGAGAGAGAAAAACCGTGTTTTTCCCCTTTTTTGAGATGGCCTTGAAGCTCTTCCTTTGAGGTGGTGGCCTTAAAAATTTTCTATGGCTGAGTTTTGACAGAGTTTTGCCTTGTTTTGTTACTAACTTGCTAAAAACTAGCAAACAGAAAATGAAAAAATGTGCCCAAAATCACTTTGGGGAAGTTAGTATGTTAGTGCAATATATATATACAAAATTTATACAAAGTTGCCAAGAGAATAATGTTGAGATAATTTGAGTGAATATAAGTAAAAATTAGACTTGAAGAACCCAACCAAGACTAAAATACAGAAATTTATGTGTAAAGAAAGAAGAAATTTTGTCCTTGGCTCTTCAAGAAATCAAGCAATGGGGCATCCAAGCTTGGAATCTCACTCCTCAATCCATATACCTGCAACTAATAAGATTTTTACTACCAAACTACAAAGAGGTAAGAACCAAATGATGAGCAAAGAAATCATAAATTTCAAACTAGAAAAGATATGAACTTCTTTAGCTACAAGAAAGAGAACTCACAAAATCTATGGAATACAAACACCATAAATCATACCAAAGCAAATTAGTATGCTTATGTGGCCTCCTTAGCTTATGTAGTTACTTGAGCATAGAATCAAACTATCAATGAACACAAAGGACATCGGATTCCTTCAAAGACTTTTTATTAACAAAGACAAATGGCTGAAAATTACAATGGCCAAAGCAAGAGCTATGAATAAGAGCAAGAGAAAGAATGAGAGCATGAGCAAGAGAGTGGATGTGTGTGTAACCAAAATGAGGAGGGGAAGCCTCCTTAAATAGGAAAAATGAAAGAGATAGGCTCTTTGCATGCTAGACAAGTGTCACAAGGGAGAGAGGGGGGCAAATTTGCTCAAGGAGGGAAAAACCATGGTTTGGGATCTCAAATATGGAGAGAGAAACCCCCAATTTAATGTTTTTAACTTTATTGCTATGTCAAATGGGGAGGAAACCACCATAGTGGGGCCCCTTCCATTGACTTTAGCTCACCCAACCAATCAAAGAGAGAAGGGGGCACTCCCTAGAGTCGGCAACTCAAAACTTGTTACATGCTTGTTTGACGGAGGGGCCTTTGAGTCTTAAATTTGTCTTAGGAACCTAATATAAACATTAGAACCTTTACTTGGCCACCCCAAGTGACTATAGTCACTTTTCCAATATTTGGCTCTCTAATTAAATGCCCAATTTTCTGATTTCCATGACTGACCTAGGAAAAGTGACCAAAACCATAGTAATACTTGTCCAAATGACTTCAAGCTTGGCCCAAGGGTGTAGTAGGGGGTTGCATGCCATTTGTCTTGAGTACCCATACCCCTATACAACATTAAAAATGACCAAGTAACATTCTTTTACATTACAACATATTGTCTTGAGTGGCAATTTTTAATGACCAAAAATTTAAAAAAACTATGCAAAACTTAATGAAATTCTACAAGACTCTAGATAATGTCTAGCATGGTAATATAGAACATTCCTAGGCCTTAATCACCCCATGGGACTCAATCACTAGAACACCTTTCACCACTTCGGAGGTAATTTTGAGTGAAAAACTCAAATAATTAAAATCTCTAAAAGAAATTTTAATTATCCAAGTGAAAAAACACTCAATGAAAGGACTTCCCTAATGACTAAGCCTTAGGCGATTAAGTTACAAAAAACTAGACCTTCATGCTGACATATCCTTACAAAATCCCCTGCAAGGGTGCAGAAATTTCATAGAGAGGAGAAGAGAAGAAGAGCTGCCTCGCTTGATATAATCTTTAAGTACTTCAATCGTATCTTCAAGGCACATCCAACATGTGCATGGTACATCGTTTTCCACCTAGATGGTTTTGGTGGTCAACAAGCCCTTGATTTTGTAAATGTGTCCCAACCATAGATTAGGTGGTTAGATAAGTTAGTTACAAAATTTAATGTATAAAACAAAGAAGAAAGGACAAGTTAGACACACCATCAAATGAGGAGAGAGAGAAAATTGAGAAATAGAACAAGAAGAAATACCCTAGAGTGGGCACAAATCCCAATGCAAGGAGCAGCACTGAAATCGAGACAGCCTGTATTAATCCGTACAGCAGCAGTCTTAGCAACAAGGTACAGCAAATTGATTGCAGACTGGCAGGTCTTACAGTTGCATTTATTGCAGGCACGTGTGGCACGATTCTTGAGGCAGAATTTATTGCAGGAATACAGTCCGTACAGCAGACGTGTGGAAGAAAGTACAATCCATACAGGCGCGTGTGGAGGTCGTACAGCAATTAATTGCACAAAAATCGAGGTATTTTTGTTGCTAGTTTATTTTGGGTATTTTTTCCAGTGAGGGTTGAAGGAATAATTTCAAGTATAGTTAGAAATATTTCTGATCATTCTTCTTTAATGAAAATTTTATCTTTCTAGGGTTTTTCTCGGTCTTTGACCAAAATTTATGTGTTTACATGTGTGAATGTTTACTTCAATATTGAGAAGACCTTAAATATGGTGGTTTATATTCCAAATTTAAGAGTTAATTTTTAATCACAAACCCTAAGTCATTCAAGTGTTTGACAAAATGTGTGAATGAAAGTTTCATATTAATGTCATTGAATTTCTTCGTGTTAGGCCATTGAAAGGGTAATACTACCTAGTTGGATGCAGTTATTCTAAGTTTACGCTTGGTTGAATTTCATTGCTACTTTACTTGTAAGGTGGTTCCTTTTATAATCTTTAGCGTGTTGGGTTGTGCTATATTAACAGTCTGCATGTAGATTACACTCAAGAGAGGAAAGAAGAGAAGATATGATCTCCTTTACAAGTGTCTATTTGACTGCAGGCTCCTTATCTATCAAGAAGATTGGTGCTAGCCTAGCGCAATCTCATTTCTTTGATGATCTTTCAAACAAGGCCCTCTTAGTTGCTCCTTGGTGACTCCATTGCCATTCTTGTTAGCACTTCTCTTTCTCTTTCCCAATCTTCCAAAGTTAAAAGAAAACTCTTTCATTTACTTATGTGTCTCAATTTATTGTATATAAGATAATATCATTTTAAATAGATTGCATATTATAGATCTTTCATTAGCTTTTGAATATCATAAATTAGACCTATCTTAAGAAGAAGTTTTGAACTTGCATGCCAAATTTAGTCAATCACAGTTCAGATTTTTCCTAAATTATTTATAAATCTGCATGTTTTATAGTGCTACAGAACATCTTTAACTGCAGATTTGTAAGTGGGCAGTTGGGTATCTCAACTAAGAACATTTGCAAGCTATAGGTCCTCCCTTACATTTTCTATGATTTATACTTGCTGATTTTCACTAATAAAGTGCAGATTTGGACAGCCACAAGGTAGCCTTTAGGTGGCAGCCTCATCTTGGGACAAAGGACAATCAAATTGCCCATCTTCTAGGTAACAATCTCTTCTTTTCCGACCTCTTTTGTCCTTACTTGTAAGCTTTCCTGCTGTCATAAATCACAGGACAGCAAGCATTTCTTAAAGGGTCTTAAGAGACATTGTAGCTTACAAGAAAAGTGGTTCTCACCATTACGAGCCTTTTCATTTCCTGCTCATTTCTCTTTTGCATTTACTTTCAGTAACATAGATTAACTAGATTAAAATTTATCAAACTGTCCGTCACTCAACAATTGGACATCACTTCACTAGATTAACAATCTAGCTTAGGACTAATCGCTTTTACTTTCTTAGATTTGACACTGATCACCTTTACTTTTCATAGTTAAACTTTTCTCCCTTTTATCCATTACTTATGTGGACGTCAACAATATAGTCTAGATTTATAATAGCTACAATTAAACTAAATCTAATCAGTTAAAAGAACTAAAAAACACTCATCTCATTTGGCATATCTCAATTTCATTTTCAAGCATCACATCCAAATGATTCAAAATTTATACATGCAATTTACTTGATGTTACAGATCAAAGCACTTATTTTCATCAATTATCTTTGTAGAATAGATCTAGACTATTTTAGCCAATGGTCTTTTTTTAATATTTTACTTGCAGGGAATCTTATATGCTTATGATGTTGTAGATCTAAGCTCTTCAGCCATTGCTACATCTTAGAGTAGATTTGCTTTGCGTGTTTTATTTACAAAGTAGCTTCTTGTACTTATATTAACTCGTATATTTTACTCATCCTTGGGAGTTGGCCTAAACAGAGGGGTTGAATGTTATAGTGATAGTTGCAACTTGCATCCAACCTAAGTTTGCCCTGTTGAGAATTACAAAGGAAGTGTTTGTTCACCTTGTGATGCCTTAGGGTGAACATGAACACTCAAAAGTTGTGGTCCCGACTCCCGACTCCCTAGTACTTTTTAAAGTGAGAATGACTTTATGTTTATAAAATGACATTAAAAAGTGAGTTTGAGTTATTAAAAGTTTTAAATGCGGACTTTATGAGAATTAAAAAGGTGGGTGAGTATCAAATTCTCAATTATTATTTAAAAGTGAGTTAATGCTTTTAATGAGAAAAAAGTGAGATTTAATAAAGGCCCTAGATCTCATTTAGTTGGCTTTTAATCATAGCCATTGATTTCTAAGTTGTGGTTACTCAAACAAAAAGGCTAAGAAAAGGCATTGAGAGTATCATTGTTCACTTTCAAAAAAACGATTTTTGAGAGAGGAGAGAGCAAGAAAAAAAAATCGACTTTCACAGAGAGATAAAAACCCTTGCACAAACTGAGAGAGCTGACTTGCTGAATATGAACACAAATTTCAATGCACCGTACTGCAGCAATAAATAGCACAATTTTCAAGGTGAGGCTGTACAGTGCCTGACCGTACAGCAGCGCAAAGTTCGAGGCAGGCCGTGCCGTATTAAACAGTATAGCAGCACAATATTCAAGGCAAGGTACAGCGCAGTTTTTGAGGTGATAAGCAGCACGAATTTCAAGGCATTGTAATGCTGGTTTTGCACAGAAATCAAGGAAAAGTTCAGAGACCAAGTAAGTGCTGAGTTTGCAGGTTTTTCTAGGCTGCACGTGTGAGGCCGTACAGCAGTTTTGTGGGTTCAGATTTCAAGAAGAAATTCTGGAAGTTTTAGCAGAACATTCAGAGATTGTCTAGCACGCATTTCGAGAAGAAGTTGGTTGAGATAAGTATTGCTGTATTTTTTATTAAATTTTTTGTCTCTAAAAGAAATAAAAATCTCTCTGAAGACAGGTTTTCCCTTCGGGGTTTTTCCTGGACCTTTTTGGTCAAAATTCCGAGTCTAAATTTCATGTGTGTTGGCTGATATAATTTTCTGAGCGTCAAAAAGTTGGCTGCCATTTAAATTTCTGAGTTGTTTATGTTGAACGAATTCCATGTGTTTCAAGCAAAAGTGAAAAAAATTTAATTATAATGTCTTTATGCATGTTGGGGTTTGGGGATTAAAGTTTAAACTACATGCACTCAAACTAAACTTGAAACCAGGTTGGGGTTCAAAAAATTTCATACCCCCAAAGCTGCACCCAATGAGTTTGAGATTTTTCCCACTTAGGTGCAGATTAGGTGGCAACATCTTTTGGCGTGCAAAAAAAGACAAACTCTTTGTCCCGGAATTTAATGACCTTTGTTTCTTCTTGATTTTTTTACTTTGTTTTATAGGCATGAAAGATTAGTCGTTTATTGTTCATTTGGCGACTCCACTAAGTTTAATTTCTAACAAGTACGCTACGAGAAGAAACTTTAAAGGTTTGTTCCATCTTATTCCTGAACCTGAAAGGGTTTAAAGAAGAAGATTGAGCAAATCCTCTTCTCGTAGAGTTCTTGACGATTTAGGATTTAAATCTATTTTTAATATTAGGCGTTTTTTTTCAAATAACTCTACAAATCAAACAAAGAAGTGGATGATGAAGATAATCATTCTTTGGTTGAGAAATGCTTTCCTCAACTTAATTTTACAGGCATCATTGGTTTTCCTAATGAGGGCTATTATCCATATGTATTGTTTGATTTCACTCCTTCATTTCATGGGTTTGGTGATTCAACTACCCTTCATGTTACAACTTTCATCAAAGTTATGATTGATTTCAATAATTTTCATGAGGATGATTTAATGAGAGTTTTCTTTGCACATTAGAGAAGGATGCATTAGAATGGTGATGGTTTTGGTTGCAAAGAAATTCCAGCTATTACAGATTTCTTCAAGAAGTTTCTCCATCATTGGCATGATGAACAAGAGGGCAAGATTGAGAAGGTTGTTGAAGAGGCTATTGCCCTCCTTCCAAGTAGAACGTATCTTGATTCAAAAGAATTAAATGAGGATGCCCTTGAAAAAGCACATGAAGTCGTCATGATTTCTTGCATCATCTTTTTATATATGTGACTGGCGTTTTCATGATGGTATCCGTATGATTTCATAAACTACTAATACCTTTTTGGCATGATGGTTGTTTTTGCAAATCACGAGTTGAAGATTCTGGAATTCTCACATGCTTCCTCAAGAAAAGTACATGTCCCCATATGAAGCCAGTTGTTACCACTCAGTTTGCAAAGACAAAAGATGAAAAAGAACCAGGAGCCTTGCAATCTCAAGGCCTACCTTAAGCACTCTTCTTCTTCTTCTTCATCTTCTGCATCTCTTTTGCCCATGGTCAAAAGATGATGATTGTAAATGACATGACACCTATTACATGTGTAAAAAGGCCAGCCCAGCTATGACAATCATAGTAAACAGAGCTCTGAAGTGTTTTTTTACTTAGATAAGTATAGATCCTTGTGATCTATAATTTTGAAGTTTTTTCACTCAATCATGCCTCCAAAGCAATGAGCATCCTTACTACATATGCCATAGCCTGGTGTTCTTAGTCCTTAGTTTCCTTATCATGCATTACTTGCCTCACCATGTTTTTTTGTATTTTAGATGTCAATTTAGATCCTTTGGAGGGGTAATTGTTGTAAAATTGTATTAAAATTTTTAAAGGGAGTGTCAAATACCTAATAGACCCCTTTATTTCCCTTCATGAGGCCTACCACACCACTAGGCAAAATCCCCACCACTAGACAAATTCCCCAAATTTTCGCACTCTAGAGACGAACTTCCATAATTTATAGTGGTAGGTGAAATGGAATATTCTCTTTTACGTGGGTGCACTTCCTAGTCTAGGAGTTAACTACAAAGGTGTCAAATTGAGCTCCAGTTTGCTCTAGTTGTGGTTGAGATGTCCCCTACTTGTCCCCAGAGGTGGCACATGAGCTCCTAGTTAGCTCCAGAGGTGCCACCTTGAGCTCTAGTTAGCTCCTAGAGGTGGCACTTAAGTTCATGCATGAAGGATGGCACTTGGAGGATTGCCTCCTCTCATTTTCTTATTTAAGCAAGTGCACCCCCTCTCTTTTCTTTGTGGGTTGATGCTCGAGGCTACTGTAAATTCATTTTGAGAGCAATATTTGTTGACTAAAGAAAGTCTTTAGAGGTCACACGTGGAGCTACTT
Source organism: Pseudotsuga menziesii (assembly GCA_001517045.1). NCBI lineage: Eukaryota > Viridiplantae > Streptophyta > Pinopsida > Pinales > Pinaceae > Pseudotsuga > Pseudotsuga menziesii. The sequence continues at coordinate 280,691 of LPNX011004629.1, read as the reverse complement.
CTTGATGTGTGGAAGCTAATTGTCTTGCACTTCATAGGTAACTTGTGCGTTTTACAATTGTGAATTCCTTTCTCTCTTTGTTAGGCCATTGAAAGGGTTTTACTTGGGTGTGGTTATTCTATGTTTATGCTTGGTTAAATCCCACTGCTACTTTACTTGTAAGGCAGTTATTTTAGTATCTTTACCATGTTGGATTGTGTTATCTTAACTCTTTGCATGTAGATTATACACCCAAGAGAGGAAAGAATAGAAGATCGAAACTCCTTTAAAAGTGTCAATTTGATTACAGATCCTTACTTGTCAAGAGGATTCAGGCTAGCCTAGAGCAACCTCGATTCTTCGGTGACTCTATTGGGACTCTATTGCCATTCTTGTCAATGCTTCTCTTTCTCTTTCTCAATATTCCAAAATTAAAAAAAAATCTTTCATTTACTTATGTGTTTCAATCTAATGTTATCAAAACCGGACCGGTCATCGAATTAGTCAAGCCCATAAACCTGAACCGAACCGGAACTAGGAAAAAACCATTCAACCAAAAAATACATAAAATATTATAAAGTTTTGAAAAAAAACATATATATTCATGTGCATCCATAAGAATCCAAACCATTATACACAAATATGCAAAGTTTGTCATGTATATAGAAAGCAAGAGTGCATATAACTAAAATCGCATCAAGTGCAATCCATATTTGACCCAAAATACATAAACAAATAGGCTCTAAATGGCCTCTAGAGTCCAAAATACTTCATCCTACAACAAATAACTTCATATCATCAAAATCATTGCCTATATCGGGATCTTATTTTCCAATAGCACCTTGTGCCCCCCACCTCTAGGCTCTAACCATTGCCTCTATCTCGAATCTCAAAGTTGATCCTCCATGAGCATCAATCAACAGCCTACAATTTTGATGAAACCTCCTAATCGAAGCATTAAAAGAAGGTAGAAAAAACTTTGCATGCCTAATAAGTAATTTTGCTTGAGTAAAGACTACATTTTTACTAAGGTCATGACAAAGGAGTTAAACAATCAGCACCACCAACATCGAGGTACATAGAGGGGTTGATGCGCTTGATTAAATGCCAATCCCTTACCCTCATACATGATAGAATCCAGTTGAAATGTTGCAATATTGAAACCCTGAACACCGTTAAGTCTGTTGAATTCTGAATCGAATCTAATATTCTATTTTTTTTATATGAAGCATGATGAGGTTGGAAACCTAAGTTGCACAAAACGGGGAAACGAGGACGCCTTGGAAACGTGACCCCTAAAAATTTAGGAAATGGGGAAACACGATATATATATATATATATCAGTGTTATCAGACTCGTCGAGTCTGGGGAGTCTAGGGAGTCTGGCCGAGTCTCTTGTGAAACGAGTAATCGGCCAAGACTCGCCTAGCAAACTCGCCACTCACCAAACTCATCAAAAACTCACCAAACACGCTAGAGACTCGCCAAGCTCGTCAGAGACTCACCAAACACGATAGAGACTCGCCAAACTCGTTAGAGATGGTAATATTAAATTCTTAAAGTAAAAGTGGTATTCTCCTTATCTTTCATTTTATATCATTTTACATAAATTTTTAATATTACCATTAATTGTTTCATGATGTTTGAGAGTGGTTTCAACCTCATCGAACTTCATTGGACTTCAACAAACTTAACGGTGTTCAGGGTTTCAAGATTGCAACATTTTTACTAGATTTTATCACGTATGACGGTGGCAGATTCGCATTTAATCAAGTGCATCAATCCCTCATGTACCTTGATGTTCGAATCAAGGTACATCGAAAGCATTTAACAGTGATTCGTCCGGCTCACTGTTAATTTGCTAATTAAATTATTAAACTTAAACCAATTTCTGGCTCACTGTAAATTTGCTAATTAAACTTTAATTAAATTCTTAAACCAGTTTCCTTATTAAACAGTGTAAATTAACAAGAAAAAAAATTAGCAAGGAAAAAAAAATTGAACATAGTAACATACCTGTACGCTACGTAGGCTATGCAGTGTGAACACTGGTGACTGAACTAGCTGGAACGTGGACGACTGCTGAACGTTGAAAGAGAGCGAACTAGCTGGAACGTGGACGAATGTTGAACGTTGAAAGAGAGCGAACACTGAACACTGAACCTTCAACCGGTCGACGCCCGACAGCTTCTTCAAAGCTTGACAGCGATAGAAATGAAAATCTTTCACAGCCAGACGGAGACTCACTTCACGGGCAGAATAGGGATAAATAGAGACTGGAAAATTGAAATATAAAGCATAAAGTCGGATCTGTTTTAGGAATGTAGCACGCGACTAGATTTTTTATTTTTAGAAAATAGTTCAATAAAAACTAAGAAACCATGGAATTAACGCTGAAACAGAGGAATTAATGAAGGAATAAAAGCTGAAACGATTCACGATTTTGCTTAAATAATCGGATCCGTATCGATTTCCCACGATCCGTATTCGCCCAAACACGATCTGTATCAAAAATTGGTTGATCCGTTTCGAAAATCCACAGATTCATTTCCCATTCCGGCGGATCTGTATCCACTTCAGCGGATCCGTATCAACTTCAATCGAAACGGATCTACGTCGTTTCCCACCCGTTTCGTACCAGAATCCGTATCAAAAACTTGGAACGTCGTTTCCTGGGCGCTTGACATCAACCATGTGACTTAGGGTCAAACATTGAAAATTCTCAGAATTGAGTTCTGCCTTCACCAAAAGATGCGCCCTCCTTAGAGCGAAATTCCCAAGGCTCTTTTCTACCAAAAGGTTGAGTAAAGGTTGTGAAAGATGAAACCCTAGTTCCGACAAGGTTCTGGCAATGGCTTCTTCTAGCACTGCTATGATACCATGTTAGATTTTCATAAGACTATAGCAGTATATCTTCATTGCATTTACCAATAGGATCATTAGAAGAAAGACAAAGCACAAAACAATAACACAAGGATCTTTATCCTGGGAAACCCAAATGGGAGAAAACCCGGCAACCTTTGTATAGAGATAATAATTCTAAGATCAGTGTACAAATAAGAGAGAGAAAAGATGGAAGTGTTTGTCAGAGATAGAAATCCCAAAATAGTCTTCTCCTACTGCAAGTGTGCCCTTCTCTCTCCCAGCGATGCGAATTTACACTTGTGTGTCTGTGTCTTATAATGAGGAGGGACGCCTCCTATTTATATTGTTTTTCCACTAAGAAAATTAATTGGGGCCAACTTCTCTTGGGGGAGCAATAAAAATACCTTTTTATAATTTTATTTGTATTTCTTTATTGTTTGCTTTTCACCCCAAGGTTTACATTGTTCTTTCTAGGGTTTGTATGATGAATTACAACAAGTTCAAACTCCCGTAGGAGGTACAAGTGAAGAATGTCTTCCAAAGTTGCATAAACTCCAATAGAACACTCCTCAACCCAACTGTCCTCGAGCCAAGCACAAGCCTCCATGTAAGAAACCAAGAGGCCTCCTACTACCTATAGCTCAATGTCCTCCTAAACACCTAATGTTCCTCTTCTAAATAGGTCATCCTCCCAAGCCAGCAACCAATCCCTCCATGTGCACCTCATGAAGAGTGTCACTATGCTGCATAGGTCTCCAACCTCCTAGAGAAGTGTACCACATAAGCATCAAGTCAAGGTATAGCAATCCATGAATAAATTATCTCCAATATGTATGTCCACTACAGTCTACAAGACAACCAAGGGTAGGCAACACATCATGCACTCCATATCACATGAAGAACACCCAAACATAATGTAAACACTTCTAGAGTAAACCCCAAAACTGGCAGGTGCTTAGCAGTTTTAGTACACTTATAATTGTATTCTGGACTACTTTCCTTTCGCATCTTTACTTACAGTTTGCTCTTATTTAGAAAAAATTATCAATCTCTCACCCACACAGATGCCCGTGTGTGTATGGACTCTAAACCCCTAGTTGGTGAAGGAACAACCCAAAAAAAAATTAAAAATTACATGTTTTTGTGGGCTAATAGAGGAAACGCCACTTTTTGGGCAAAAACGATTTGGAAACAAGTAACGTATTTCTTTAACGGGAAACGTCCCCCCACTCTCGAAAACGGGTTTCCTTGCCATACGGTATGGGTTTCCAAGTTTTCGTACGGAAACAGGCTAGGGCGTGGGGGGACCACGTTTCCTGTAACATAGTTGGAAACACTCAAACATCCTGAAACAATTATGGTAATGTTAAAAATTTAAGTAAAAGGATAGAAAATGAAAGATAAGGAGAATGCCACTTTTAATTTAAGAATTTAATATTACCCTTTAATGTTACGGGTGATATTGCATGTTCAAACCATGTTGTATTCACTTGATTAGATTAGGTAAGGATTTTTATGTTTAGATTAGCCTTTTTTTGTTTTTTTTAATTGATTTTTTGGCCCCACCATCACGGCTGTAGGACACTGTACAGAACCAGCCGGTACTGTACGAAACCGATCGACTAGGTGAAAAAGGCTGGTTCTGTACCAATCAACTGGGTGAAAAAGACTAGTTCCGTTAAAAAGGCTGGTTCCACTATGGAACCAGCCATTTTCAGTTAATGATTCTAGTTGAGAAAGGAACGGCACCTAAACCAGTTGGAGCGGCTGCTTATGCCGGTTTCAGTCCGGTTCCAATAACATTGTTTCAATCTATTGCATATAGGATATTATCATTTTAAATAGATTGCATATCATAGATCTCTCATTTACCTTTGAATATCATAAGTTAGATCTATCTATAAATGAAGTTTTGAACTTGCATGCGAAATTTAGTCATTCATAGTTCATAGTTTCCCTAAATTACCTATAAATCTGCATGTTTTATACTGCTAAAGAACATCTTTAACTGCAGATTTGTAAGTGGGCAGCTGAGTATCTCAACTAAGAACATTTGCAAGCCATAAGTTCTCCCTTTGTATTTTCTATGATTTATGCTTGCTAATTTTCACTAATAAAGTGGAAGTTTGGACAACCATAAGGCAACCTTTATGTGGTAGCCTCATCTTGGGACAAAGGACAGTCAAGCTGCCCATCTCCCAGGCAAGTTTCTCTCCTTTCGACTTATTTCATCCTTAATTATAAGCTTGCCTTCTGTCCTAAATCACGGACCAGCAAGCATTTCTTAAAGGTCTCAAAAAGGCATTGCAGCTTACAAGAAAAGTGGTTCTCACCACTAGCCTTGTCATTTTCTGTTTATTTATCTTTTGCATTTACTTTCAGTAACATAGATTATCTAGATTAAAATTTATCAATATGTCCATCACTCAACAATTGGACATCACTTCACTAGATTAACAATCTAGCTGGGGACTAATCAATTTTCCTTTCTTAGAATTGACACTAATTTCCTTTGTTTTTCATAGTTAGATTATTCTCCTTTTTCTCCATTACTTATGTTGACATCAACAATCTAGTCTAGGTTTCTAACAGCTACAATTTCACTAAATCCAATCAACTAAAAGAAACTACAAAGCACTTATTTCATTTGGCATTTCTCAATTTCATTTTCAAGCATTGCATGCTAGTGAGTTTATGTTACAAAGTTTATAAATGAAATTTACTTGATGTTACAGATCAAAGCACTTATTTTCATCGATTATCTTTGTAGCATAGATCTGTTTTATTTTAGGAATTGGTCTTTTTTTTAAATCTTACTTGCAAGGAATCTTATACGCTTGTGAAGTTGGAGATCTAGAGTAGATATACATTGCGTGCTTTATTTCTGAAGTAGCTTCTTGTACTTATATTAACCCCTACAGCATACTCATCCTTAGTTTATTTTATTAGGGTCTACGAGGGGTTGAATATTGTGGTGTAGTTGCACCCAACCTTAGCTTGCCCCCAAGGCTGCTCCTAGTTAGTTGAGATTTTTCTCACATAGGTGCAGATTAGGTGGCAACACAGCACTCGTGCATTATTTCAAAATTTGATACACCTCCTCCCTTGAAAACAAAAGTGATCCTTCGTGTACTAGATTGAAAGATCACTAGGAAAGGTGATTTAACTTGTAGATTAAAGAATTGTTGGCCCTCTGTACAAGGGCTCTTCACATGGGCAAAGCAATATAGGAATGTTCTCAGAGGACATCTTTTCTTTTTTTATGCAAGACGTTTTTCTACATCATCTCCATACAAACTCATAGCGCGGCAATTCTTCAAGGAGATTTCTGGTTTTGGGAAAAGTCAGTCCTTTGGATGAAATTATGGCACCCCAACTTCAATCCTGCACCAAAAAGCCTTTGAATCTCTCCCTCTTTGGGTAAGCCTTCCAAACCTCATGATGTTTCTCTAAAGAAACAAGTTATTTCCAAACATTTTTAATCAGATTAGACATTTCATTTTCTGGTGACATTCTAGATAGCAGAATTCTAGTTTGTGCCAGAATTTGCATAGAGATGAATATTAGTAAAGGTTCAACAACAAAATTGCCTTTAACCTTGGATGATTTCAGCTGGAATCAATACATATACCATGAAAAGTTGGAGTTCCGTGGTAGAAACTACCACAAAACTGGCCATGCATCTCATCCTACCTGATTACTCAGGATCTCAAGAGAGTATAAAGGAAAAAACAGTAAGATGGTTAAGGGAAATGAAAAAAGGCAAGTTTGAGCTCTCATACTCAGAAAACTAATCAATTAAAGATCTACACAATAAAAAGAAATATGAAAAGGATTCAACGTGGGTCAACAATAAAATTAAAGAATGGGTGAGCAATGTAAAGAAAACTAGCCTTTCCAAAGAAGAAACATAGAAGATAGCTAAAGATAATGAGGAAGCCCCTTAGAAGATAAAGAACCTATCCAAAGAAGGACAAGCAGCAGTATATTGAAGACTCTCACAAAGAAATACACAAGATGATTCCAGAAAATGTGGGTAACATCAAAAGGAAAAGAAAAAAGAAAAACAAGAAATAATAGATGAATTCATTAAATTAGTTAATCAAACAAGAACCCCCAAGGGTATGACAACACAATGTAACATTTTGTACATTTTAATGCAATTCAATTTCCAAACATTTTTAATCAGATTAGACATTTCATTTTCTGGTGACATTCTAGATAGCAGAATTCTCATGTGGCCAGAATTTGCATAGAGATGAATATTAGTAAAGGTTCAACAACAAAATTGCCTTTAACCTTGGATGATTTCAGCCGGAATCAATACATAGACCATGAAAAGTTGGAGTTCCGTGGTAGAAACTATCACAAAACAGGCCACGCATCTCATCCTACCTGATTACTCAAAGGATCTAAAGAGAGTACAAAGGAAGTAGACAGTAAGATGGTTAAAGGAAATGAAAAAAGGCAAGTTTGAGCTCTCATCCTCAGAAAACTAATCAATTAAAGATCTACACAATAAAAAGAAATATGAAAAGGATTCAACGTGGGTCAACAATAAAATGCAAGAATGGGTGAGCAATGTAAAGAAAACTAGCCATTCCAAAGAAGAAACATAGAAGATAGCTAAAGATAATGAGGAAGCCCCTTAAAAGATAAAGAACCTATCCAAAGAAGGACAAGCAGCAGTATATTGAGGACTCTCACAAAGAAAAAAACAAGATGATTCCAGAAAATATGGGTGACATCAAAAGGAAAAGAAAAAAGAAAAACAAAAAATAATAGATGAATATAAAATTAGTTAATCAAACAAGAACCCCCAAGGGTATGACAACACAATGTAACATTTTGTACATTTTAATGCAATTCGTTTTCTGTGCTAAAAAAAGAAACATTATATGTGCCAATGTTTAATATCACTAACATCTATGCCTTGCACCCATATTTACATAAATGTTGATTAATTCTAATATCAATTAGGAATATTGACCATTTGACACAATCATAGTTAGTCACATTAATATATGTTCACTTGAGTTTATTTGTATGACCAAGCTGTGTTTAATTCGTAAGTAGAATAATAAATCCAGGTGATAGGTTCTGCATAATGTTGGTATGTCATGCAAGGAATCAATTAATAAGATGCGTCATCATGTGTCAGAGAGTGTAAAGGAATACGTCAAAAATGACAAAGAACATGTAAGATGTCCAAGAATACCTTATAAGGACTATGTCATGAACACTTGAGGAATCCCACCAAAGTCAACAAATTGATGAAGAGCCTAAAGACTCGTGGGTTATGTAAATCAATGTTATTTGACTCATCTAAGACTCACTAAGTCTTCTGACTTTGGTTGTGTCACATCTAAAACGATTACTCAACATGATGCGCAACAGACTCAAGACTCGCAAAGACTTGTTAGTCTACCCTCTAAATCGACCCAAACTTATGAGTTCGACCCTTTAGCAATTAAGTAGACCCCATGTGTCATTTTGGAGGAACCGAAAAAACATAAAGAATGAAGACCTAAAACCCTAGACACATTGATTATTAAACCCCTCATTTCACTCACATCTCTCATGTTATCCATTTCCACTCATTCTCTTATTCATTGTTCGATGGGACAGAGTGATTGCAAGGGGTGATTTTATTTGTCGAGTGTATTTGGCAGTGTGTTATGGAAGCCGAGTTCTATTATCAGTCTCTATGGTCAGTGTGCTTGTGAAGGAGGTCGAGTTGCTATCACTATTAGCAGGGCGATTTTTATGGTTGTTCAGATGGGCAATTCTATTTGTTGTATGGGGATTTTATTTGTTGCATTTTGGTTGTGTGAAGGACTCAAGTAGGCTACACTTTTGCAAAATGAAGGAGGCATGTCAACTTGTCAAGCATGTGCTTTTGAATTTTTTTCTATATCAGACTTCAGCATTTATTAACATTTTAATCAAACTGCTAGCATATTAAATGCTAACTTCTTAAATTTTTAATCAATCTTTTCCATGGCTCCTAAGTCCAAATCTAAGAGGGCTCTTGATCAAGCATGGGAACCTAAGTCACCGGACACGTCCATATGGCCTCTCGTGTCCCATGGGGCTATGTCAAACACGAACACAGCTTCAACAAGTGTCAGAAACATGTTTTTTCGTGTTTTGGAATTGGGACACGAAAAAACACATGTCTGACACGTATTGAAGCCGTGACCTGACATCTTGCTCCTAAAATATTGTTTATTTGGCTTTTATGGGATCCATGCAGGTGCTTGGGTCCACTTTTACTTGCTTCTTCCCAGTCTTGGGCATTAGGATGCCTTCATACAATCTAACGTAGGGATCTATGTCATTTTAATTTTATTTTGGGCCCACCTGGGCCTGTCCTTCTTCAGCACTGCTTTATCATGTGCATCTTTTTAACCCCCGACATCTTGGTTAGGATACCTTGCTACAAGCTTTATGGGTTCTGTGCCTTTACAGGATTCTATGAAAAGCATTAACCCCTTACACCTCCTTTATCCTGTCAAGGCAGAGTTGGCATCAAAAACGTTGGTTAAGTATTGGCATATGTCCTCCAATCCAGAGCTATTTTACTGCTCTTTTGGGTGAAGATGGAATTGGGCTCCTTTTATGTTGTAACTCAGGGTAGGTGAGGTGCTGATATTAGGCCTCATGGAGTGCCAAACTTGCTGCCATGCAAATACTGAGTTTTGTTATCAATTCAACAATATGGTAATGAGTCGTTGCTATCATCTTAATAGGAAATACGGTTTCGACATCTTGAGCTATCATCTTTGTGTCTCATTGTGATTTGTGAATGACAAAATGTGCAATGTATATTGATTCTAATTAGTAATTTCTATTGAATATTTGTAAATGTTCTAGTTTCTAAAAAAATGGATCCATATGTCTATATTTTTAAAATATATATATATATATATATATATATATATATATATAACGTGTTCTCCGTGTCCTGATTCCAGGGGTCATTGTGTCCGTATTGGACACTCGTATGTTTGTGTCACGTGTCCTCGTGTCAAGTGACTTAGATGGGAACATTGTGCTCAAGTGGGGATCCAAATAATAACAAGGAAGTCAAGTGCAAATATTGTCCAATTGTTATGTTTGGGGGCATAAACATGCTGAAACACCACAGCAAGAATTTCATGCAAAGATGTCATAGCTTGTGACCATTGGCCTACAGAAGCCACAACCAAAATGCAAGTTGCTTTGAATAACATCGAAGAAAACGATGCAAGGAGAGCTAGGATGAAGTTAGAAGTTGAAACAATGGGTAGATCTCCAATGCTACCTCTTAGTAGTTGCTCATCAGGTATTTCAACAAGTACAAGTATCACCTCTCCTCTCTTGGAGAGTGTGAACAAAAAGAAAAGGAACGAGGCAAATATTGCAATGAGGAGGTTTTGGTACTATGACAATGTTTCATTAAAAATTGCAAACTTTATTTTCTATCAACCCGTGATAGATGTTATTGCTCACGCTAGCCCCAAATACAAAACCCACTCTTATAGTACACTCGGGGGGAAAGAGCTAGATGAGGAGTTACAATGTATCAAGGCACAATTGTTGATAGGGATCTTTAGCATTTGATAGGTTTGTCTCATATAGGATATTTGTTTCAAATTATTATTTGTATTGTGTGTATATTATTGTGGTTTGGAGTGACGAGGTCATTTGGTTTCCTATTCTCGTGGCTTAGTTGAGATCATATCTCTAGCTAGACTTATTATTGTAATTTGTTACTAGTTTTCAGGATCTTGTAAAGATTTTATCTCTTAGTTTGTTCAGCTGATTTTCTTCATGTGAAATGGCACTGAAAGGGCTGTGATCCGTTTCAGTTGAGTTGGATACGAATCAGCAATGTTGGAAACGCATCAGCCTGTAAATGAAACGTATCAAGCTGACTGTGATACGGATCAGGCAGAGTAGTGATATGGATCAAGCTGATTGGTGATACGGATCCGATGACATGGATATAATTCATAAAAATCGTGACACATTTCAGTTGGGAAATATGCCATTTCTAGGACTAAATTTCATTTTTAATATGATTTAATGTGATATTTTTTTAATGCGTCAGTTCTAGAATGCAATAGAAACCCTAAGCTACCTATTAAAAGAATATCATATCCAATAACATTACATGCAATTTGTTCACTCTTTAGTGGTTCACTAGTTCAGTCGTCGCTTGTCTCATGAAGTCTTTGACCGCGAACTTGAATGTTGAGCTCTTTTGTCACAGTTCGAGTAACAAGTTCGTTTGCACTGTTAGTAGTCCTCGATCGGCTTAGCAATTCAGCTAGATTAACGACTTCGTTCGCACAACGCATGGTTCAGTAGATCTGAGTTCAGCAGTTGCGTTGGCATTTCAGCAACACAGCAGTTTATTGTTCCAAGGACCAGGTATGCTCGACTTTCAAGTTTCAATTCCGTAATCCATTTGGTTCATAGCCGACCCCATATTGTAGCCCGTATGGCCCATTAGATTTGATACAGTTCTTAATTCTTACAAACAGTTAAAACACATCACGATTTTCCCGACTCATATTGAGTAATAAGTTATAACTATTAAATGTTTTAATGTTTTAACTTTTTTCAAAACTAAGGTGAATTTTAAAAGTTCAAAAACTTTAGTGACTAGTCTTTGAAAGTTTGAAATTTGAATGAATAATATTATAATTTATAATTCTTATGTTTTAGACTTTAAACTTTAGTGGAAGTTGTAACTGTACACTCAACATTGAACACTGCATTGTATTACTAAAGTCTAAGATTGTAAATTGTAAGTTTGTAAGTGTAACTGTACACTATTGTATTATTCATTATCTACTTTTATTATTGAATTTTTTCTAATTTAATTGTTTGTACTTTTTCCTATGATTCAGGGGCCTACAACTATTGTTGTCACTTGTGCATTGCAATTTGCCTATTTTCCATTCATCATGGAATCAACATCTGTGAATGTTGACAACACAAGGATCCAAAAATCTCCTCTTTGAAAATATGTTATTGTTGTGGGCAAGATCCAAGGAGGGGGGTCATTAATATGAATTTCTAGTGAATGCTAAAAAGAATTCAAGGCATCCTACACTTGGGTGAAAGCACATTTAACTAGAATCTGAATATGCCCCGGGCCACCTAATCCAAATGGGACAGATGGTAAGGGCTTGAGTAAGGAAAAGTTGGCAAAATACAAGAAAGAACAAGATGAGGCAAGATGCTAAAGCTATGGAGGCAATCCATACCTCTCAATTCAAACAACCCACAAGATTGGGAGTAACTTCATCAAGACCTCCATTACCCACTCGTGAATCCAACAATCTTCCAAGCGGTCAAATTTGGGACCTCTAGAAAAATGCTTTAATAAGATGCTCGAGGCATAGTAGATGAAGCTATAGGTCAATACATTTATGCAAATGGCCTTCCTTTCAACTTAGTTTGAACCCCTTATTGGACTACAATGATTAAAGCAGTTGATGAAGCCCCAAAAGGGCTGGTTATGAGAAGGTTCGCACTACACTTTTGACATCTGAAAAGTCACGTTTGAAGGGTGCCTTGAACCCCATTCGTAATTCATAGCACATTTCAGGGATGTCCATTTCTGATGGATGGAAAGATCAAAGGAATAGGCCATTGATCAATGCAATTGCAGTAATCCCTAAAGGGGCAATGTTTTTGAAAGCAGCTAATTATGAAGGGAAACAAAAAGATGCACAGTTTATTGTTGATATTTTGATTAAAGCAATTGAATTTGTGGGGCCAAAAAATGTTGTCCAAGTCATAACAGACAATGCATAAGTGTGTAAAGCAACGGGCATGATTGTTGAAGGAAAATATCAGCACATCTTTTGGACATCTTGTGTTGTACATTCATTGAACCTCATGTTGAGCAAGATGGGGACCCAAATTGACTGGATCAATCAGATTTTTGAAGAGGCCAAGGAAATTGAGAGCTTCATCACAAACCATCACATGTCTCAAGCCATTTATCGGGAATTTGCAAATTTGGAGCTTCTTAAGGTACCTGAACTTAGATACATATTTTGTTGGACTCTAAAATGCAAATTGTAATCAGTTATCAGTATCGCAATTTTTTTTGGATATGCAAATCTAGATGCTAGAATCCAAAATTTAATTTATTGAAATCTTGGCACTTGCAAGTTGTTGAGACTCGTTTTGCCTCACACGTCATAGTCTTGAAGAGGCTTATGCAAGTGAAATAAGCCTTGCAATCAATGGTATGTAGTTCTCTTTGGACTCAATGGAGGCAATCCCAGACTGAAAGAGCACAAGTAGTGAAGAGGATCGTTGTTAATGATGAATGGTGGGATAGGGTGGAATATATTTTGGCATTTTCTGAGCCAATTGTGGATTTGCTACGAATGCTTGATATAGATAATCCTAAGTTGGGAGAGGTCTATGAGGGCATTGACTCCATGATAGAGAAAATAAAGGAGGTTATCAATGCCAAGGAGAAAGACCCAGATGAAGTTCTTTACAATGAGATAAAAGACATATTGACCAAGAGATGGAACAAGATGACCACCCCATTGCACCTTTTGACCTACGCATTTAATCCCAAATATTATTCTGCAGAGTTGTTGAGTGATCCAAACAGATCTGCACCAAATAAGGTGCCCAAAAGTGCCCCTTGGGTTTAAAAGAGCTTTTAGAAAACTATTTCTAGATCCCAATATTGGGGTTCAGATTCGTAGTGAGTTTTCTCATTCTGTGGGATCTAAGGGTTTGGGTGCAGATATTAAGGCTATGCAAGACAAGACCTCACTAAAACTAATTGATTGGTGGAACTTCCATGGCGAGGAAATCCCAAATATCCAAAAATTGGCAATCAGGATGTTGTCACAGGTTGCTAGTTCTTCATCGACAAAGAAAAATTGGAGTACATATGGCTTCATCCATTCAGTGAAGAGAAACAAATTGGGCTCCAAGAAAGCTGAGGATCTTGTGTATGTTCACTCCAACCTTCGCCTTCTGTCACACCAAAAGGAAGAGTACAAATCGAGGCCCACCAAACTATGGAATCTAGAACCAGAGTTGGCTGACTTGGATATGGCATTGAGTGCCATGTCTCATCTTAATTTGTTTGATGAGGAGTCACCAACAATTGCATCTTCAAGTGGACATGGCAGCAATGTTCCTAGTTCTGGAGAGGATGAACATGATGTTGAGCTTCGTTACATGGACGAAGACTTTTTTGGTGATATCTGATTTTGACATTTTGGGGATTTCATTTATATTTTCAAATTTTGTAATGATGTTTTGAGTTTAACTTATGAACATTGAACATTGAACATTGAATCAATGAATTATGATTCATGAATATGATCTAAAGACTGCCCTAATTAACTTTTCAATGTTTTCCTGGCATCATGTTATGTATGATTTGATAATATTGATATTAGATAGTTCATAGTTGTCTTTGAAGATTGATGATGATGATGATGTACAAATTGTCAAATTACAATGATAATATTATGATGACATTGATGATATTAAAATATTTATGATGATGATGATGATCTAGTTTAATGTAAATGGTGATTCGTGAATGGTAATCTAAAATGTTAAAACTGAAATTTTTGTCTCATGTCTTTCAAATTATATCTATCTATATGTGTGTGTGTGTGTGTGTTGTTTCCTCGCCATATCGTATCCGACCTTTTTGAAAATTTGGTGTATCAGTCCCCACCCCCACCCTCACTCCCACCCCCATATCCATATCCGCTTCAATGTAACTTAGTTTCCTTTCGCACTGTAGTGTTGAACTCTACTCACAAGTATAATGGTTCCCACATCATTGGTATCTGAGAGTGCAATCAATCCAATTTGGGTCTGGGTATTAGTTTATGTTTTCCTTCTTCCAATCTGATTTTGGATTTGGATTTGTTATTATAAATGAAGGCGCTCTCATGGTTTCCACCACCTTTTCTATAAGATATCTATATTCTATGTTCAACACTTCCAGTAGCAACTCGTGATATTGTAGATTCCACTCTTCATATCTTCATATATGCATACTCCAAGCACCAGGATTTTCTCAAACTATAATCAACATGGACAATAAATTATTGCAATCAGATTTTGTGTTCTCCAATGCTCAACATCTTCAATTATATTCCGTTGTAAGCATTCCGATTCAAAGTCCTAACAAACAGTTCACTCAGATAGAGGTGTTATTACACATTGTCCAGACCAAGTCATGGTGCTATTACAACCGGTCTCTTAGCCACTAGGATCAGATCTATGTCAAAAAGAGTGAAGGTTCGACTTTGACTCAAATCTGCTAAGTGTTGCAACCACCTCTTCTTGATATTAGACACTCGGGTCATAGCCTGTTCAACATGTCTCTTAAGATTTATTACTTTTTGCGTTGAAGGCCATGTGAGACAATGATTGTCATGAGAGAGAAGCTATGTAATGGAGCAAGCATAATCATGAGAAAGAATCTCTACAATGGAGTGAGCTCCCTCTTACACTGTTCTATCAACTGTAAGAAACAAGTCGTCTACATATAGAACAAGTATCAGCACATGATTATGAACAACCTTAAAGTACAAGTTAGAATCAATTATACTTTTGGAAAACCCCAATCTATGGAGAAACCCATCCATCCAGGCATACCAAACTCTCGGAGCCTGTTTCAGTCCATACAAGGCTTTCTTGAATTTACATACATGGGTTTTCTTCCCATGAGTCACAAAGCCTTCAGGTTGTTCAATGTAGACTTCCTCCTCAAGCTTACCATTGAGGAAGGCAGTCTTTACATCCATTTGATGTAACTTCCATGTGAATACTACAGCAAGTGAAATGATGGTTCTAATGGTAGTATACTTGGCAATAGGAGCAAATGTCTCATCATAGTCAATGCCTTCTTTCTGAGTGAAGCCACGAGCTACGAATCTAGATTTATACTTTTCCACACTACCATCAGCATCATGCTTGATTTTATAAAGCCATCTGGATGTCACTACTAACTTTCCTGTTGGTCTGGGAAGAACTTCCCACACATCATTATTCATGATTGAACTGTACTCTTCAATCATGGCATCAACCCATACCTATTTACTTGTTGCTTCTTCGTATGGTGAAGGTTCTGCACTGATAAGCTGGCTCATAAGACCTAAGTACATCTGAAAGTCCCGGGAGGAGCTTTATGCTTCTCGCCTTCTTGTACTGTCTCTCAGTACCAAGCAGGTCTCCTTTTGGAAGGAGGAACTTCTAGTAGTTCTTCTGGTGGACTTTCAGTGTCCTCATGTGCATCTAGAATTTGAACTTCAAATTCCTCTTCCTCTCTCTGAATTTCTGAATCTGGAAACTCAAGTGGAGAAACTTCATCTTCCATTGAAGCTCTAGTGTTTTACGAAACACGACTTCCTCATGGAAGATCGCATCTCTATTGACCTCAATGTACCTCTATCCTAGTATATAAACTCGATAAGCCTTCGAGCAATCACTGTACCTGACAAATATACCTTTCTTACCAGAGGGCTCTAGCTTGGCCCTCTTTTCCTTTGGCACATGAACGTACACCAGAGTGCCAAATATCCTCATGTGGTCAACTGCAAGTTTCTTCTTGTTGAATACTTCTTCTGGAGTCTTCTCCCCCAAGATAGCATGAGGGCTTCTGTTCTTGATGTACACAACAGCACCTGCAGCTTCTGCCCACAAAGATAAAGGAAGATCCAAATCAGTAAGCATTGCTTTAGCAGCTTCACAGATCGTTCTATTCTTCCTTTCTGCAACCCCATTATGTTGAGGGTTGTAAGGAACTGTCAACTCTTTCTTGATTCCTGCTTCTCGGCAAAAATCATCAAACTCATTAAATTCATACTCACCTCTGTTATCTAATCTCAAGATGCGGATGTGTCTGCCAGTCTGATTTTCAATCAGTGCCTTGAACTCTTTGAACCTGTTAATGATTTCACTCGTGTCCTTAAGGGAGTAAATCCATGACTTCCGAGATTGATCATCAATAAACAAGACATAATATAAACACCCACTTAAGGAGGGTGAAGACATAGGCCCACAAATGTCAAAATGTATCAAATCCAAACTGCCTTTAAAGAATTTCTTCTGGAAAAGAATTTCTTAGTGTTCTTACCTAGAGCACAACCTTTGCAGATTCCTTCAAGTTTTGGAGATACTTCTGGCATATTTGTGACCATCTTTTGCACTCCTAGGAGAGCTATGTACTGAAGGTGTCCAAACCTTCTATGCCATAGTTCACAAGGATCAACTGTGTGATGTACCAACGCATGAGTGGAATCTTTGGAAGCCTTGTAAAGGCCTCCCTCTCGAACCCCAATCTGTACTGTTGAGCTTAGATCTTCGTCCTTTGCCCATAGAAGGACTTTCTTGTCCATTAAGAGGACTTTGTAGCCCTTGTCTTTTAAGCTAGCAACAGATAGAAGATTCTTCTTCAAACCAAGAACATAAAGAACATCATCAATATGAAGAACCGTACTTGAGTCAAGTTGAAGTGAAGTTGAGCCAACTCCTTCAATCTTGTAAGTGGAGTCATCTCCAAGTTCCACCTGTGTGGTGAACTTCTTCTTTTTGTAACTGGTGAGAGCTCCACAGTGACCTGTCATGTGCTTGGAGGCACCACAATCCACCAACCAAGAGATGGCACAAGAAAGAACCAGTGAGAGCAGAAATTAGGTAGTACTCTCTTCTAAGTTCTTCATCTTTGTTAGCCTTGGTTTTCTTCTTCTTTTTTGGTTCTTCTTCTTCGTCTTCTGCAACAGAGGCTTGAAACCTTTGCTTGGATTTCTTCTTGGCTTGCCTGCAATCCTTGGCAAAATGTCCAAACTTGTGGCAATTATAACATTCCACTTTAGACATGTTAGAGAACTTACCTTGAGGTTTCTTTCCCTTCTTTTGCTGAGGGAAAGGCTTCTTGAGCTTCTTTGTCTTTGTTGCAAGTGCAAGGTTTCCTTCCTTGGTTACCTTGCCTGAGGTCCTTCCCTCTTCTTCTATGCCATCATGCAAAGTTTTTCAAAGGTTGGTTGATTCTCACGTCCACTGACAGATGCCATGAAGGTTTCCCAAGATCTTGGAAGACCATCAACCACAATTTGCACAAGGTCATCATCATCAACAGTAATACCAATAGCAATGAGTTGATCTCTTACCTATGCAATCTTTGTGAAGAAGGAACCAACCCCTTCATCCTTGTTCAGCTTCAAAGTTCGTAGTCTCTTCTTCAAGACTCTCTTCTGACTGGGAGCCTTCTTCTCATATAGGTTGGCCAAGGTGTCGAAGCATTCTTTTGCAGTTAGAGTTGTGATGTTGAGCGTCACTGTTCTTTGATAGAATCATAGATGATTCTTCTAGCCTTACCCTACTTCCTCTTGTAAGCAAGTCCACCAGCATTAGATGTTGGCTCTTCACTGACATTGAACATAATGTCATCCAAGTCATTCTCTTCTAGAATGGTTGTCAACCTAGCCTTCCAAGAATTGTAGTTGACTAAACCTTATAGCTTCACACTTCTCTTCCCGTTTGAAGATATCGACGGCCATCTCTGTCACTTAGTCAAATGTTAAGTCTGCAAAACGTATCCCAAGGTCTAGGAAGACAACAGCAATGTCCCTTTATTATTTCTTCACATGCTAAGCTCTAATACCATGTTAAATTTTTAGCATTAGCATGATACTTATAAAATTTGTAGACTAACATAAACAAATGATAAGTGCAGTAAACAACATCAATCACATCAACACATTGAACACCAGAATTTTTCACGAGGAAACTTTTGAAGGACAAAAACCCCAAAAGCATTAGCAATTCATCTCGTAAATGAGATGACTGAAATTCTTAAAAAAAGCTCCTCAAACCCCAACAAGGTTAAACCACAATATCTGAAGATCAATTTTTCCACAACAAAATCAAACTAGGATTTCAAGCCCTAGTTGTTAGATATCTAGATCTGCTCAGATTTGATCAAGCCTACCCGAAGAAGCCTGCTCGAACTGATAAGGCCTGCTCGAAATCTGATAAGGCCTGCCCAGAATCTCTTCTGCCCCTACCCGTGTCTCTTCTATCCCTGCCCGGATGTTTTTTGCCCCAGCCCGTGTCTGCTGTTCAGCCCAGATTTGCCCGAATGGCAGATCTACCTGCCCAGAGGGCTTATCAGTCTGCCTGGGTGTTGTTTGGGCAGCCCGAACCTAGGGTCGAGTCCTCTGCTGCTATCAGCAGACCTCAATTTGTTGGTCAAGATGCATCTGGGCCTGCCCGAAGCTCTTAAGGGCTTTGCTTGGGTGCCCGAAGACCCCTTGCAGGCTGCCCAGGGTTTCCTGTGGATGGATGTGAGCAGTAAGGGGAAGCCCAAGCACTGCTAGAGCCTGCCCAAATGTCTGATGAACAATCTGAGCCTTGGCCGAGAGAGAGATAGGGCTGCCGTGGGGGAAAAGAAGGCTGCCAAGAGAAATAAATGCCTGCCCGAGTTAATAAATGCAGCTACCCGTGTGAGTGGTTGAGTGAGCTATGAGAAGAAGAGAAGAAAGGGTAAAACCCTAGGTGCTGCAAGACTGATAAGAAACACTAGCTTAGGGTTTGTCTTCAAATGGATGATGATGCCCTAGCTAGACTCATCCATGCTAGGGCACGATCATAAGAACTTTCTTCTTCAAAACTGTAAGACCACCTGATTGAACAGTTGTACCTGTGAGAGCAAGTGTGTGTAATAATGAAATGGAATGATCTTCTTTTATATCCTTTGAGTCACCTGTAAGTGGGCCAAAATTAGAAATCTCAAAATAATAATATTTTATTCTTTTCTAATTTTGACTTTTGCCTTTAGTGGTGTTAAAGGTATTTTTGCACTTTCATTTTTACACCTTAGTGGTACTAAGAGTCTTCATGTATTTTTTGACTTTTGATTTAGCCTTCTTTAAGTGCCCCAGTGGTCATCACATGTGGTCCACGTGATCTTTTGTCACCACTCAAAGTACATCGTCATAAACTGAGAGAATTACTAAGCTTTTATCTCACACTCTGTGTGACACCAAGATCAAGTACTAGGGTGTCTTAACCAAAGGTAGCTAAGCCTTGGAGAAGATCGCAAAGCCCATTGATCAAGGGTCAAAGTGTCACACATGCCTAGACCCAGTCTAGGGCTTATAGTGCCTTCCTGGTAACAAACCAAGTGCCTAAACCATAGGCTCTATAATTTGACACTAGGTCAAATACTTGGTAACAGACCAAACGCCTCCATTCTCCAAGAGAATGGCCCTCAGCCCCGGGTTGAGTCCCGGTAACTGACCAGGTGCCTCCACTCAAAAGAATGGCTACTCACAACTAAGTTGAGTCTACCAGTACTAGACTGGTCCACATCGTGGTCCCGAACCAGATGTCTACCATTCAACAGAATGGTCACTCACCACAAGGTTGAGTTCCCCCAGGGCAAAGCTGGGTCCATATCATGGTCAAGGACCAGATATCATCATTCAACAGAATGATCACTCAACACTAGGTTGAGTCCACACCGTGGATGTCCCCATTCTCCTAAGAGAATGGCTCTCGATGCTGCTCAGAAAAATCAACACATGTAGCATTCTTTCCTCATTCCCAGTGGGTCTTGTTACCCCTAGATCTGCAGGGGTGGTTTGATGATTGTTTTTGTTTCTGATTTCATCACAAACAGTTTGCAAAAAAGGAGATTTATGGATTGCCATATATCATTGGTCAGAGATCATCCTAGTATGCTCAGATGGCTCTTGTATCTTGGTTGTGCCTAGTGGAGATGGTGTCAGATGTGCCAATGCCGTGATATTTCTCACCCTCATCGGCACTTGGGATGTTTTCTTTTATGTTAATATGATCATGGAATGTTATGTTTATGCTTCATAGTGGCTCATAACACTTAAAATTGTTATTCGTTACTAAGATGTACCATGGTGTTATAATAATCTTGCCATAGATAAGTGTGTCATCTTGAAGGTTATGTTGTACCGCTACTGAACTCAGTAGGTGCTACATCCACTTCACAACATTTTGCCTAGCCATTTTTCATTTCACTAGCCTTATCATCCATTTCCATCTGTTTCCCCCTTTGTAAGAGA
This sequence comes from Pseudotsuga menziesii, assembly GCA_001517045.1. Lineage (NCBI taxonomy): Eukaryota > Viridiplantae > Streptophyta > Pinopsida > Pinales > Pinaceae > Pseudotsuga > Pseudotsuga menziesii. The sequence continues at coordinate 259,746 of LPNX011004629.1, read as the reverse complement.
TCTACCATATGTAATTTCTTTATGGTCTCATCACTAATCCCATGTACCACATTCATTTTGTCACCCTCACCTAACTCAAGAATCTAGGTAATGCACCTCGACTTAGGGGTTTTCAATTGTAGTAAGGTTTAATGTTGGTCACGCCATGGTAAGCCTAATGTTTAATTGAGGGGAGGTAGGAGCCGGAGGGATCCTTCTGGATCCTGGCCAGAATGCAGTAAAGTCCTATGCTTCAGGATTGGGGAAACGAACAAACAATCAAGCTAAGTGGCTTTCTCTCTTGAAAAGTTTGGAGTTAGCTCTAATTCTCTGTCCTCCTCATCTTGTAGTTTGTGGAGATTCTAGAATAGTTATCCAAAAAATGAGGAAGGCTTACAAAGAAGGAACCCTGAAAAGCAATAGAATTCAGAGACGTAGTATGCATCTCTTTCCGCAACTTCATGTTGAATTCTTCCATTTTAGGAGGGATAATAAGAAAGGGGCAGATAGGAAAGTCAATCAAGGGGCTAGAATGACACAAGGTGTTATTGTAATTGACAACCTCCCGCCTTCTCAATGTGGAATCCCTTAACTTCTTTTAAATTTGGTGTTAGAAGTGGCTATATCTATAGCCTTGATTTGAATTGTATAAACAAGCCCCCAAGGGGCCTTTCGTGGAGATTATTGCCTCTTTGGTGTTTTGTTCCCCATTTGCATTCAATTGCTTCGCAGAGGCAGGATTTAGGAAATTGAGGAAGGGACTTGGCCAGAGGAACCCAAGAGCGACCTTGCCAAGAAGATTTGCAGGGGTCATTTGGTTAATGGTCCTGCTACGATGGCCTCCTGGAAGGATATCTTCACAAATAACATAGGGCATTTGGAAGACCTCAAGAAGATGCTGCGAGCGGTACAGGAGGGTATTGGAGGAGTCTTGCAGAGAATTGCAGGGCTAATGGAGGAGACTGGTTACAACAGTAACAGGTGGGCTTGTATAGAGTCCCAGATTGATGATATTGATAGCGGCATCAGAGACTGCTTGGTGCTGACTGAGGAGGCTCGACTGGATTTTCAACAGGTTATGAAACTGCTTCAGGGTGGACATGGTCAGAACTTTCCGATTGCTGCTCGGCCCATGGATGAAAATTCGGTTACTCAGCCCTTCAATGGGCATCCTGGACAGGCTTGAATTTCGTGTCTTTTGTAATGGTATCTAGATTTACAGTCTTATGTATTTTTGTATTCTGCTATGTAAGCAGTTCATAAGAGTTTATAGTTCCCAGTTTACTGATTCTAGAAGGAGCACTCCCAGAAATATTTTGAAAATTTGGAGAACAGTAGGGAGATTTAATATTTCTGGGGGAAATTCTGGAAAATATGTGTTATTTTTCTCCCAATTTTGTTCTCTCATCTGAATGTAAAGAATTGATGTTCTCAGCATGTTAATATATAATACAGTTTAAGTTTCTGTTTAAAAAAATGTTTAATTGGTTAAAAATTAAATAAGTCATTGAGCCATTAGAAGGATGTAATTGTTAATTGTTTCATGTATTTTCTTCATATTTGATGCATTTCCTAGTAAGATGTGGGTTGAACTCCTTAGCACATTGGCACCCTTATGTTTCCCAATGGTTTGCCACTTATTATTGCGCATATTGATGTTATCTAAGCCTATTTGGATGAGCACCCCACTTGCTCACATGTATTTGGAGGGACACATGGCACCTAGACACTCTAGGATGGGGTTGTCCTCTTCCTAATGGAATGATGATGACATTTCCTTGGCACATGGGATGAGTTGGCATTTGTTTTGACCCTTAATTGCACATGTTTGACCTTGGCATGAATTGAGGAGTTTGTTGCACACTTGGCATTGTTGATTCACTTCATTGATGGGACATGGCACTTTATTCGAGGTTTGTTGCATCATTTGGTGGAGCGCTATAGGGTTTTGAATCCGTTGACCCATGTTGGAGACTAGAGACACATGGCACATGGTTTCAGGTGGAGCACCATACTTGAAGAGGCCCATCCATTGATTGTTTGACCTTTTCTCTTGGATGTTGCTCCTTAGAGAGCCTCTCCATGCCACATGTACTACATTTTTTTAGGAGCACATTTAACCTTTGGACCACATTGATGGAGGTTGTTACTTAGTGGAGAGATCTAAGGGGTCAAAACCCTAGGTCTAGCTTCTACCGTTTATTGTTTGAACTCATCTAGCTAGGGAACACTCTTTTTTGAGCATGCATCTCATTATTCATGTATTTCACCTTTTGACCTAGTGGTGTGACCCCTCTTCTTGGGCAATTAGTTAGGGTTTTAGAAATTGGTTAGTCTAACCACCTCATATTTTATATTAGTTTTGACCACGTCTAGTGGAGATTATTCTTGTTTACTCTTCCCTAGGGTAGATCTAGGATTTTAGCCCAAGATAATATTATTTTATTTGAGGATTTGTTGAGCCAAAGCTCTATATCAAAGGCTCCCCTTTCATTTGCATTGCTGTTGTTGATTGGAAAAGAGAAATCTAATTTGTTTGTCTAAGCTATTGGTGTGTTGGAGACCTGTCTTTTTGTGTGATGCACATGTTATAATAGATCAAGCATGGAGGTACTGCTTAGGTTTTTCATTATAAGGTTAGTAAATCTCGTTCATGAATGAATAAAGTTTACTACTAGAAGGAAAACAAATGAAAATCTCTTTGTTTTCTTATATGCTTTACTTATTAGTAGATTTGTTTGTATTTGGCATCCTTTAGGAGTGTTTGCAGGTACAAATCTTTCATAGCTGGAGTATATGCTAGATCCCTAGCTAGAGGTCTATGCCCAAGGGTGACGCTCTCTAAGAGAAATTCTGCATCAAAAACAAAGTTCTATGGCTGTCATTGGCATGATATTTCAGCCCTAGAAACCACCACATAACAGCCCATTGAGATCTGTCCCTAAGACTCCATTAACCCCAGGTTGAAGGCACTTGTCCTCTCCCAAGTCATCATCCAAAAAACTTTGAAAAAAAATCATTTTATTTTCTGTTTGCAGTTAGAATCTGAAAATTACTTTGTTGCCCATTATTTTCAGGATTCTAACTTTTTAGGCCTAAGGTTCATAATTAATTCTACATCATTTTTAGGCTTGTTCTTTACTAATCTATTTTCTGGATTTTGTCATTTTCATAATAGCTTTAAAACAGGAATCATTCAGGCCCAATTAACATCTGGAAATTTAATCATTTAATTGGGTAATTTACTTTTACATTTCAATCAATTCATTATGTGATATTTGGTTCATTCAAATCTTTAAAATCATAATCACTACAAATCTACATATTAATTTTCTGCAGTACATAACAGATTTACAGCAGTCTTTAAGAGCTAAGTTATTTCACCTTAATTCAGTTTAGAAGTGGTTTTAAAATTTAATCACTTGTTTAATTTGTGGAATTTTTTATGCACTTAATTTATTTGATTTTAAGATTGTGTGGGCTGCAATTAGTTATTCATTTGCAAAATCTTTCTTTAAATCTTGCCTCATCTCATTGTAATAAATCTGAAGGCAAAAAAATTTCTCGTAGTTGTCTTACACTTAATTTCACATTGCGCACTTACTTAGGCAATCTGTTCAACGAATTAGTTAATCAAATTCACCCTAATGGGATAGATCTTAATCACTTAATGATTCTCAAATTATCTGTGTGATTGGTTGAGGTTCAATCTAATTTTCATATTTAATGGATTCAATGGTTATAAGTTACCATCATTTTTTGAGGGATCTTTAAAGTGGGATCTTGTTTCATTTTATTCATCTTTTGGCAACCATTTAAATTTGGATTATCTAAGTCCGAAATAAACTCATTTAAATCACCCTTTGGTAGTGATCTTAATCACTTATCATTTTGGAATTTCGTTTTTGCAATTCATACTTAATTTTCTAGAGATCTAAAGACTTATGGTGAGTGTGATTTCATATTTCTGTTAAGTCTTTAAGTGGAATATTGCTTTACTCTACTTCAGAATTTATTTTCCAGCATCACTTCATTTCATTTCAAGTGTTTTATTTACTTTTCGCATTCTCACTGTCACGTCCCCATGCCTCCGACCAGCGTAGAGGACGCGACCCAAACTTTAATCACAGCGGGCTAAGAGCCCCATGAACATATGCATACCCAAAATTACGGAAAACAGAATGCTAAGAGGAAATGCATTGAAGTAAAACATGCAATTAATCATCATACATAGCGGAAACCAACAGCATTCATACATGCATGCATTCATTTAACATGTTCATCATATCATTAACAGAAATTAAGGTTGCAGAAGTAAAAATGGACCAGAGCACTTATCTTTTGATGAACTCGTTCCGCAACCAACTACGTCGCTACAACGTTCCACCCAACCATAGGCCAACGTGCTCCTTAATCTCTCAGCAACGCTGCCACCCCCGAGCTGGGCATGACTCTCCAAGGAATAAGGGAACAAGCAGGCTTACACATAGCCAAGGATATACAAAACACACAGCCAAGCCAACACAGTTGGGTTTATCAGGCCATTAAGGAGTTGGGAAAGGCTCAATGCTAAGCTGGTGAGCTCATTACAGAGCCAAGAACACCCACACTAGAACTAGCCTAACCTCTAAGACACCCAAACACACCCAACACAAGGAATCAGTCCCTTCTCTGCTACACAGTCCCTCAAGCCCTGCATTCCCTTCCAGTGCTATTCAGGGGTGATGGAGAAGAAGGCCAGCCCTCTAGCTCTGTCTATGTGGTTTCCGGCCACCAGGTTTATCAAGCAAATCTAAGCCAACATCCCTGCTCCTCCCACAGTCTGAAGACCAACCATTGCACTCAGGCAATTAATTTAGCTGTCACAGCTTAAACAGGGGAAATGAATTCAAACAGTATGCAGCAGCCTCAAGGCATAAAAACAACCACGGTCCACAGCATGGGAAAACAACAGTCCGTTCCTGAACAGCTAACCAGCGGATAAGAATTACACAGGCCGCACACAGTTCTTGAGCATGAGATGGCCTCCTATAGGAGATCGTGGGTGACTATGACCAACAGCTCCCAGCTTACTGCGTGAGTGACAGCAACGTAGAGCCACCAATCAACCCGTGAGGAAAGGATCCGCCCACACCAACCCCAAATCCGCAGAGGAAAACCACATGGGTAAGACCAGGAAAATCCTGTGCGTGAGCGTGAGCAACGTCTGCTCCTGCGTGTGGACGAACAGCAAAAATCGGGAGGTCGCGAAATGGAGAGTGAAATCTCTGCGTGTGGATGAGCAACGTGAGGAAGGAACAGACTTTTGCTCCTGCGTGAGGATGAACAAAACAACAGGCAATGGAGAGTGTAGATCGGAAGTGCGTGAGAGCTTCAGCACTACCGTGGAGAGAATGGAAGACCTGCGTGAGAGGATGAACAGCAAAATCGTGGGTAGAGTGTGCGTGTGGGTGAGGACTGACAGTCCTACCACCTAGACCATAACTGCCTCAACCACCAGCAGCCTTTCTTAATGAAAGTGGTTGGAATAAAACAAAGGAAGAAGACATATGGGCTTTTCTCTCATTGGCCAAGATTAACAATTTCCCCCACCCCTATCCTTGTGAAAATCATGCCCCTTTCTCATTTTAGTTGCCGCGATCGTAGCTGGTCAGGTTCATTTTTAATTATAGATGCATATTTACATGATGACCGTCATAATATATGCCGCATGCCCCGATATACCATCGGTGACAATTCAAATCCAAAACATAACATAACCGACCAATGGCGGGGCCTTGGCCTTTAGCTCCACACCCTGATCATTTACAATTTATACATCATATACATCTAATGTAACGGGGTCAAAACCAAGACATTACACTCACGTTTACTTTTGGCAATCACTTAACTCTAGATTAATCAAATCTGCAACACATTCAGTCAACTCAATCAGATTTCAAACAACCCTTAAAGCTCTCTTTCACTTGGAACAAATTAACCTTTTAGGGAAGCCACCCTTGACCTTTGAGAGCAGGTCAAAAGTGAAAGGAGTTGTGCACTAAGGTGACAGTGGAGCCTTCTCCTGTAGCTGCATCTGAGGTATCACTCGTGAGTTGGGAGTCTGGGACCTTCCCACTTAAGTGCTAATTCAATCTATAATGGGTCTCACATTGCACAATGGCAGCCTCGTTTTTGTGATCACGGAGGCCACAGGTCATGACAAAATTGGCAGCAATCATGATAGTATTAGCACCCTACCTTAGTTATGCATCAAAGGAAGCACTCTAAAACATGTTATTTTGTGCACCCCAATATCTTCTTGCAGTGCCATGCTCAACAATTATGGGGTCACAAGCTTGTGCACATGTCTACATGGCTCACCATATTATTACTGGTGGTTTTGTCCAGTTCCTGGATATCTTCTATAGCAGTACTTCCACATTGTCTAGTGTCCTTCTTAAATTAGGAGGAAAGTGGAGAAGTTCTCCACCTAATCTGAGAGGAACTGGTGAATCCCATGAGGACACACCTCCCCGTGAACACGTTCTCCCAAGTTGCACAGCTCCTTAAAAGCACGTAGCTCTAGATAGATTAATAATAATAATAAATAAAGACACAATAAAGCTTTGAACTCCATGCAGTTTTCTATTTAGTTATGAAAGTTGTTAGGATTGACTATGCCAAACATTTAGTATTTTAGCCGTTGGTGTTAAAGATAGTGCAGCTATGAGACCCATTCTCAGGGAGGATGGAACCCTAGTCAGTTGACTAGGGGAGAGTAAGACCCTAGAAGGTACCCTAGGGCCCCCAATAGTCTCCTGGGGTTCTTGGTCTGGGACGAAGCAGGTTGATGGCATGGTAAAGCCCCTAGCATGTGGCTAGGGCCCCTATGTGCCTATAGGGTATTCTGGTCTAGGACCAGGGACACAATGTCCAAGTAGATCCTGTAGGTAGAGGCAGAGACACCTGGTCTGGGACCAAGCAGGTCCTGCAGGTGGTTGATCAACATTCAGTCTGAGACTGAAACTCATCTAAGTACTGATTTGAGGACCATTCTCCGAGAGAATGGAGGACCTGATCAGGGACCAAGTGGTTGACCAACATGATTCAATCTAGGACTAAGACTCAGCATAGGGTTGAGAGCCATTCTTTAAAAAATGGAGGATCTTGGTCAGTTAACCAAGATAATGATGTGCGATGTCCTCTCTCCTAATCGGTTACTGCTAGATTGTTTCTCAAGGGACTAGCTACCCCTTGATGATGTCCCTAGCACCTAACCCTCAAGAACACTATTGAGGACCAAAGGATCGTACCACCCAGTTTGGATCTTCCCCTTATACAGTGATGATAAAATGTATGAAACAATGTACCTTGAGAGAGAAAAAAGATTAAATCCCTTGGTCTTGTTGGTCCTTTAGGTAAAAGAAGTTGTTTGTCTACCTTTATGGTTCAACTTCATCTTGTGGGTATGTGGGTTGTCTTATTGTGACTCCCTTTGGTTGACTCTTGGTCCTTTATCTTATTTGGTTCTAACACTCTTATTGTGTGTACCTTTGTGATGACTTTTACCTTATGGTTTTATTAAAGGACCATTGGACCATTTATTGTTGGACCATTTGTTGTTTATGTTTTACTATAAAACCTTTGGAATATTTATTTTTTATGTTATGACCATTGGACCATTCATTTTATTTGGACCTTTGATAGTATGATACTACCCCAAGTTATTTTATTTTATTAAACCTTTGGACCATTGGTTAGACCTTTGATACCCTATGTTGAGTATCAAGTTTATAAATTCAAGGTTTTATGTAAACATGAGATATATCGAACTGTTTCCTTGTCTGCTCCTCGCATGACGTTGCTCCGCGTGATTCCTCAACTACCCATGTGACTGGGTTCTTCAGTGGCTGCTCCGTGCATGACTGTATACTTCCTCTCTGCCCGCGTGACTGTGTTCTTCCGTGACTGCTTCTCTGCTCCGCGCGTGACTGCACACTTTACGTCTGCCCATGTGACTGGGTTATCCCATGGCTTTTCTGCTAGCTATCCCGTGACTTCCCTATTGTGCCATCCCGTGGCCTTTCTCTCCATTCACGTGACTGTTGCGACTGTTCCTCCACGTGACTCACCATTCGTGTGACTGTTGCGCCTGTTTTTCAGCGTGTTTATGCCCTAGAGTGACCGCCTCTCCACCTGCAGCGTGACTGCACCTTTGCATGACTGTTCACTCTCGCATGAACTGGGTTTCAGCAGCATGATTGTGATCTTGCTTTCTGCATGGATTGTGTGTCACCTAGCCCTACTGTAGACTATGTTTCCAACAACATGATTGTGTTGTTGAAATCAGCATC
>LPNX011004629.1:159675-250871 GCA_001517045.1 Pseudotsuga menziesii | reverse complement strand
CTGTTGGTTTAAAGATCTAAGTTTTGTTTAAAGAGGAAGAAAAGTAAAAGAACAGTAAACACTTTGCTCGAATATATATATGCTTGAAAAACTAACATGTGTGTCTCTGCCCAGTATGACTGAGTGTCTTTTGTGCAGCATGACTGTGTGTCTCTGCCCAGAATGACTGAGTGTCTCGTGTTGCGTGACTGTGCCTTTAGCGTGACTGTACTGGGTATGACTGAGTTGCCCAGAATGACTGAGTGTCTCGTGTTGCGTGACTGTGCCTTTAGCGTGACTGTACTGGGTATGACTGAGTTGCTAAAGCCTGTGCATTTGATTGAAGTTTCTCTTCCTGTTGACTAAGAATCTGAGGCATGTTTCTATCCGCTTTAACCCTCTCTCTCTCAAGAAACGGAAATTGTTTACCCAGGTTGACTTGTCCCTTCGATGACAAGATCAAACCTAAAAGTATTCGAGTATAAGGTTGACTCAAAATAATGGTTATAATTCCTTACTGCTGATTTCTCATGTACATTATTTTATTACTTTGTTACTGTACATAGATTTGATGAATCTCAAGGACCGACTTTAACACAATGACTAATGGAGTGTTAAGTTGAAAGAGATGAAAATTATGTTTGGTTTATTACAGTTTAAATTCATTAGAGCAGTACTATGCTGAATCAGATTTTATAGTTATGTTCATACATTAAAGTTTATTACTTATGTTAAAAACTCCTCCAACCCTAATACTTTAACAGTTGGCAAGTAATGGAGAGTCCAACAATTAAATAAAGGGCTCTAAATGTGTTTGACTCACTCCACTTTGATCAAAGCGGTTTTTAATAAAATATAATGAGGAACGAAGGTCTCAGGAGAAAGTTTATTTTGACCCAACTGTTCTCTTTCTCTTGCATTTTATGAAGATTGTATGCCTTTGATCACTTTGCCAGCCATATCACTACAGGAATCAATTGGATGTCTACCTTCAAAGCAAGGATGATGAAAATCAGATTGAGCACTTAGAAAGGTATCATAATTGGAGCAGTGTTGGATTTGTTGATGACTGAACAAGGATATCCTTCAGATTTTGTAATCATTCTTCAGTTATTGTTGTGTGTTTTGTATTGAAGGAATAATAAAAATTGTATTTTGTGTTAAGGGGGGTGTTAGAAAAAATCACACTAAATAATATAGGAGTCCTATATTATAATATACTGGTGAATTTAATGATATTAAGTCGTTCCTTAGTGGGCAAGTTCATCAATTAGGCAGTACAACTACCTCAGCAGTAAATAAAAGGGGATCAACTTATTTTACCCCTCTTGTGTGTCGTGTATTCATTTTCCCAATATCAACGGTGGCAATTGAGAATGACTCAAAAAAGATATCAAAGTCCTCTGTATTGAATCTTGATAATGGAGGAGAATTCACATTTAATAGCTTCTCTATGTTTTGCAAGCACGAGGGAGTTCAGAGGCGGGAATTGCTCCTGATACACTCAACAAAATAGGGTAATTGAAAGGAGAAAAAAGACAGTAATGAAGACCATGGTGAGGTGCATGTTGCAAGCAAAAGCACTTCCAAACAAATATTGTGCAGAAGCAGCGCATACTACTGTTTACTTATTGAACAGGAGTCCTCCCAAGTCTATACAAGAAATTAAACCCGAAGAAGCATGGTCCCATAGATCCTCAGATGGGTCATCTTAGAGTTTTGGTTTTGTTGCATAAGCTTTAATTCTAGATGAGAAAAGAAGTTGGATCCAAAATGCAAAAAGTTCATGTTTGTTGGATACAGTGACCAAACGAAAGCAGATAGATTGCCTGATCCTGACACAAACTACCTAACTGTCGACAAAGATGTCGTGGTTGTTAAAAAAAGTCAGATCTGAAACAGGTTGTTAAGGTTCAAAATTTGATAATGGTTGTTGGTTTGAGGCTGAAAAATCAGTTGATTTGCAGGAGCAAGAGGTGCATGTTGATAAGCAAACACCAGGAGTTGAAGTGCATAATGAAAATGCTTCCAGAGACATGAGAGATGTCATTGGCTCTGCTGGTAGAACAGCAAAAGGCATGCCAAAATGGTATTAAACCATATTGGAAGATGTGAAAGAAAATAAGCTTCCACAACCTAGAGAAGAAAGACCAAATGGTAAACCAATGTGGAAACATACGAAGGTTGTTGAGTAGCTAAATTATGCATAAATGTTTGTCGCCTTGAATTATTTTGGTTTTGTTGCATAAGCTTTAATTCTAGAAAAGAAGTTCGATCCAAAATGCAAAAGGTTCATGTTTGTTGGATACACTGATACAGTGACCAAAAGAAAGCATACAGATTGTGTTAGGATTAATTAATCCTCCTTTATCCAGCATAGTCTATTTGGTCATTTTGCCTAACTTAGGAGGTTATTATCACTATACTAGAGTAGGGGGGACACACCTAGGGGTTATCTGCCACTTACTGCATCTGCATGCATGACTTTATGCGCCCCAAGGACCAATCCCTGCATTATAAAAGCCCACTTTGAGTGCCACCAGAAGTCACCTTCAGTTGGTTGTGGTAGGTAATTAGTCATGCTCAGTTATGCTCCAATTACTATCAGTTAGATCACAACCAGTTAGCCTAGCGCCAGTTTTGCATGCATGCAGGAAGTATGGCGCCTTTTGTCCACCTACCTCATCAGTTAACTGTTTGTAGACTCATCTGGAGTTAGACTAGTGAGCTCCACCTATCATTTTTCCATGCTAAGTTAGCTAATCAGTCAGTTAGATCTGGTAGATTCGAATCCTATCTTTAGCATTCGAATTCTACTTATTGTACTACCATTGTATTACTGATTAATTAATAAAGATTAATGTTATGATAATCTGAGCAATACTTGTCCAATTTGTGTGAAATATCTATCACGAATCCGTTGTTCAGCTTACATTGATTTGATAATTCCACTACATACTTTTTTTCAAATAGCTCTCATTTTGGCTTGTAGATCTATGGTTCATGAAATTTAACATGGTATCAGAGCCTATGTTCAGGCCAGCAACAAACCTTTGAGACCTCCATGCTTGCACCAGAAGCAGCTGAGTTTCCACATAATTCCTGGAATCATAGCATTGTTCCCTCTGGATTTTGTCCAGAGAAGTCTATCCAAGTGTGACGGACTCTAGAAAAGTGCACTTGTCGAGGTGGAAAGTTTTGAACTGACAAAAGTTTGCGAATTGAAGGGTGTTTTGCAGTGATTTTTTGCAGGTACAACTTCAAAATGGATTTAAGATCAGTCCTCCTCTATCACCATTCAATTATGCTGAGTGGAAATTGAAGATGGTTGCATATCTTAAGAGTCGTGATCTCTTCGATGTGTCTTTTGGAGCTGGTAAAAAATCTTATGAAGATAAAAACGATTGGCTAGATGACGGTGAAAGAGCATATGCAAGAATGTGTATGGCAACGTCTCATGATTTGCGTTATCTGATGGAATTTGTTGAGTATCCATTCGAGCTCTGGAGAAATCTAGATAGAGCCTTTGGTGTGCAAAAAGAAGTAGATGATAGCTGGAGCGAATCCAACACCTGCTCAAGTGTTCTCTCTTCAAAAGTCTCAGTCTCTATTCTCTCGGATGAAGTTGTTCAAGATGAAGAAGAAGCAGAATCTTCAACTCAATCAATTCGAATTATCGAAAGTCTCCTTGCAATGACTCCTTCTCCTGTTGCTCCAGAAGTTTATGAGATCTCTAATATCTCATCTTCTCATAGAGCTGATCTTGAAGAAGACATTCGAATCTTCGTTGTTGAAGAAAAACTCTCCTTCCATTCTACTCAGTCATTCTCTAATGATTCTTCTATTCTAAATTATGTGCAAAGTTTTCCAGTAAAAGCTCAAAGAGCTGAAGAGAAATTCAATTCATCTCTCTCCAATCATACTGCTAGTGTGCACAAAAGTGATACTTTGGATGTTTTGGAAGAAATATCAGATTTTAGGAGTGATCCATTCACCCTCATTAATCTAGAGCTTCCAGCAAATTCCTACATGATTGCTTGTACCAATACTCATAGTTTTGTTGAAGATGGAGAAAATTGTGCATCTACCATCTCAGTGGAGCACTTGAAACCTTTGTTCCACACTCTTGGATCTGATATGACCTTATTTGGTTCAAATTTAAAGTTTCAAGAGCATCCAGTCATGCTTGTAGCTGTTCTCATCAATTTTGGTGTGAAAAATCAAGTAACTCAAGTCTCTTTCAAATTTGTTGTTGGGAATTCGATGTCAGTTTTCTCTCATGAGTTTGCTGATATTAAATTTTGTGAATCATTGGATATTTTAGAGGCTATATCAGATTATGGAGCTCAAGCATTTGCTCTCCATGGTCCCAGGACTTCTCTACATTCCTACTTGATCACATGCTAATCTCCTCACAGTACTAGTAAAGATGGAGACATCCTGCATTCGCCTAGACACTTGCTCCTAACACCTGGAGCTGATTTTACCTCACATGGTTGTTGATGTATTTGTAACTTTGGAATGTATTCACTTGTATATCTTATATTGTACCCCGATGTTCATATCGAGAGAATCATTTGTATTTTATTGTACCCCGATGTTCCTATCGAGAGAGTCATTAATATAATAAAGTCATAGAGGTTAACCCTTCGTTGTAAGTCGAGGCAATAGTCCCCACAATTGAGTTGAGGTTAACCCTCATTGTTGATCAGGGGGGCAAAATCCCCACAGTTGAGGGGCACTAGGGTTATTAGACTCTCCTAGAGAAGTCGGTCCTGGTAAGTAATTGTCAAGTTGGAAACTAGTATAAATAGAGAGTGAGCCTCTCTATTTGTCACACACACTCACCCAGCTATAGCGCATAGGTGAAAGAGAAGAAGCTCACACAAGTGAGATAGAGAACAACTATTGGAGATCATCTTTCTGTATTTGGGTTTTACTGCTGCCATTGGTGCTCATTCTATCTCTGAGGAAGTTGTGGGGTTTTCTCCTTTATGGTTTCCCCGAGGAAAATCTTTGTGTCTATTGTCTCTTGTGATTGATTGCTATGCATGTTATTCTCTCAGATATGATCCTAAGATCATATTGTCTAATTGATAAGAATCTAACATGGTATCAAAACTAACCTGAGAAGAAGACACTGTGTAGCTGTAGAAGCTAGGGCTTCTTACTTTTCGGGTCTCTCTCCACAGATCATCAGCAAAACGAGGCTAGACTAATTCTCCATTGAAGGGCGCATCTTTCTGTCGAAGCAGAATTTGATTCTGGGCATTTTCAGTTTCTGACCTACCACTACGACGACAATTAGGGCTTTTCACAGAAGTGGAATTTTTGAGTGAGCCTAGCATAGGATTGCTCTCCTCGTCAAAATCGAAGTCTAGAGACCAAGATCGAAGTTTTTGGTTGAGTAAAACTCTGGGAAAGTCAAACCCTAGTTTGACCCTAAGCCTAAAAAAGCTTAAAATACTAAAACTGGTAGTTTTGGTACATTCGCTATGTCACGAGATTAAAGAAGGCTCAGGAGCCGAAATTTTCACAGGCCGAAGATAAAATCCTGATGTACCCTGTGTAAAAATTTCAACCTCATATTTGTTATATTCTAGGAGATATGATTCCTCCAAATTAGGGGTTCCAGCCTCTCCCAAGATTCATCCCTAAACAGGACACTTAGGGAGAACTGCTATATCTCGGGCTATGAAGATCAACATGAAATTTCGCAAGATGTTCCAAATAGGGCATGGACTGTACTTTCTGTGGTAAACGTTTTGGACCCTGATGATGAAACAGTGGCACGTGGCAGCCTGTACAAGTTCGTTATGTTGAACATTCCTGAAAGAAGTCACCTTGGGAAAACTCTCATAAGTCCCAATTGGTGAAACCAATTCTGCTCAAACCTGCGGTGGTGGAAAGAGGACAAACAAGGCTACCTCAGTACGAAATTTCAAACACAGAGGAGCAATAATTTCGACGATACCGCAGAAACAATATCAGGCATTTCTGCAGAAGAAATTGGAAAAGTAGGGCTTTCTGTTCCAGGAGCTTCCCTCCACTGATTTCAGAAAAGGAGTACATTGGACAGCTCGCCTTGAAGAGGCCTATCTTTCAATCCAATCAGATCTGAAAGATTCCAAGTTTTGAAAATTAGGGTTTCTCTAACAAACCCTAGATCAGCCAGATCCGAAACCAGGACGAACACCTCACATCAATAAGATCTAATCTTTTGCGATTTACATTTGAGGTTCTCATTTCAAAATGACTAATCACACCAGCTTGATGACAAGGTTGGGGAAGATGACAAATTCCAAGCATGGAAGTATAGGATCTCACTAGGTCTTGAAGAAATTGACTTAGAACAATATTTCAGTAAAGAAGTTCTAAGAGCCAGAGGGAGATGAGGCTAAGGCTAGAGCCAAGAGAATCATTGCAGATTCTATTAAAGATCATCTCATCCCTCATGTGTCATCCCTGAAGACACCAAAAAGAAGTGTTTGATGCTATGACGAAGTAGTCGAAGAAGAATAAGATACTGCTATAACCACCTTGAATGGCCTCCTGGGATCATGGGACTCATTCATTCGAGGAATGTGTGCCAGAAGGAAGTGATTACCTTCAACAAACTCTGGGAAGAGTGCACACAAAAAGAAGCTCAACTCATAATAAGAGAAGAGAAGATGGGAGCAACTGAAGATCAAGCTCTCATGATTCAAAGAAGATCCCTCAAACGATGAGGAATATGAAGGACTCAACTCTTGAAGAACCTCTTATCCATCTTAGCATTTGGATAAGAAATGATGTTGTTATGAATGAAGAAGATGATGAAGCTAAAAGGAGTCTACCCACGAACAAATAAAGATAAGTATTCAATTGTCATTTCATGATAATATTTTGTTATGCATTTGTTTATAATCAATTGATGTGTTATGCATGATAGAATGTTTGCATTAATGACAGTATATTACTAATATGCATGTGATGGGTAAGTAGCTCACGATGCCATAAAACTCTCCATTGCTACTTATCTAGAATGAAACCTCTTTGCTGACATATTGGATTAGTGCACAATGTCAATGATGTTATGGTTGAGATGGAAGGCATCTAGAAAGTTTCCGTGAGATATGGATGAATGTTGTATTGGCTAAAATAGTTGCATGATCATATCTTTATGCAGAAAGAATTTTCCATAATGAATATGCCTTATGAAATGTTTCTAACCATACAACTAATGCATTTGACTTGTAGGGAAAATCGCGTACAATCGCCTACAAGAAAAGAAGGATGAGACTTGTTCCAAAGAACAAGTGGCGACAGTTCAAGAAATAATCCAAAATGAAGAATGATGACTAGAATGCGATGTCGAAGGCCTAAAGGGAAGTCCGTAGTATCTTCCATATGGATCTGCAAGATCCAACATGTAGTAGGATACAAGGCAAGATTTGTAGCACGAGGCTTCTCACGAAAAGAAGGCATAGACTATGAAGAGACATTTGCAGCCACTGGAAGTTTGACAGGAAGACTCATGTGTGCAAAAGAAGGCCTTGTACGAGCTCAGAAGAAGGCCTTGTACGAGCTCAGAAGACACCCATGGGATAACACATACATGAGGAGCTTGGAGATCACCTAGAGAAATAAATATCTTAACCTTTGCTACAAGGTTGAAGATGAAAGCCTATAGAGAATGACAAGTTCACAGATGGGTGCAAGAAGAACTTTTGAAAAAGTTCAAGACAGAGGATCTTCGTATCCAGCGACCCTAGATGGATACATAGAATATTAGTAGCAGAGGAAGCTACTTGTCATTCCAGTACAGAATACATAGAGTACGAAAGGCAGAGGGAGAATGATGCTCCGCTTCAGAGGGAGTTACTGCAGAAGATCCTGAGGTTCCACATGTTACGACATGATGGACAGATTACTGATGGCTCTAGGCTTTACTGAGAGTAAAGCAGATTCCAATCTTTGCTTCAAGGTTGAAGATGGAACACCAGTGATGCTCCTGTTATATGTCGATGACTTGTTCCTAACAGAAAAGAGGAACTCATTAAAGTTGCAAGAAGGAGACTTGCTACCAAGTTCGAGATAAAGGACTTGGGTATGATGCACTACTTTCTAGGCATGGAGGTGTGGCAGAATACAGATGGAATCTCCCTGGAACAAGGGAAGTATGCAGTAGAGATCCTGAAGAAATTCGGGATGATGGAATGCAAAGCCATGACCACACCTATGGCATCGAACCTGAAGCTATTGAGTGATGCTTCATTAGATTCGGTTGATGCTACGATGTATCGTTAGATGATTGGGTCCTTGATGTACCTGACGAATACAAAACCAGATATTTGCTTTGCTGTGAACACATAGAGCCAGTTCCTGATGGATCCTAGACATGTTCACCTGATTGCTGCAAAACATATTCTGAGGGACCTGAAGGGTAGAGTTGATTATGGGCTCAAGTATGAGGCGAATCAGAAGATTAACCTGGAAGGTTATGTGGATTCGGATTGGGCAAATAGTGCCATTGATAAGAAGAGCACTTTCGAGTGCTGCTTCAGTATGAGATCAAGTGTGATCTCTTGGTTTAGCAGGAAGCAATCATGCATGGCGTTGAGTATAATCGAGGCAAAATATGTTGCCACTTGCTCGGCTATTTGGAGAGAGAGGAGCAGTGAAGCTCCTATATATGATCCAGATCGAGATCTCTCGAAAGAGGGAGTTCTAGCATAACCAGTGAGACAGGTTGTCTGAGCATAAAACCCTGGCGAAGCTCGTAGGTTGCACAGACGTAAAAAGTCTTGTAGGTTGTCCACAAATGTAATCAGTCCTAGCGAAGCTTGCAGGTTATCCTTGGACGTAATCAGCCCTCATGTGATTATATGCTATAAATGTCCAGAGTGAAGTTCAAGTACTTCAGGGAGAAGCTTGGTGTTCTCCAGATCGAGGTTCCTTCCAAGGGGAAGTAATGAGTCTGTGTGTCTTTCTGACATGGTGGTAGGATTGGTGCCTCCCATGGTGTTCTCCAGATCGAGGTTCCTTCCAAGGGGAAGTAATGAGTCTGTGTGTCTTTCTGACATGGTGGTAGGATTGGTGCCTCCCATGGTCAAATGTAAGTGCAGAGCCCTTCTGACATGTAAGTGCAGAGCCCTTCTGACATGGTAGTAGGATTTGTTCCTCCCATGGTCAGATGTAAGTGCAAAGCCCTTCTGACATGATGGTAGGATTGGTTCCTCCCATGGTCAGATGTAAGTGCAGAGCCCTTTCTGACATGGTGGCAGGCTGGGCCTCCCATGATCAAATGCAAGTGCAGAGCCTTTCTGACAAGGTGGAAGGCTAGGCCTCCCATGGTCAGATGCAAGTGCAGAGCCTTTTCGACATGGTGGCAGGCTGGGCCTCCCATGGTCGGATGCAAGTGCAGAGCCTTTCCGACATGGTGGCAGGCTAAGCCTCCCATGGTCGGATGCAAGTGCTGAGCCTTTCAGACATGGTGGCAAGCTGAGCCTCCCATGGTCGGATGTAAGTGCTGAGCATTTCCAACATGGTGGCAGGCCGGGCCTCCCATGGTCGGATGTAAGTGTTGAGCCTTTCCGACATGGTGGCAGGTCGGGCCTCCCATGGTCGGATGTAAGTGCTGAGCCTTTCCGACATGGTGGCAGGTCAGGCCTCCCATGATCGGATGTGAGTGTTAGGCCTTTCTGACATGGTGGCAGGCTGGGCCTCCCATGGTCAGATATAATTGTTGGACGAGCCTTTCCGACATGGTGGCAGGCTGGGCCTCCCATGGTCAGATGTGAGTGTTGGGCCTTTCTGACATGGTGGTAGGTCAAGCCTCCCATGGTCAGATGTGAGTGTTGAGTGTGCCATTCTGACATGGATGCTTGATGTGTTCCTCCCATGGTCAGATATAAGTGTTGGGCAGGCCTTTCCGACATGGTGGCGGACTGGGCCTCCCATGGTCAGATATAAGTGTTGGGCAGGCCTTTCCGACATGGTGGCGGGCTGGGCCTCCCATGGTCAGATATAAGCGTTGAAGAAGATGAAGACCTACATGGAGGCCAGGCCTACAACCAGCATGAAAAAGGGTTGGCTCTGTAAAACTTCCTATGACGCATAGAATTGAGAGATAGCAACATTTGTTTGAGATAGCGGGAGCAGTGACGATGATGATGATCCAATGATGATCCAGCTTTGATGATGATTCAGTGACGAAGACTTGTGATGATGAATTGTGTCAAGAGAATACCTTCCTAGTTAAGAGGGAGTGTTGATGTATTTGTAACTTCGGAATGTATTCACTTGTATATCTTATATTGTACCCCGATGTTCCTATCGGGAGAATCATTGTATTTCATTGTACCCCAATGTTCCTATCGGGAGAATCATTTGTGTTTCATTGTACCCCAATGTTCCTATCAGGAGAGTCATTAATATAATAAAGTCATAGAGGTTAACCCTTCGTTGTAAGTCAGGGCAATAGTCCCCACAATTGAGTTGAGGTTAACCCTCCTTGTTGATCAAGGGGGCAAAGTCCCCACAGTTGAGGGGCACTAGGGTTATTAGACTCTCCTAGAGAAGTCGGCCCTGGTAAGTAATTCTCAAGTCGAAAACTAGTATAAATAGAGAGTGAGCCTCTCTATTTGTCACACACACTCACCCAGCTATAGCGCATGGGTGAGAGAGAAGAAGCTCACACAAGTGAGAGAAAGAAAAACTGTTGGAGATCATCTTTTTGTAATTGGGTTTTACTGCTGCCATTGGTGCTCATTCTATCTCTGAGGAAGTTGCAGGGTTTTCTCCTTTATGGTTTCCCCGAGGAAAATCTTTGTGTCTATTCTCTTGTGATTGATTGTTGTGCATGTTATTCTCTCAGATAAGATCCTAAGATCATATTGTCTAATTGATAAAAATCTAACAATGGTTCGATGTTAAAGGCTGCTACATATAAGTTGTTTGGGTTTACCTCACATGGTTCGAATTCTCAAGCACTTTTGCTCTCTCATCAGTTGATCTCAATTGCTCTACATGGGTCCAGTTTTCATCTTGCAACTGTCTATGTTCCTAATTCAGTTGAGCATATTCCTCTTCTTCCAAAGAGGAAAATTCCTCCAGACATAATCATTTAGTTTGGAGAGGTTCACATGCACAATCCCAAGAAGCTGATGCAGAAAAGAACCAAGATTGTGCATTACTGCTCCACAAAGTTGCAGATTGCAGCAAAAATTTCACAAGTTTGCTCGAAGAGAAAAATTCTCTTAAAGTTTAGTTTGTTTCTTGATTCCTGCTTATTTTGAGGGGGGGGGGGGGGGGGGGGGGTTCCCATGAGGTTTTCCCATTTTCTTTATTTTATTAAGCAGTATTTTAAATTCATTTAGATTGTATGGGTGACTTTTGGCCTAGTTGCCAAGGCCCAAGTAATCCAAAGTTAAGATTAAGGGGGGGTGTTAGGATTAATTAATCCTTCTTTATCCAACATACTCTATTTGGTCATTTTTCCTAACTTAGGAGGTTATTATCACTATACTAGAGTATGGGAGACACACCTAGGGGTTATCTGCCACTTACTGCATCTACATGCATGACTTTATGTGCCCTAGGGACCAATCCCTACGTTATAGGAGCCCTCTTTGAGTGCCACCAGCAGTCACCTTCAGTTGGTTGTGGTAGGTAATTAGTCATGCTTAGTTATGCTCTAGTTACTATTAGTTAGATCACAACCAGTTAGCCTAGCGCCAGTTTTGCATGCATGCAGGAAGTATGGCGCCTTTTGTCCACCTACCTCATCAGTTAACTGATTGTAGACTGATTTAGTCATTCGGAGTTAGACTAGTGAGCTCCAACTATGATTTTTCTACACAGAGTTAGCTAATCAATTAATTAGAGCTGGTAGATTCAAATCCTATCTTTAGCATTCGAATTCTACTTATTGTACTACCATTGTATTACTGATTAATTAATGAAGATTAATGTTATGATAATCTGAGCAATACTTGTCAATTTTTGTGAAACTTCTGTCATGAATCCGTTGTTCAATTTACATTGATTTGATAATTCCACTGCATATTTCTTTTCAGATAGCTCTCATTTTGGCTTGTAGATCTATGGTTCATGAAATTTAACAGATTGCCTGATCCTGACATTAACTGCCTAACCATCAACAGAGACGCGGTTGTTGATAAAAAAATCAGTTCTGAACCAGGCTGTTCAGGATCAAATTTGATAATAGTTGCGAATTTGAAACTTTGAGGGTGAAAAAATCAGTTGATGGGAAGGAACAAGAGTTGCATGTTGATAAGCAAACAGCAGGTGTTTATGTGCAAGATGCATAGAAAGATGTGCATAATCAAAATGCTTCCAAAGACATGAAAGATGTTGTTGGCTCTGCCGGTAGAACAGCAAAAGGCACACCAAAATGGTATAAGTAATTACACCACATTAAAAGATGTGAGGGAGAATGAGCTTCCACAACCTAGAGAAGAAAGACCATGTGGTAAACCAAATGTGGAAGCATACAAAGATTGTTGAGTAAGTAAATTATGCATAAATGTTTGTTGTTTTGAATTATTTTGAACTCCGGTCTTATGATGAAGCTAAGGGAAAGGATGTGTGGGAGAATACAATGACCGCTAGAACAGATGCACTTGGGTGTTGATGGAGTTGCCTCTTAGTAAGGAACACATTGGTTGGAAAAGGATTTACCACAAAATATAAGGCAGATGGTTCACTAGAAAAGTATAAAGTGAGGCTGGTTGCAAAAAGGTTTTCATTTTGCACTCTAGGAAGGCTAGATTGTGAAGAAACCTTTGCCCCTGTAGAAAGTTTGGAGACCATCAGGTTGGTTTGAATCCCCATTGACAAAACCAGTGGAAACAATTCAGAACAGGTGACGTAAACCAGTTTGGACCAGTTCTGTACCAACCAATTTAAGCTTCAAACAAACCAGTTGGGACCCAAACCAGTCAAATAGGTGGTTCAAACTTCAAACCATCCAGTTCCAAACAAGCACGAACTGCTCAACCCAAAAACAAAAGAAAACTGCCCACCCTGTAACAGAGTTTATCATGTAAATAATTGAAGGGATCCACTTTCAATGGAAAAGGGAGGCCACATAAATATTTTCATGCTTTATTTCCTCTTTTAATGCATAAGAGGATTTGGATCCCTTCAATTTTGACATTCACTGTGTTCTTGTCTTTCTGGTCTCAGCTTGTGCCAAATCCCTGTATTTTACGGATATTAATGGCATATCTGGGTTCTATTCCACATCAGGCTCTCAGAGAAGACAACAAGCACACTAAGCTTTAAAGAACTGACTGGCAAACCCAGGAAGCAGTGAACATATCAAATGGCAATACCACCAAAGCAAACACACCAAGTTATGACTCCACTAAGGTGAACCCACTAAGCTATTACTCCATCAAAGCGACCCCATCAGATCACAATCCCCTAAAACCATGAACATACAAAGGGTAAGTCCATCAAGATGTGAACACACTAACATCTCCAGGGAACTATCGATTGAGTTTTATAATACTGAAAAGCCACTGTTCTCATCGTATCCATTGTAAAGGAAAGCATGGTCCGTAGAGACTTACATCACATGCATGGAGTTAGTTCAAAGTTACTCGACATGTTTCACATGTCTGATGATTAAGTTTTGGGAAACAGACCTTATTTAACGGGTTGATAACAGTAACACTCGTAGAATAATGTTTAATAGCCATCAAGAAAAATGATATATTTTGTCTTGGAAGTTGACCAATCTTACATCCATATCTACTACTTTGTTGTGTCTTTCCATCTCCACATTTGCCAATATAATTAGGAATGATGAAATCAAAACTTGGATAGAAATATAATAACAGAATCAAGATCCATATCATCGATCAGCTGTCAAAGAATATAGCAAAAGGGTGGTCCACATAAGGAGAAGGTTATTTCTGTGCATACATTTATGATAGAACAAAATACAATAAAATATGTTGTGATTGCATCATGATTGTGGCTGTTTTAGCCTAAGCCAGCCCACATATTTTGTGTTTTTGCATCATGCTTGTGGAAGATGCTTTTACAGCCCACCTTTTTTATTGAAGCCTTGTACAAAGTACTAATGTCAATAGTCAAAGGAAGCTTTAATTCAAAAACAAATATGTTGTGCAGAATTTTTGGGTGAACTGCATAAAAAATACTACCCAAAATTCCACACAACATTCTAAGAAACTGTGAAAATCCATTATCTCATTACATTAAAATATCTTAATCGAAATATGTATCTCAGTGAACACTAATTATATTATTCAGAACTTCAATAGTTGCAGTGCAGATTTAGTTAATAAACACGTAATTGTAACATAGGAAAACCCTGACATGAAAAAGGATGCAAAGAATTAAAAAAATTCATGACATAATCTGTTGATTACAACCAATTTCGGAAGGGACAATGTAAGTAGAGAAGCCTCTGCTATAAAGAATGCAAACACTTGTAATGACGATTAACCAGCACAAAGAAGTGCAGTTTTAATTAAAGAGAAATAAGAGATTGATTATAACCAGAAATATGTTTCCTATAAATAATTACAACAGCTTTCAACTAAGTTTATGAAAAAATAGATTTGCATCAAAACCTCTATACCAGGAAAACAAAAACATTTAAAATGCTAAAATGAAGAAGGGATAGAGCACTAACATATATTGTGAAGACCACTGCAATGACCATTATGGATATGCCAGCATGATGTGAAAACTTGTCCAAAAGTTTTCTTGCAACAAATACACAGAATACCGTTGATGGAACGAGGATGAGAACAAACGTCAAAACTAGTGACCTCACATCCGGTCCAAATATAAACCTCCCAGCAAAGAAGAATTTCTGCATCAGATGAGAGGAACAAGGAATCAGTGGAGATTGACTTGCAATAAGCAGTCCAAACCAGATAATGCTATATTCATGTATTCTTGTCTGCAAATGAAAAATAGGAAAGTAGCCTTGCATACTTGTGTTGTCCTTCTATATGATCTTAAGAAATAATTAGCATGAACTGAAGAGCAAGAAAGAAAAGACACGCCACGCTGAGAACTCCTTAGAGATGTAGTGAACTATGTTTGTCATGGATAATGAATTGGCATGCACTAGAGGATTTAAAAGAGCAACTTTTAACAATGCCTCCAGACCAATGTGCAATGGCCTCATGGACCCCTTGGAGACAATTACGTTGACAATATGGGCTCAAGACTCACTGATATATCATTTAGGATGAAACATACAACAATTAAAATAACATTTATGTGATGCAACTAAATGTGTTTTCACACAAAACCATCCCATCTGCAAAGGGGCTGAGGCAGCAAGAGTAGGGACGAAATCAGAGAACTCTAATTATTTCAAATGAAAAATAATGTTATCCCCAAATAGATTAACGTATACCCAAATCAAATCTTTGCTTTACAAAAAACAGCTAGATGACTCTTAATTGCTAAATAAAATGAGATTGTGTACAATTTGGTCCCAACCATCACAAACAAAAAACTAATTTGATCATAGCGGACACCTTCTACTGTATTATACAAACTAATTAAATGCCAGACTTCAAAAACGACAAGTCTAATTGCTTCTGCTACATAAAATGATCTCTAACTCGTCATCCACTATAACCTGTAAATCTCCATCCACTATGACGTATTCAGCAGTACCTGCCTCGATGCTTATGGCATGAGCAAAGCCAAAGATATCCCACGCTTCACTCCAAAAAATCAAGTACCTCTTCGAGAAAATGCAACAAACTTGTCCTCTCCTGCGGCATGCCAGATACTATGCAATGCAAAAAAATTGGCAATGGCCACACCCATGGCAAGCACAGCGGTTTTAACTGGTTAAGTACTCTAATGAGTTGTGGCTGTATATAAAGCAGTCGATGTGGATATCAAATGTTTTTACAGCGACATAAAATGAAATCGTGTACAATTTCGCCGCGACCAGCATTGACTACAACTCGTCAGATCATACCTAACCCTCTATTATATTATGCAAAGCAACTCAACGCCAGACTTCAACACCGACAAGTTTAATTGCGCCAGATGAGATTACCCCGAGTTCATCATAAGAACTAATCGACAATATCTGCCTCGATGTCTATGGCGTGATCAAAGTCAAAGAGATCACAGGCTTCACACCAGAAAACTCTGAACTCTTCCAGAAAAGTCAACAAAGCCGCCATCTCCTATGGCACAGCAGATACTGTGCCATGCTATAACCTTGGCTATCAACGCACCTAATGGCTCTCAGTACTCTAATGAATTTTGTCTGTTTACAGGACGTTCAATGTGGATATAAAATTTTCAATGCTATGAATAGACGACAGAATACTCCACACTTGGCAAAAAGCAGCTGGCAAAAACCCATTTAAAACACATATTAACCTTCGTTACAGACACATATTTCCCCATGAAACCCTGGGGATTGTGCCCAAGAAATTTAAGAAATAGAATCAAGACAATGGATTTCCTCTAATAATTAGCACAAAAACAAAATGCAATATTTCACTTACATTGCTCCCTTTCCAAACTTGATATACTCTCTTCTCGCTCGCAGCTTGGTCCATATTAAACCCCCCTATGTTGGGAATCTGAGGAGGTGGAGCTGCATACATTTCTTCTGAGGCCTGTTCTTTCACCCCGCATTAAGTTTTTATCCTGAAAAAGCTCTGGAAGACAGCCCTGGACTTTGTTTCAGAAACGCTTGCTTTATGGGGCCAAACCCTAAATCATTAGCCGCCCGAAGACTCGAACCGGCGTCGTCCCGTTAAAAACAATCCCGGAAAAATGAAACTCAATGTAGCTGAAATCGCTGCATATTTTTCTACAAAACCCTCAATCGTTGACCGCCAGAAGATTCGAACCGGCGAGCTCCTTTGGATGCAACCCTCGAAGCATGAAAAAGATGGCTGCAGAGCATCACCAATGAGGGTAAATTTTAGATGGGCAGAAAGCGTGGGAGATGCAGCTTAAGGATCTAAAATGCACTTTGCACGTTTTTTCCAATAATGAGAATTCCAAAATACGACAATGCTGTTTCTTCTTCTTCTCCTTCAAAAGCCGCAAACCCTCCTTTTTTTCTTCTTCGACTGTACAAATGCACTCAAAATTTACAACAGCGAGCACATGACAGGTTTCAGAGATCCGCTTGGCGCCATGTCAGCTCTGATATTGCCGAAACGCTACTGACTCGTTCAATGGAACACGTGCCTGGCCGACACGTAATCACGCTTCTCTGCGAAATTTGTCTCCTGCGCGTAATAATGACCAGGAGAATGGGAGATGATGACGTATACAGTCCTACTGGATCGAATGCCGTGGCGTGCCGCTCTTACGTGTTCATCGTGTTGACCGTTTGGTTTCTGAGTATGGGCTGCTGGTCGCCGGTCAGAATTCGCGGTGACTGGCTTCTGCCGGTGGTACATGACCCTGCCAGAGTTTACAACAGCCAATCGAATTAGACCAATTAGAAAATTAATTTATGAAAATACGGAGTATAATATTGGAGTTCGTTAAACGTTTCACGTTTAGGATTTGTTTGTATTTTTTTTCCGAATTAAGTGATAAAAATTTTAATTGTGATAAAGTTTGATCATTTATTATTAAATTTTCTATTTTTAATAAAAATTGGATTTAGCATCTGTGAATATTCCTGAACGTTTAGATTGTACAAATCCAACTAGTCTATC
This sequence comes from Pseudotsuga menziesii, assembly GCA_001517045.1. Taxonomy (NCBI): domain Eukaryota; kingdom Viridiplantae; phylum Streptophyta; class Pinopsida; order Pinales; family Pinaceae; genus Pseudotsuga; species Pseudotsuga menziesii. The sequence continues at coordinate 233,187 of LPNX011004629.1, read as the reverse complement.
TACATTCCAATCATTTTAATGAGGTTTTTACATAAGAAAATCAAAAATAATAAATATAATCTAAAATTTAAAATACTTAATTTTTTATATAATAATTGTAGGGAGAGAAGCCAAGTGTTTTTTCAATTCATTGTGGGGAGATCTTGTCACCTTAGTTAAGTATAAATAAAAAATATTAAAAATGAAAAATGAAAAATGAAAAATATAAATAACATATCGACTTTAATAAATAAAGAAACTAGCATACATCCATTTTAAACTCGGGTCTATCAAATATACTCATAGAGGTTCAAATGGTTAAAAAATACACCTCAAAAAATTAGATTCCTCTCGGTGCTTGATAGATTCAAGTTTAAAATGGATTTATACTAGTAATATTAAGATAGCTACATAACCATGTTAGTTGCTCTAGCCACAAATTTTATCCTAAGTAGTTTAGTTCAAGTTTAAATTTTATCATAATTGTAAGTGCATTTGTCTTGAAAGTGTCCATGAATGTTAGCAAAAAGAACTAGTTGTAAAAAAAAATATTAGCAATTGCTAAATTATAATATTTAAATAAATTTATTTGCTGATTTTGATGGTTTTTTATAATATTAAATATGTTTTTTAAGTTTTATATTGAGTTTATATATGATTGTTTAAATGTTTTAAACAAATAATTTAGTTTTTAAATTATTTTTAATTAAAAATCTTAATATTCAAATTAAATAATCACAATGTTTAATAATAACAAATAATTTAATTAAAAATCTTAATATTCAAATTTAACATTCACAAGGTTTTTCAATAACAAATAATTTAGTAGATCTGCCTACGATCGCCTGTTAATGCTCTATTCGGTGAACATGCGCCTGGTTGGCCACTCCTCTATCGCAAAGGAAGCCAAGTGTGAGGGACATGAAGAACCAGTGAAGGCCTGGAAGGACCACAACAACGAATGCCATTTGATGCACCAAAAAATCGATCTTATTGTGACGAAGTTGAACGTCCCCTTCTACCCAACGAGAAGGGGACCAAAGGAGTTCGCTCATCCAAGGGAGAAAGGTAGCCACCGCTACAATGCACTCTGTAGATGCTAGGGTGGAGCTGCCCCCCAAGTCACCTCAACTGTGTCGGCCTCTGCTGCTTGTCCTAGAGTGGGAGCCAGTCTCCAGGGTCCGGTTTGAGATCTGGTTTCTTTTTCTCGTCTTATGTTTATCATTTTGCCTAATTCGACTTGTATAGGGTGCCTCCTGGTTACGTTTTGGCCAAAGTGTATCAGGTTGGGTATGATCATTTTGATTGTAAGGGGTTCGAAAGGAATAGGTGCAGTAGTTTGGGAATATGTCTCTAGGGGATGCAAACTTATGTGAACTTTTGGGAAGGGAGATTAGGAACAGAGCTGGGTTGTCTCAGGGAAGCCATGGATGCTCTATCATGAAAATTGTTTGTTCTGTAATTTCGGCTCTTTGAAGTAATATATTGTTTTATTTACAAACAAACAAACAAAAAAAAAAATTTAGTAGTCAACTTCTATCCTATCAAATAATTTAGTTGTCAACTTCTATGATTGCTTAGAAATTTTAATATTGAAATTTGACATCCATATTCATTTTCATTATAGGAGTAATTTAATAAGTGGACAAATTCAATCTCTTTATTTTTTCTCTTTAATGAAAATTTATTTAAAATGATACTTTGTCTTTAGAAGTAAGGTGATCCAAATCATTATTTTTTTTTAATTGAATGTATCAAGATAGAACTTTGTCTTATTATAAAACTATAGACTTATCAAAAAGGTTGAGGTTAGGGGAAGGTAGGTGCAGGAGAGATCATTTTTTATACTAGAGGAAAAGTAGTTTCTTATGCATGTGGCCCCAGCATATCTTCAAATGATATGGCAAAGAGTTATGTCATTTTCTTTGGAATGTGATATGTTGTCGCGAAGGGTATTAGCACTCTCATTATTATAGGAGACTCTCTTGTAATAATATCTCATCCAAGGAGTAAGTTGAATCTAATTGATCATATTGCAAATCGTCTCCACCTTTGAATAATTGGTTTTCTCACTCAGATTCCCTCCCACCAACTCTTTCATTTTCGAAGGGAGCATAATGATAAAGCAGATGTATTGGCCAATCTAGCTTCTGCCATGACTAAGGGAAACATAAAAGAGAATGGGGTTCAGCATTTGTGCTACCTCCCTTGAGGTTTCTTTGATGAATTCACTTCTAAATACATGGAGAATGGCCTTTAAAATCTTCATGAATATTGATGTGAAGGTTGTCTATAAGTGGTACACTTGGTATAAGGCGGGTGGGGGGTTGGAATTAAAGAGCTCTTGTGGTGTATGCTTCAGTAAGTTGGGAGCAATGATGGTCTAGATTCCAATGGCTTTATGAGTTATCCTTCTCATTTTCATTTGTGTGCTTTATGCAGCAGGAAAGAGTGGCACCCCATTCAGAATTTTGGCTCTAGTATGGTGGAGGGTGTGGTGCCCCATTCTTAATTTTTAGATTTTTAAATATTAACAGTTAATATGCAATTTCACAATTTTTAATATTCACATTAGATATATGTTGGTATAAGTATAAAGCACTTTATATTGATATAATATTTTTTACTTATTTATATCAAAGTTTACTTAGTTTTTATTTTTATTTTTAAAATAATTTTGAATAAAAAAATAATAATTAAAAGGCAAAGAGTAAGTTGTATGCAGCTCTCGTTCTCTATATCTTGTTTGGTAACACCAAGTTTTGAATGTTGATGATCATATCCAAGGAATCTTGATTTTCTCAAGTTATTGATGTTATTGACCTCAAATTTCATTCTTTCTAGATTTATTCCTTTAATTTAAATATTACAGTTAAATTTCCTTAATATGGGTGTTTAATTGTGACAAGACCACCTCCGCGAGGATGGGACTCTTGGAAGCGGGGTATTTTTTAAGGATTCTAATAATATAGTTAAGTATAGTATGCGAGGCAATTATTTTGTATTGAAAAAACCATATATATAGATATGTAGATGAATATTAAATATGAAACATACAATTTACTATCGAAACTTGTAATTTTTAGCGAATATTATGATGAAAAAACATATTTGATGTAAATATAGGCGATATTAGAGAGCAAAAATGACCAAATAACGAATTTGTTTTTTCAAAAAGGCCCAAAAAGTAGCCAATTGGGAAAATTTCGCCACTAAAGTTTTCCCGGCTTGGAAGCGCATAGAGACAGGTGTCCTAGTGCGTTTTTAGGGTAGTCTATCATCCTACATATGAGGTGTCCCAAAGAGTTATGGTTTGGTTGGCGCTCATACCAGAGACACGAGTGGCAAGCGAAGAGTAAGGTCAGGGCGACTCACGATGTCAAGATGCAAAGGAGTTTGAATGCGTGTTTCGTTGTTGTTATTTTGATGCAGAAGTTGGAGGTGAATGTTGAGTCAATGGCTCACCTGAGGCGATCTAAGATGGTTCATGGGAATGATGGGCTCTGCTCATATGTGTTATGCAATGATTTTGTTTTGGCTTGGGTTTGGTATTTACCAAGAGATGCCACAATCTTAGGTCATTATGCCATTGGCAGGAGCACTCTACACAATGTGGGCATGAAGTAGGTCATTGTGTGACCGCCCCTACGACTGGTTTGGGACAGTGATGGCCCAGTTCAAAGGTACCTTCCTTTCATGGTACGACCAAGGAAATCCATTAGCAATGAGCATAACTAGAAAGGTTTGCATATGCCTCAGGTTCAACGGGATATTGCAGAAGCTAAGGAGGTCTTCTTTCGACCGATTTATGTTGAGACTCAACAAGTTCTTGGCAATGTTGAGCAATGCATCAAGTAGGAAAAGGGGCAACTAAAAATGGAGAATTTGCATATGGTTATGGCAACTTGGGTCTGGGATGTGAGTTCCCCGTGGACACATGATACTAAGCATTCCAAGACTGTGTTACTGTATTGGCACATGAAAACCCTCTTAGGGAATGCGTTGATGGATAGTCAAAGAGGAAAAGTTGACCCGCTGAGGCAAATGAAAGAGGGTCAAGAGTGAAATAAGGGTTAATTATTTAGAATCCAATCCAGTTTGCATCTTATTTCCAAGGTTGTCAACGAGTCAGTCAATTGCACCAATACCTTATCTAAGATTATTGTTGGCATTGTGTTCAGGGCCAAGCCTCTTGAAGGATAGTCTAGCAATCCCCCTCCTAATTCATAGGTGCATTTCGATTCCTCATGATGCATATGACAGTTGTCTAGTTCTTATATTTTTATTCAATGGGGATGATTTATGGTGTTTCTTTTGCTTACCTTAATGGCTTGTTATTAGGTGTCAAGGTTTAAAATTGTTGTTGTTATGTTTTTTTTGAGTCCCTAGGACCTACGGTTACTATTACCAATGGCTAGCCTGGTTTCCCTTAAGGAAGTCCAACCATTTGACAATTGTAGATATTTTTTTGAAAGAATATTACTGAAAAAAATTACAGTTAATTTTATTTTTTATTTTTCTTCAAGCCATAAACAAAACTTTCATCCTCTCAATGCTTTTCTCTTCAATTTGGAGTAGGTCTTTGAACAAACAACAAAGTTGAACTAATTTTTTTTTGGACACCTCTGAAAACAACTGTAGATAAAGAAATAAGAAGACTTCAAGTCCTAGGGGACTCCAAGCTTATTATTGATTGGGCAAACAACAAGAGTTTGATCTCCAAATCTAGTTATGGGTCCTATCATACAAAATATTTAGGAGGTAAAGTTACTATTTTCTTTTCTCTCAATTACTCGCATTTTTACAGTATTCAACGCCAAAGCTAACTCCCTTTCAAAAGTTGCACTCTCTTTGCAAGAGGGATTTTAGTTGCCCCTTGAATTCAAGAGAGAGGACCTTTTGCATGAAATTTTTTTACTGGTATTTTTAAGGTGTTGGCGAATCCTATATGTTTGTAATTCCTTTGGTCTCACTTAAGCTGCCATCGCTTTATGAAGAACTAGTTGGATTTGTATGTACTATGGATGACTGTATATGTCAAGGTTTGGTCTGTTTGAAATTAGTGGGGTTGCACAAACCATTGCCTTTGGAGTTTCATGCTAATTGGGAATGTTTTTTTGTTGGCGGTCTTTTAAGGTGTTAGGGAATCATGTTGTTAAAGAAATGTAACTACAAAAGATATTTCATTTTGTATTATTATTGTTATTTCCCCTTCTGAAGATGTTGTTTCTCCAATTAGGGATGTTATTGTTGTATTTGGTCATGTAAAGTCTTGAGGTAAAACCTCCATTGTAAGTCGAGTCAGTAGTACCCAAAAAATTATAATTAAAATGTATTTTTGAGTCTCCCAAGGCAATTCAACCCTGGCAGTAAGGAGAAGTGGAACCTATTAGGTTGTTAAGCCTCTCAGGTGATTAGTATAATAAGGAGAGGCGCCTCACTCATTTGGACATGGTGAGCACTCAAGTAAGTTCACTGAGGAGAAATAGTCCATCTAAGGAGGAGGAAGTAGTATATTCTTATTTCTTGGGTCTTACACTATACTTGGTTGAATTCTATATTGAGGAATTGTTGTTGGGTTTTCTCCCTCACGAGGGTTTCCCAAGATAAATATGTGTGTTCTCTTTTATTCTATGCTTGTTGTTCTTTCTATGATCCTTTTGTTTTGACATAACAACTTTTGAAGAAATAATATGTGAGATGTAGAACAATTGCTGGCAGGTGATGGTTAAGATGCCCCTAAGCGGAAAGGTCGTCGGTTCGAAACCCCGTGGATACCAAAAAATCTAACCATGTTAAGGGTTGGTGCGGTCTAGGTCGGGTGAGATCTCCGGGTGATTTTGACGGCTTAGATGCCCTTGGTTCGTCACCACTTAGCCAATGGAAAACCTGTTAGTCAGGGGGGGTCTTCCACTTGCCAACAAAAAAAAACAACTTTTGAAGAAATATCAACCTGGTTCCAGAGTCAACCTAAAAGAAGACATTGTGCATCAACTTTTTTCATAGTTCAACAAGTTAGGGTTCACTATTCTGGATACCTCCCTCCACCAATCAAACAGGAAAAAAGGTCCATTCAACTCGCCCTAGAAGGGTGCATCTTTATGTCGAAACAAATTTCAATTCTGTGGACTTTCATTTTTTTACCTACCACTGTTGTCGAGAGAAACTAGGGCATCGTATTTTTCAAGATTCCATCCACTGATTCTGGAAAAGTAAGATACAATCTAGCTTTCCTTAAGGAGGTGCATCTGTTCCTCCCATCAGCTTTGCAAGTGACCACAGTTGGAAAATTAAGGTTTTCTTGTCGAACACTAGGTCATCCTAAAGCAGGTTCCAGATGCATTCCTCAAATTGGTAAGTATTGTGTCCTATATTTCCATTTGAGGTTCTCAATCATTAAAGATGACAAATGGTACCAAGCTTGATGAAAAGCTTAAAGGAGCAAAAAATTTCAAATCATGGAAGTATAGACTCATGCTCATCCTTGAAGAACATGACCTAGAAGGCTACATCAAAGAAGAGGTCAAAGAACCAGATGGAGATGAAGCAAAGACCAAACATAAGAAGGATATGGTCAAAGCCTAGAGGATCATAGTTAATTCTATTAAGGATCATTTGATCCCCCAAGTATCTTTAAAGAATACTCCAAAAGAAATGTTTGATGCACTGACAAGTCTATTTGGAGGCAAGAACATTAACAGAAGAATGACCTTTAGAAACCAACTCAAGGGTGTGAAGATCCAAAAGGCAGAAACTATGCAGTCATACTTCTCAAGTGTATCTCAGATCAAAGAATAGATAGAGGCCATTGGTGACATCGTGGAAGAAGTAGAGATTGTGGTGACCACCTTAAATGGTCTTCCAAGAGATTGGGCTTCCTTCATCAGAGGAATATGTGCTAGAAGAAAGCTTACCAAGTTCAACAAGTTATGGGAATAATGTGTACAAGAAGAAGGAAGGATAGTAAATAAAGAAGAAAAGATAAATGAAAATAAAGATCAAGCTCTAATTGATCATACAAAGAATGGAAGAAACAAAAGGAAGGATCAAGGATCACCTCCTAGAAGATCACGAGACTTTAGAAGAGGTAAGAAGTTTAAAAAGTATTGCTCATCTTATGAATGTTACACATATCTCTAGACATTGTCCACTTAATAAAGACAAGTTCAAGAAGAAGAACCAAAATTTCCATGCCATTGCAGCCGAAGAGAATGAATCAGATGAAGAGAAGGCTAGAGAGAATGAAGACTCTGGTGAAGAATATGTATTAATTTCAACCATCACAGGACCAGTCTCTCACGGAAGTGACACTTGGCTCATAGATAGTGGTGCTTCCAAACATATGACAGGCCACAAAGACTATCTCTCATGTCTCGCTAAAAAATACTATCCTCACAAGGTGCAGCCTAGAGATAATTATCAATATCCCATAAAAGGAATGGGAGAAGCCTCTTATAAGCTAAAATCCAGTAAGTCCATGAAGATGAAAGAAGCCTTATATGTTCTAGGTATAAAGAAAAATCTTATTTCTATATCAGCTTTAGCCGAGAAAGGTTTCAAAGTTGCCTTTGTGGATGGTGAAGTTCTTATGTGGCCAAAAGGAAGGACAATAGGTGATGTAGTTGTAATAGGTGTTGAAGAAGGATGACTCTACAAACTAAAGGGGCACACATATTCAACTCTAAAAACTAGTACCATTAGTCCATGTGAGATATGGAATAAAAGACTTGCTCATGTGAACTAAAAATTATTACCAATTGTGAGCAAGTTAGTGACAGGTCTACCAGAATTCTAGATTAATCATGAAGGGGTATGCAAAGGATGTGCTCAATGAAAGAGTATTAAGAATTCATTTCCAAGCAGTAACAATAAAGCAAAAGGGATCTTGGATATTGTCCACTTAGAAATGTGCAGAACGATGTCAACTACTTCCTTAAGCGGGTATGTCTATTAAGTCTCTTTTATTGATGACTACTCTCGTAAGACTTGGATATATTTGTTGAAAGGAAAATACGAAGTATTTGAAAAGTTCAAAGAGTTTAAGGCTCTTGTGGAGAATATCTCTGAAAAGAAGATCAATACCTTGAGATTGGATAATGGAGGAGAATTCACTTCAAATTAATTCAAGTACTTCTGTTAAGAAGCTATGATTAAGAGGGAGCTCACTACACCCTATAATCATCAACATAATTGAGTGGAAAAAAAGAAGAATGGATCTACCATGGAAGTAGTCAAAGCCATGATCCATGATCAAAATATACCTATGCATTTATGGGTTGAAGCGGCAAGGACCGCAATCTATGTGCATAATAAAATATCCCACGGTGCTCTTGGGAACAAAAATACAGAAGAGATGTTTACTAGTGAGAAGCCTGAAGTCAGCCACCTGAAGATATTTGGTTGTTATGTCTACTTACATGTTCCCAAGGAGAAAAGATCAAAGCTGGACCCTTCATGAAAGAAGGGAATATTTGTTGGATACAATGACCAATCAAAAGCTTACAAAATCTATATTCTAGGTTTCCGTCAAATTGAGATCAACAAAGATATCACATTTAATGAAGATGCAACTTTTAGCAAATCTAGAAAGGCCCATGCGGATGAAGATCATGAAGAAGAGCAATAAGCTATTAGAATTGCAGAAACTAGTAGACTACCAATTAGAGATGTCAAACAAGAACCTATACCGGAATATTAAGACATGGCAGAACCTCAAGGACCCATAGAAACATCCCATGAAATGATTTCAACAAAGAGAAGACCATCTTGGGCTCGTGATATAATTTGAGAAGCAGAAAGATATGGTGCACTAGAAGGAAGCAAGAGACCAAGACTCTACTCCAACTATGTAGCATTGATGTGCAATCTTGTTGATGAGGAACCCACATGTTGTGAATAAGCTTCAAAGAATAAGGAATGGATGGATGCCATGAGTGAATAATACCAATCCATCTAAAAGAATGATGTTTGGGAAGTGGTGCCAAGACCGAAGCATAATTTAGTGGTCTCTTCAAAATGGATTTTCAAGACAAAACACTCAAAATATGGCAATATTGAAAAGTTCAAAGCAATATTTGTTACATGAGGATTCTCTCGGAAGGAAGGGATTGATTATGAAGAGACTTTTGCACCAGTATCAATATATACTTCAATCAGAACTATTATATCCTTGGTAGCTAAGATGAAATGGAAGTTACATCAAATGGATGCAACTACAACCTTTATAAACGATGTCATAGAAGAGGAAGTGTATATTGAACAACCTCCACGTTTTGAGATATATTACAAGAAAACATATGTGTGCAGACTGAAGAAAGCACTACATGGATTGAAGCAAGCACCTAGAGCATGGTATGAAAGAATTGATAGCTTTCAGATGAGCTTGGGCTTTACCAAAAGTAAAGCAAATTCCAACCTTTACTATAAGGTTGTAGATGATGGGATCATAATATTACTGTTGTATGTAGATGATCTATTTTTTTACAAGAGAGGAGAAGCTCATCAGTGAATGTAAGAAGAAGCTTGCAACAGAATTTGAGATGAAAGACCCTAGTATGATGCATTGCTTCCTAGGTCTAAAAGTATGGCAATTCCCATATGAGATTTCCCTAAACCAAGAAAAATATGCAGTTGGCATTCTAAGTATATTTGGGATGTTGGATTGTAAGGTAATGAACACTCTGATGATAACAAACTTGAAGATCTTGAATGACGACTCTTCAGGAAGACTAGATGTCACACTATACAGACAGATTATTGGATCACCGATGTATTTGAAAAATACAAGACCAAATATATCTTTTGTTGTAAACACATTAAGTCATTATATGTTGGAACCCAAACATGTTCACCTAGTTGTAGCAAAACATGTGATGAGTTATCTAAAGGGTACATTGGATTGTAGCCTTAGATATGCAACTAATAGTGAGTTTACATTGTGTGGCTATATTGATTCATATTAGGCAGAAAGTGTTGAAGACAGAAACAACAATTCAGGATGTTGTTTCAATTTAGGATCATGTGTGATCTCATGGCTTAGTAGAAACCATACCAGTGTTGCGCTCAGTAAATTCGAGGTTGAATATATTGCAGCATGCTTTGCCTATAGTGAAATTGTATGCCTTTAGAAGTTATTGGCATGATTGTTTGATGTTGAGATGGATGCAACTGATATCCATTGTGATAACCAGAATTCCATCAAACTAACAGAGAACCCGATGTTTCATGATAAGTCAAAGCATAGAGAGATGAAGTATCGTTACATCCGAGATATGGTGCATAAAGGAGTTGTGAAGCTCCAGTATGTTCCTACAAAGGAACAAGTTACATATGTGTTGACTAAGCCTCCGTCTCATGTGAAGTTTGAATATTTTTTGGACAAGCTTGGTGTAGTCTAAAAGGAACTCCTTGGAAATAGGGAGTGATGATGTGATCGTTATTGATGAGGATATTGTAATATACCACGGGGATATCAAATGGTATGATAGACACTTCATTATCTCTCTAAGGCTAATTAAATAATTTTAGCACAATGGATTAGTTAAACAAATATTAAATTTCATTTTTCAAGATTTAATCACGACAAAGTCTCTTTAATTACCAATAAATTAAAATCAATTTAATAACTATTCCAACAATTGATCGAAGGGATGGGAAGGATTACTAACACCTTCTAGAAACATCACATATCCATTCCAATCCAAATCAGACATAAATTCTACGTCTAAAGTCCATTTACTCTTAATCATGATTCACTGGTAATTAGTGTTCCAATTACGATACTTAACGACACTTAGCGCATAATTAACGGTACTTAATATAATTTCACTTGTTGATCACTTAACCATTTTTTCTCAAGTACAATGGATAATAAACACCTAATAACATGTAAAATAGGCCTAATTACCATTTTCCAATTAATTAAACATAGTAATTTTGAAAATGATTCCACAAGAACTAGTTAACTAGTTGTTAAATGCCAACAACTAGTCTTGAACAAATTCGACACACAACCATGCCAATGAACCAAAAAGTGAACTTACATCCATTATACACATATTTAAGCATGCACATACAACAAAATAAAATACTTTTGCATATTTTATCCGAGTAGATAAACGAATGATATTTCAAGTTCAATTAGTACAATTAGTTAATAAACAGTGCCAGGAATTCAATCAAACCAATCGTACTGAGTTCCGATGAACACAGAGGTAAAGGTACAAATATGGAGAATAACATTCTACAACACAACGAAAGTAACAAGAATAGAGCATATGCTTGTACAATAATATTTTACTAAAAACTGAGATTCGAATCCAAAAACTAGTTACCAATTTCACCGCAATGTACCTACTTTCCAATTTAACTTTCTAAATGAAAATAAAGAGGAATATATAACTATTGCAGCTCATGGAAATCATAACAGGGATCACTTATAGGCATGTGGTTTTATATTTCCACCCATATACAGTCCGTTAAACAACTCATAAAAATTATTCTACTCATTTGAATTGACTAGTAATTATAGGAATCACTAGAATAATTAAATCCACAACTTATAGTATCATTAAAATGCAATTAAAACTATAAATAACATGTTTATCAGTCATAAAAGAGGTATATCTCAATCAAACATTTTATCAAACACTTGATATGCAAAGTCATCGATCTACTCAAAACAATTCCATTGAAGGAGCTAGAAATTGGAAATTCATCTAGAATTTCGGTAGACATTTCCCCAACACTACCAAGAAGATTTCTCCTCAGATTCACACACACATTTAAATAATATTATCGGGCATAAGCATAAAAGTAAAACTCAAGCATTTTTACAAACACATCATGTGCCAAGTCTCCAAACTATGTCAAACAGTATGATCAAAGAACTAGTTTTCGAATAAAAGGTAGAAGCATCAAAGAGAAGTGTATTAAACCATTCCAAGGTTACTGTACCATCAAAATAAACATTATTTATTGAACAGGGTAGAAATATCAGTTATGTAGAAGAGGTGCCAATTAATTATTTCCTCAAACAAATTGTGCACAAAATCCCAAAAACTAGTTTCCAATTCCTTCATAAAATTTACTTGCATAAATGGATTGAATTCTGTGAGAAATCTCTTCCTCAAATAACTCATATGTTTCATCAAAAAGTTCATGTGCATTCATAAATAAATTATATTAGAGATAATTAAATTAAATAAACATGAGATAAATCACTTATCTTATCAATACGCAAGTAGCATCATCCGGAACACGCACCACCCAACCTTTGGCACTACCAGGCCAGATCTCACTTTGACAGGCCACCCCCGAGCTGATGCCATAGATGCACAATACATGTGCACTCAAGAATAGCTTAAGTATTAGTTTGAGAAGCCAAAAATATATTCCTCACCACATACTTCCTCTTCCACCCCACTACTAGGTGCAATGGTAATCCAGACCCCCTAGGACATCGAGATATCGCCATTCATCATAAGGATTTATGTGCAAATTCAAGAAATATCCAAGTAGTGGAAACAAAGGAACTACACCAAAATTTTATGGGATTACCGCAAACATCAAAGATCACAGTGCTTTAAGAACAAAGTTCATTCACATAGCAGAGCATTCATGGTTTCCCAAGCTCTCACCATGAAAGGTATGAACAACCATAATCAACAACCATCCAAAAGAACCATGAAAATAAAACCCCAACCAAGGATATTAAACATGTATTTATAGGCCAAAGAAGGTAATTCTAACTCAACAAGGTCAAACCAAACCAAGGTAATCCAAATTGAGTCAATCCAAGGGGGGTAATTCAACCACAAGATGTAAACTCTAATCTAACCCAAGCAATTCAAATTTTAAGGAGAGTGACTCCAAGCCACTCCACCCAACTCAAATTCATGCGTGGACACATCATCCATGAAGATGAATCAAAATTAGTGGGGTGAGGTGTCACACAAGCCAAGGCATCTTCCCAAAATAGAAAAGTGGAGGTTACACAAGGAGTTACACAAATATTTACACAACTTTTGAGGTGTTAAGGATAAAATAGGCAGTGAGGGAAAACTTATGCAAACGAGAGTTACAAAACCAAGTGTAACCTCCACAAAGGAGTTACTAGACCACCAAAGGGGCTCAATCAACAAGTGTCACCCACCCAAACACCAAGGAGTCCCACTAAATAACGAATTAGGCTCAATAATACCAACATAGGCTAAAATAATCAAAAGTTGGGTCCGTTGTACGATGTTTGGGTGATCATCAACTAATAAAGCCACCAAGACATGAATATGGACCAAGATCAACCAAAAAAGTTCTAAAGTGCTAGGAAAGTCCCCATTCCTGCTCACATTGTGGATATAGGCCTCCCATACTCTTTTAGTGGTTCACGATGTGCTAGTTGTTTTCATTAATGAATTATTTACAAAATAATAATAATATCTTTAGGTCCTTAAAGACCCTTTTTTACGTCACCTTGTGCCACAATAAGAAACAATTACAAATTACATATGTCCAAGGATTAACACACGGGGTATTACATCCCCTCCCCTTTAAACCATGCATCGTCCTCGATGCATAATACATACATGCTTTTACAACTTTCAAAAGGATCACTACCTCTAGTTTTCAAGCAATCTTTCTCATAACTCCTCTTCCAAGAAAGCACAATACTTCCCATTACTACTTTCATGTCTATCTCCATTACCTATGGGATGTGACTCCATTCACCTAACTCATTTCTCAAGATATCACAATCCCATTTCCTGGATTCGTGTGTGGGAACCAAGACTAGCAGAAAGGGTCAATCTTCAACCCTCATTACAGGTTCTTCAAATATCAACAAATATGCATTCACCTAAAAATCATATTTCAATCAACCATACGATTAAAATCAGGTATACAAATATATGATACATGATATAAGAGTATTCATAAACAACTAAACCATGGGCATATATATGACATAAACCAATCACCATGGCATTATACAGAATACAACAACATGAATAGCACATGAGAGAATACTTATCTCAAACTTGGACAAATAGCTTCAACGGGACAATGTTCCTCCCACAAGAAGAGCATAATCAATTTAGCTACTCTTAGAACTACCTCTTATGAGAAACACAATGCTTCCCACTACTACTTTCTTGTATGTCTCCATTGCCTATGGTGTCACCATCCCATTTCTTAGCTTCATGTGCGAGAACCTGGAATAGTAGAGTGATATGTTGGAAGCAAATGGGTGACAATACACTAGTCTACCTCTCTGGAAATGGATACTAGATTGCTCTCTGAGGGAATCCAAGAACTTAGTCCCAATAGCTAAACCATATTCTTCAACAAAGATACTTGAAATAGAGATGCTTCCTTAACAAGGATGTTTTTTCACATTCCCAACATACACATGGTTAGCAGTAAACATATATATTGTTCAACAAGATTCTTAAAATAAATCTTAAAAAAAAATCGAATTAATTACATGAAATACTTCAGTATATGTAAGGTGCTCGAGATATAGATACTTCTTCCACAAAATACTTGAAATGCATCTAATTGAATCTTATTCTAATCAATTTCAATCATATGAAATGCATCTAAGATACAATAAATATGTTCAGATCAATCAATCACATGAGTTGCATTACCAAGATGCTTTTGCATGATTTATCACCCAAATAATTTTCCTACAAAGATGAATGAAGTGTCACCAAGATATTTTCCCAACAAGATGCATGAACTATCACTAAGATGTTTTACAAAGATGCATTTCAATGTTGAAATTTGATATACTACAAGGACACCCTAACAAGCTACTTTCAGCAAATATCACAAGGATATATTTGTTAAACTACCAGCAACAAGGAAAGTCTTCCTTCATGCATGTGTCCTTGCATGCAAAAGACTTAAATTAGGAATCCAACTGTATTTAATTATTTTTCCTAAGTTTACTTTGGGAAATAATTAAAGTGATCTAATTATTAGTTGACTTTATAAAGTGAAAGTGAGATTAGGGTTTTTGGTTTGCATAAAGTTATAAAAGAGAGATCAATTGGTGAAGAGGACACAGTTGCATTTTGATGTAGACGAAGGAAGAAGTGTGAGAGAGAGAATTTTGGCGAAGAAGATGGAGGAGCACTAACTCGGGAAGGTAGCCCTAAATTGCAGAGGAGAGAGACAAGAGACTTTGGTGGAGGTACACCATACAACAGTAGGGAAGTACAGTTCGTACGATTCCGTACAACAGATCGTATCGATTCCATATAGTTGAAAGTACATATTTTGTACAATCATACATCAACAATCCGTACAACAACAAGCTGCCTTGGGAACTGTGCCATCTCACACATTTTTCTCAATGATTTTTGGATGTTTCAATTCTGCCATCTATGGCATAAATCAAGTTTTTTGATATTGTAAAAGATTTGTATTTTCTTAATAAAAATATCCTCACATACTGCTGCACCAGTTTTCCCATATCTGGTTTTATTTGGGGGTTTCTACCTAAAACGATTGTGTCGTTTCTATTGATGTGATTGATGTTGTAAATGGTTCTCAGTTTCATATTCTGTTGCATATTGTAAATACATTCATGTATGGTTATTTCAGTTAAATTTAAATATATTGTTTTATCCCTAGTTATGATTTAAAGGAAAATTCACATGGTATCAGAGCTCTGGCGAGCTAAAGTTGAGAGATTTGCAACAACAGTGATAGATAAGGCGCAGATCTATTGAAGACACAAACCTATATTGCAGATCTAGGGTTTGACAGGTACACTTCAGTATGGTCGTGTAGTTGAGAGTTGAGAATAGACCCCGGGGTGCTCAAAACTTTCCTACACGGAAAGAGAGGATCACAAGGATCTTGGATGTCAATGATGCAGAGGAGCACACTGACTCCAGGAAAGCTAAACCCATAGATCCGAGATAGTTAGTAGCTTGGAAGAAGATTTATTCCAGAGGCATGTTGATTAGCATGGATGGAGTGAAGGACCACATAGTCCCTCACCTTTCCAAGAAGAAGATCGCATCAGAGATGTGGAGGGATTTGGAGAGTCTATACCAAAGCAAGAATGAGAACCAGAAGATGGTGCTACAAGAGAGGATGCGTAGTACCAGGATGGACAAGGGAGAAGGAGTTGTGTCTTATCTCACAAAACTCACACAAATCAGAGATGAGATTGGAGTTGTTGGTTCTAAAACTGAGGATGAGGAGCTAGTTCGAATAGCCATCAATGGATTCTTTAAGCCATGGGACACCTTTGTCAAAGGTGTAGTGGCTAGGGATGAATTTGTGCAAGAGGATACCCACATGGGTCAAGGATCAAGATCATCTAGCAGTGCCCCACATATTGTGGATGAGGATGCTCTAGCACTGACAAGGAAGAGCAAGGGTAAGGCAAAGAGGAAGAAGGGTGGTAAGAAGAACCTTGACATGTCAAAGGTCAAGTGTTTTAAATGCCACAAGCAAGGACTGTCACATGGCCCAATTTTGCAAAAAAACAATTTTATATTATTTGAGGACAATATGTTAAATTTTATGCTAAGTTGTAATTGATGACTCAGCAGGGTCAAGGATATTTAACGTAAATTCTGAATATTTCATTTATAAAAAAATAAAGGAGGAGACAACAGCTTAGGAGAGCTGTTAAAAGAGTGTTTACTGGTAAAATTGGTGGAGGAGACTGGGTGGAGAGCAAACTGACATGTGGCAGCATCCTCAAACCACTTCCAACTGTTGCAGGTGGCAACCTCCCTACATTTGGGGTCATGATTCCCCAAGAAAGTGGAATCAGAGCAGGTGGCTCATTTAATGAAAACTGACCCAAAATACCTAGGCAATCTTTATAAAAATTCCCATTGAAGAGAGTTGAGGCTGCTCATTCGAGAGAAGTGATCATTCAGGTTGAATGAATGTACTTCAGAGAAATTCAATGGAAGGGAAATCTGGAAAGTGTTTGAGGGGATAACTGCTGATTGATCTAGTTGCAACGTTTAAGCTGAAGATCATACTGCTGAGAGCAAAGTATTTTACTGAGATATTGAACCAGTTAGTTGATCGAAGGTTCTACTGTTTGCATTCTCCATCAGTTCTTAGCCAAGAAGACCAGGAACAGGCTCGGGGGTCCTGAGGAAGCGTTGTTTGAGCACTCTCCAGGAGATTGGTAGGGAGGAACGACCTCTTAATGCTGTTGTCGTCTGTCCTAAACAGGTTCTATGTTATTTTTGTTTTACTGTGTTAGTTAAATAAATCTTAGTTTGATTGGTATATGAATGTTAAAGTTCGGTTTGTGAAGTGTTAGAATTAGTATTCTTATTACATTGTTTAAGAAATGAAGTTGATTTAGAAAAGTAATGTATTAGAAAGAAAATAAAATTTCTAGACTATGCTTTTCCACACCTGGAAACAGGTCGTACTCTAGCACAGTTAGAATGCTTTAACTAAATGAAAGAAATTCATAAGATAATGAAAATAAAGATAGGATTTTGTATTTGTAGTTAACATAGTAATTTATTCAATGTTTAAGTTATTATGAAAAGAATAGTGTTATGGTTTATTTATGTTTACTGTTTTACTGAATATAATTAAATAAAAATGTTGGAAAAGAAATAGTAAGACTACAATAGAGTTATAATAAAGAAATATACTGATACAATAAAAATTATAGAAGATACAATTAAGTATCTAAACAAGGTATTAACCACATTTAATTTTTTTATATCTTAAACTATTATTTAATATAAACTAGAATAGGATTAGGTTTACAAAACCTTTATTAATAAAAAGTAATCAAAGTTACAGAGTTAATATTTTAATCTTCATAAAACTCTAAATATTTACTAAGTTACAGAACATTAAACAAATATAAATATAAAGGTAAACAATAAATAGAATAAAATTAAGAAACTACCTGTTTAAGAAATAATTATTTAATAGACAAGTTCATAACCTGTGCATGTTAAGCCTGCGGGTCGAAACCCTAGTTCTTCTTTTACCTTTTTATAAACGTAGTCTTTAATAGCAGAATAAACAAATTAATCTATAAGACTATAAGTTATGCATTAGACTAGTTACAGTCTTATATTAAGAACTTATAGTATATTTATAAACTGTTTTACTTTTCTTAAAAATACTTTATAAACAGATTAAAATAACATCAATACTCTTCTAATAATGAAATAGAAGTAAACAGAAAACATTGATACTTCTATACACGGGTTCTCTCCCAGTAAACCCTAGCTAAACCATCATAACTAATAATTATAAATTTATAAATTATACCTTACGACTGAGCTACAGTCTTCACAATAACCTTAATCATTCACAAGAAATTTCCTTAACAGTAAATTTAATTCACTGACAGTAAATAAGAACAAACTCATTTACAATAATATCTTTTATAAAACAAAGTATTTGAAACAGAGGTTAATTAA
This sequence comes from Pseudotsuga menziesii, assembly GCA_001517045.1. Lineage (NCBI taxonomy): Eukaryota > Viridiplantae > Streptophyta > Pinopsida > Pinales > Pinaceae > Pseudotsuga > Pseudotsuga menziesii. Next base: position 214,774 of record LPNX011004629.1, on the reverse strand, counting down.
ATACCATAAGAACAAGAAGAACCTCCATACTTTAAGAAACAGAGCATGATATTAATTAGCCATAAGGCTGTAAATCCTTTTTACAAGTCAAGAAAAGCTTAATACAAGTCACGGCATAGAAGTCAGAGTTACCCTGCAACAGGCAAGGGTTTTAATAACAAAATCTAAGTAATAACTGAAACTAAGCATCTAAATAATGGAGGAACCGAAGTCGTGCTTCCTTTCCAACTGAAAACCCTTTTTCCCTTAACCATTGCAAGCAGGGAGATGCCACGTTTTAACCGAGGCTTACTCGTTTGGTCTTGAATCCAATTCAACGTTGGAGAGGATTCCTCCAAGCTTAAAGGCAAACTATAACCTGCAAGCAAAGACCGAAGACTTTAATTAGAAGCTGGGTATTCTAATACTAAATTGTAATTCAATTTTTTTTAAATTAATAGCAAGGTAAAAACCTTCACCTATGAGCAAAGAAAACTGGCGCCGAGGAGGAAACCAAACTCTTACGAGGACTGCACTTCGAAGAATTGAACCCTCGTGCCAAACCTGTGACAGAGGTAGCGAGGTTCTTGTTATGGTTTACACCGACAAAGGAGCAAGCCACGAGCAAAGACAGGGGTAACACTATGCCCAACTCTCTCAACAACTGGCAGCGATTAGTAAACCACCCTCACGGTGTTCCTAAACTTCCAGAACGAAACCACGTTTACAAACAGTAAACTCTTTAACCCTGCACTACGATATAGCACTAAAAACTAAGGATTTAAGGCTTGTTACATGCTGAACCAGCGAGCCTCTCATGGCCGCAAAAAAAACCAGTTAGTGCAAAGCCAAAACCTTGAAGGAAATGAGGAGGATAGGGTTTTCATTTGAGTTTATAAATCGACCTTTGCATGGTGGAGGCTGCTCCACGTGCCCACCAAAATATTTAGTCTGCAGTGGGTCGATCACTATAGTCTCCTGCACTGTCGAGAAAACAAATCATTGCCAATAATTTTTATAGTAACCACAATGATAATGTTTGGCATCGTATCATTGTCAATTAGGTTAACTTGCAATAACCTCTCCATGAAGTCAACTATTGATTATATCCATTAGTATGATCTTTAATAAATCATTCTTATCAATTGCTTCTCATTATCACTATATTCATTCAATGGTGGAATAGTATATAAACTATTATCAATTGCATTGGATAACATTAAGATCCATTATTGATAAAAGTATGTAAGTGGAAAATCAAGATTGGAGTTATACTTTTGACCTTTGTCACTAGCACTCCTAATGAGTCTTCTTACAAAATTTTTATTAAATAAAAACAATGCTATGTTTAAGTTAGGGTTATGTAAAAACAAATTTGATAAGGGCATTATCCTAGATTCACTTTTAGTAAGTAAAAAGATAGGGAGTACCTTCTACACAAGCATGACTCTACAATTTTCCTAAGTCGACAATGATATAAACAACGTTATGGTGGGAAGACTCCTTGGAAGTTAGTAATCTTTATGATTTCCATAAAGGACCCAACTCATCTTAAACCAAACTAATAATTAGATCACACTTGGTATTTTTACAAGGTGGTAAGACTATTTAAAGTTAAGGATAAAAATACTTAGTAGTATTATAAGTGATATGATAATGAAATTTTTACTACATTACTTGTAATATGATGAACTTGGAAGGACGAAATTTAAGTTTAATTACTTTTTATACAAGTAGATATTTATAATTGTAACTGATAATTCATCTCTACTAGGGCAGAATCAAAGGTAGAGCTAAGGGTTCTGTTATAAGCCTTGCTTTGAAGGCCTTAGATTTATTTTTTCATGCTTATAATCGGTATCCTAGATATTAGAAAATAGCAATGACAGGAAACTATTGTTTCGGTAAAAGTATTGTTATATTGAATCATGAGCTCTATGAAGAACTTACAGGTAACTTAGCTTATAGCTGGAAAGAAAAATATCTGACGTAGAAGTCATGCTGGTGAAAGACATTTAGTATGGCAAGGATATTGGTCATTACGACATAAACTTAAAATATCGTCATAGTTGCAAAACAAGTAAAGAAAAGTTACTTTACCTCGTAGTATCCTTGAACTCTATTAAGCAAAATTTACTCTAGCATTTTATATATGCTAAAGAAGTACATCTGGAATTAACGCTTTAATAAACTCCTACTTGTTCAAAATTTACCTGTTGAACCTGTAACATCCAGAAATCCAGCTGAGTTAGCAATTGCTAAGTAAGTCCCAGTTTAGAACATAATTTCTCACCTACTTGAAAAAATTAAATCATCAGTACAGCTAAAAGTAATTGAATGCAAATAATATACATAACATATCAAAATTAAAGTGGTATTAGTTTTTGTGTTTGAAGTTAATCATTACTTTTGTTAACTGTTTCATTTTTCCGCTAGCCACTAGTAGTTATCAAACTGCGACTGTAGACAATTTATGTTACATTATTTATTTATTTTTAATTTTTGTGAAAATTTGGGGTTATGACAAGGACACTTTGCCTACTGTTTCCCACATAGGAAGAAGAAGAGAAACACTCATATCATCAAATCTGCAGACGTGGAGGATTTTAGCAAGAACTTTGATGAGGAGTTTTGCTTGATAGCTTGCGTGGCAAGCACCATAGGTAGCAGTATTTGGTACATCGACTGTCGAGCATCTAATCATATGACTAGACATAAGATATTCTTCAGAGACTTGCAGGAGGGTGGAACAGGGATCCACATTGAGTTAGGTGATGATGCGCGGTATCAGGCACAAGGAGTTGGCACTGTTTCATTTCATAGGGAGTCTGCAAACCCCTCAGTTTTGATGATGTGTTATATGTTCCAAAATTGACCAAGCACCTCGTATCAGTATCTATTAGCACCAGGATTGAGCCCAAAGGTTGAGGAAGGCCCGCTCCCAAGTAATAGCACCGGGATTGAGCCCAAAGGTTGAGGAAGGCCCGCTCCCAAGTAATAGCAGAACCACTTTAGACTGCGCCTCCGGTCTTGAGCAGTCAGAGGGGGATCTCTCGCTTGTCTTCAGGTTTACTTCGCGTAAGACATTCGATCAAGGGCGGTCAAGAGGTCAAACTCCTGAATGTGACAAAGTGTATTAATGTGAGATGCAGGTGGGATTATCAAGGAAAGGGATCGTTGGAAATGGAGTCGAAAACCCGAGTAGGGAACATTTGCAGGAGGAAAAGAATGGCGTGGGCTTGCAAACAGAGGAAAGATAGTCGTCGATCTTGTAATCAGGAGATATTTAGCGGGTGGTTAGGGGACGAGAGAAAACAACCCATCACGCGGAGCACCAACAAGATGAATTCCACGTAACTTTAGAAGAAAACTTGATAAATGTCTAAAACAACAGGCGAAGCATAGCAGGTATGAATTCCAAACTGTTATACACTCAGTTATAGACATGAAAGAAATCAACAAACTGGAATGAAAACAGGATGTACATTTTACGTAAAGAAAATACATATTGAAAGAAGCAACGCCACATGAATCTTTGTCTTAAGAAACAACTCTTCCTCTTCAATTTTATTCATAACACAGGCATCGGATCTTATTTTACAATGGAGAGCCTCAGCCCTTGAAGTTTTCCCAACCCACCAACTAACTCTTTATCCCCCTATCGGGAGTGCATTTATACTACCTCAGTGTTGAGATTATTCTTCGAAACAAACCTAAAAGCTGTTTGCGGTCGCAATCATGTGTTAACAGTCTAGAGAGTGGAACTACTGCCACGATTTACAAATGCAGTAAACATTATGGAGAAAGTGGGTGCACTCGGCCTGGGTGACAGCTTGACGTGCTCGACCACTATTATGGATTCTGAGTATGACGCCATTTCGCTTGCTCCTAAGTGAGTCACCATTTACTGGGTGTTGGACCTTAAAATGTCTGATGAATCAGCATGATGCCCCCTTCTCTTTCTAAAGTGTGTGTTTCCATCATGTTCAAATGTGACTTTCTGCATGGGCGCACATTGACAGGGCAGTTTGTAACTTTTCCCTGCTCAACCTCATCTGCCACCTCCTTCTTCTCTGCTTAACACTATTAAACGTGGGGTCCGAAAGAAGGGTCGCATTGCTTCTGACTGAGGCAAGCCTTTTCGGTGGCTTGTCATTCTTATACTCCTCACCCCCAGTGAGGCAGGCTCTCCCACAGGCAATAAGGTGTAGCACATCTACACCAGCCCCATCACCATTGGTAAGTGGACTTCATAAACAGGGTTGTGCGGGCTTTAGACCCCTTATGCTCCCATCCGAACAAACGCCTATACAGGGAGCAGTCTAGGACTGTCTCCTTCTGTGGAGGCTTTGGGGGTAGCGATGGTATCAGGGGTTCCTGAAAAAACACTTACGGGGAGTAAGTGTCCCAGCACCACGTCGTCGGAGGTGAGGGTATTTGAAGGTGGGATTATCTCTCAAAATTATTCACGTCTGGGCCTTGATGGTTAGTGTCATCCTTGGCCTACAATACCAAGGTGGTGTGTGAGTGTGGAAATTTTCTCACCAACCATCAGCACCCCTAGACGGACAAGCTTTTTGAACTAGATCACCATCGCCAAACTCTTTGAGCTTCTGTGGATTCGCGACGAAGCATACACTTGGGTTCTGGAAATATGTTAGCTCATCCCCAATGTTTCAAAGGTGGTATATATAAGGCTTCGAGAATGAACTTTGCAATGACTAGTCAACATTCCTGCACATTCTGTCATCGAGTGTTTTTGGTATCAGCATGTGTGAGGGCACGAGCAGAGTGATCCTTTACCTGCTGGGGATATAGTCACGTCATTTCATCGGCCGTGGCACCTTGTCGTCTGCTGCGGGAAGTATTTTTGGACGCCACCTTGTACAGTTGATCCATGCTGCAAAGCTCATGAAGTGGACGCTCCCATGCTTCCTTGTTCTGTGATGTAGGAAATGGAATGGTTTCCTCCTTTGTGCTGGCCTCGCCCCGTGTGAGTAGCGGGTTCATCAGTTACCTTCCTTACTTCTGCAGGCCAACTCACACAAAAGCCACCTATCTTTGTGTAATAGAACTCTGCCACATGGATGATTTCACCTGTATGCATGCTACGAATGGCGTCGGGGAATCAACCAATCTACCGGGAGGTAGATTACACGTATGGACATCTCTTCCCCTGTCATCTCCACACTGGATGCGACACCTGCAGCCTAGAGGCCTCCTTAGCCCTTCGATTTGGGGGAACCTTTCACATCCATCGTCCACATTTCTTCACTTCTATCACCAATCTCTCCTTTCTTGATAACAACGGGCAGCTTTGGATCGTGACGTGTTCTTACCCGTCGATCGAGATCGACCTCTTCATGCAACCGTTGATCTGAGTGGGTCCTACCACCTCTTCATGAACCTATACCATGACGATGTCCGTGCTATTTCGGATTGCAAAAAGAACCTTGACCGTAGATCCATTTCCTTCTTTGTCATGACCGTCGATATTCGCGGTCGGTACCACTTTTCGCGATCAGAAATCATGACTTTATCCGCACAAGTCTGGTTTGCGAAATCGGCTGGGACCATTGATATGCTTCTGATCTCATCTCTGTCGTCGAACTTTTCTGACCTTTAACCGTTTCACGATTTGGAAAAGCTCCTTCCATCGAGCATGTTTGCTCAATGAAACTGTTTCGGGCCGTTGATCGAGCTTTGCCTTGATCTCGGCCTTTCATATGTTTTCTTGCTTTAACGGACTCAGTGAAATCCAAACATTGACTGTTCTCCTGTGTCTTGGGCCAAAACCACGATCTATCGTTGCTCTTCTTCCTTTTGATCCCGGATCGCTGGGTTATGATGCTTGTCTCTATCATCCATGCTACCGCGAGCGTTTATCTCCGGAAGAGTCTATCAGCGTAGATTGATCTCTCTTCATCGTCTGACGATTCTAAAATGTGGACCATGCACCTCTGATAACCTGAAGGGTGTTCACATAATGTTCAAAGGAATGGAACCCTCCTTGAACTCTGTCAGGCCCATAAATCGACTGTTGCAAACGGAGTGTTAACAGTATCCGCTCTAGAGGACAAGGGATAATAGGTGAAGTTCTGAGACCATAGAGTGTATATCATGCCCAAGGGGTCATATAGGAGCTTGTATTGGGTGATTGGTATCAAGAGCAAGAAAGTGTATAGGCTACAATTTGAGCCTGTAAAGGCTTTAGTCAGTAGCGACAACAGCTAGGGTGAGTTGTGGCACAAGAGGATGGCATGCTTACACCATGGAGAATTGAGGCACTTTAGACATGATGCCATTGGATTTCCTTAGGTACATGAGGAGAAGCATAACAACTACAGGGGTTGTGCTTTGGGGAAGAAAATTAGGAAGTATTTCCCACAGTGTGAGCACAAGTCTAAGGAGCCCTTGGACTTGGTGCGTTCGAATGTATGCAGAGCTTTGAGTGTCCATTCTTTAAATGGTTACAATTACTGCATAACCTTCATTGATGATTATTCTAGGAAAACCTGGATATATTTCCTAATGTCCAAGTCAGAGGCCTTTGATAGGTTTCGAGAGTTCAAGACTCTCATGGAGAACGAAATAGGAAAGAATATTTAGGTGTTGAGGACATACAATGGGGGTGACTACACCTCCAATGAGTTCATGGAGTATGATTCTGCAGATGATATCAAGAAGGTGCACACTGTGCCCCATACCCCACAAAAGAATGGAGTTGTAGAGCGAAAGAATAAGACTATGGTGGGAGCATCGAAGGCCATGCTATTTGATCAGGGATTACCACTATTCCTTTGGGCCGAGGCATACATGACTGTAGTTTACATTCAGAACAGATGTCCCCACACAAATTTGGAAAGGAAGACACCCGAGGAGGTCTTCAGAGGCACTAGGCCAGATGTGAGTCACATTCACATATTTGGCAGTATCTGCTATTGTCATGTTCATGCTAACACTAGGACGAAGTTGGGCCCTTATGGAGAAAAAGGGTTACTTATTGGTTATAGCGAGACTTTGAAGGCATACAAAGTTTACATTCCTACTTGCAAGAGGATCATTGTGAGCAGGGATGTCGATTTCGATGAGGATAGGGCCTTGCGAAGATATATGGACTTACCAACAGAGCAACAACCAACAGAGGACATAGGGATCAAGTTGGAGGAGCCAGATGTATAGGTACAGGTACAAACATAGGGCACATGTTCTTGTAGTTAGAGGGATTCAGGTGGACAAGATCCTCCTATCTTTTATGGGGAGGATGAGCAACAATAAGAGACAGACATCCAACAACGGCAACAGGTAGACACTAGGGCAAGGCCTAAGTGGTTCAGGTCCATAGTACAGGATTCTAGGAAGTTGGATCTTCCACATAGATCTTTTAGATGGAACGTACCACCAGAGAGAGTCATTTATATGGAATTGATGACATATTCGATTAACTCTAAACCTTCCAGTTTTGAGGAGGCTGCACAACATGACATGTGGCAAGAGGCCATGGTTGAGGAGTATGACTCAATCATGAAGAACCAGATATGGGAGGTTGTGTCGAGACTTGAAGGTAAGAAGGTGGTGGGATCCAGGTGGATCTACAAGGTGAAGCATGTAGCAAATGAAAGCATGGAGAAGTACAAGGCGCGATTCATGGAAAAGAGGTTTTCATAGAAGGAAGGAATTGACTATGAGGAGACCTTCGCTCTTGTTTCTAGGTATTCTTCCATTAGGGCCATTATCTCTTTAGTAGCAGAGATGGCTTGGCAAGTCCATCAAATGGATGTCAAGACTACCTTCCTCAACAGAGTGATATATGAGGAGGTGTATAGTGAGCAACCAGAGGGGTTTGATGTGGAGAATAGGGAGAGGCATATATGTAGACTGCATAGAGCTCTTTATGGGATCAAGCACATCGAGCTTGCTACTTAATGATATACAACTATGTACGGGAGATGGGATTTCAGTGGAGTGAGTCCGACCACAAACTGTACTTCTTGACAAGTGAGGCACCTCTCACACTAGTCTTATATGTGGATGATCTCTTTCTTGGAAGAGATGAGAGGCTGATTGGAGACTGCAAGTCCAGCCTTGCAGTGGAGTTTGAGATGAAATACCTTGGGTTGATGCATTACTTTCTGGGCTTGGAGGTTTGGCAAAGAGATGGATGCTTCTTCATTGGACAAGGGAAGTATGCAGTAGAGATATTGAAGAGATTCAGGATGGAGGACTGCAATCCTAAGTCCATACCTCTAGTTTCCAACTGGAGGAAGATTGATGCATCAGGGTCATATAGATTTAATCCTGCCTTATATCATTAACTTATTAGATCACTTATGTATCTGGTCAACACATGACCAAACATTATCTTTGCAGTTAACTCTTTGAGTCAATTCATGGTGGACCCTCAGAGAGTTCATTGGATGGTTGCGAAGCACATACTTCGCTACATCAGAGCTTCAATGGAGTATGGATTGGTTTATGAGCATAGGGGAAGTGTACAGTTAGTAGGTTTCATATATGCTGACTGGGAGAGATGTCTAGAGGACAAGAAGAGTACTTCAGGTCATTGTTTCTGCATTGGATCAGGGGTTGTGTCTTGGTTCAACAGGAAGCAGAAGTCAGTTGCATTGATCTCGATAGAGGCGGAGTACATGGCATCTAGCATGGCTGCTTGTGAGGGTACATGGCCAGGGAAGTTACTTTCAGGGTTGTTCAAGTGGGAGCTAAAGGCTACATTAGTTCATTGTGACAATCAGAGGGGCATCGGGCTATCTGAAAATCCAGTGTTCCATGACCGGAGCAAAGACATAGAAATCATGTACCACTTATTGAGAGATTGTGTTCATAGAGGAACCATTCAGTTGGAGCACATACAGACAGATGAGCAGGTGGCAGAAGTTTTCACCAAGGCACTTTGCAGACACAATTTTGTGAAGTTCTGGGATAAGTTAGGGTTGCTAGAAAATCCCTTCCTCGTTGAGAGGGAGTGTTAAACTAGCAAAAACAAGGAAGGTCTTCCTACATGCATGTGTCCTTGTATGAAAAAGACTTAAATTAGGAATCCAATTGTATTTAATTATTTTTTCTAAGTTTACTTTGGAAAATAATTAAAGTGATCTAATTGTTAATTGACTTTATAAAGTGAAAGTGAGATTAGGGTTTTAGCTTTGCATAAGGTTATAAAAGAGAGATCAATTGGTGGAGAGGACATAGTTGCATTCCGATAGAGATGGAGGAAGAAGTGTGAGAGAGAGAATTTTGGCGAAGAAGACGGAGGAGCACTAACTTAAGAAAGAAACCCTAAATTGTAGAGGAGAGAGACACGAGACTTTGGCAGAGGTACATCATACAACAACAACAACACCAACACCGTATAACAATAGGGTCATACAGTTCGTACAAACCATACGGATCTGTACAAGAGGTCATACGGATTCTGTATAGTCGTACAGTAGTAGGTTGTACAACAGCAAGTCGTACAACAGAAAGCTTCCTTGGGAATCGTGTCATCTCACAGGTTTTTCTCAGTGATTTTTGGGTGTTTTGATTTTTCCATCTAGGGAATAAATTGAGTTTTTCGATATTGTAAAAGTTTTGTATTTTCTTAATGAAAATATCCTCTCATACCATCTTGGGTTTTGTCCAAGTGTTTCTACCCAAAAAGATTGCGTCGTTTATATTGATGTGATTGATGTTGTAAATGGTTCTCAGTTTTATATTCCACTACATACTGTAAATAAGTTCATGTGTGGTTATGTTAGTTAAATTTAAATATATTGTTTTAGCCCTGGTTGTCCTTTAAAGGCAAATTTACAATATTTTCTTTCAACAAGATCCCTGTATAGTTTCCTAACAAAGATAATAGTACCACATTCTACACAATTAGTATTGAATATGTAAGGATATATGAAGTTCATCTTCAATAAAGGTACATTTATCATACTTAATTAGTTACACAATTAGTACCTATTTTTCAACAGAGACATACGAATTACCACCAAGTTATTATGAGGATACCTTTCAATAATGACACAAGATATTTTTCTGATGAATATGACGAGGATAAAGATTTTCAAAGATCACCTAAATACTTTTGCATTTTAATGTAATAGGAAAATTTAACTTATATGCAACAATTCTAATCTAACTAAGAACCAAAAAGGGCCATAATAACATATTACTTTTCATCTCAACACAAATAATATTTCTTCTTCAGAGATCATTCAAAAAGCCATTATTCATCAACTAATATCAATCATACAACGACCCTCGTGCATATATCATCCATAGAGACATTGATCATCAATTCATAATATCTCAACCTATATCAATCATATATCGATAATGTAATATCAACCAAGGAAAACCGTACATGCATCAACTAACCATACGAGCATCAATCATAGTACATCAATCAAAACACATCAACCAACATACATCAATTGGAACACATTAAATTAGAATACATCAATTAGAACACACAATCAGAATACATCAACCAAGATTCATCAAGCAAAATACAATGATCATAATACATCAACCAACATACATCAATTGGAATACATTAATCAAAATACACAATCAGAATACATCAACCAAGATTTATCAAGTAGAAGACAATGATCATAATACATCAACCAAGATGCATCAATCATACACACAACAACCATAATAACCAAGGACAACCAATAATAGGCATACATACAGTGTTGACAATGTCATAGATGTATCAACCATTATTCAACCAATGTTAATCAATAACATCTAATGGCAACCAATAATATCAAACAATAAACATCAACTATATAAATCATATCGAATAGTTACTATTTATCATAACATTACATAGAATTATTAGCACATGATGATATATATAATAATATATTACATCACTAATTATTTGTATGTAGTGCACTACTTATCAATAAAAGTAAATGCATAGTCACCTCAAACAACCAAACATCCTACCACCAAAATATTCCATTATTCTACAATAAAATAATCACTAGCTCTACAACACACTACCATACACGCATGCCATATACCATACTTACAATTACTATGTATTATATACATACGCCCATTTTGTTTATATTCCATATTTAATATAATCATAAAATTAATATGTTATACCATGATATCAATAAAATTATAGGAATAATTGCATAACCCAATAGTATCATATTATATACGTATTATAACATATATACTGACATAACACTCTTGATCACAGCATATTTCCTAATATTTCCAAACTCCCAAATACTTCCAAGCACTTTCAAATATTCCCAAATACTTCCAAATACTTCCAGATACTTCCAAACACTTACAAATACCTCCAAACACCTAAACACTTCCAAACACCTCCAAATTTTACACTTACATCATTACATACGTTCACCTCTATACATATCACACATACCATATTATACATATTTAGGTCGATGTCACACACACACACACACAGACACATTATTGTACACTACTATACTACTTACACACATAAAACAAAATACGTAAAATTAAGAGAATATGAGTTATTAAAGGCAAGTGGCTCATTTCCTCCAAAAATATCATATTATACATATTTATGTCAATATATATATATATATCTATATATATATATATCTCGTACACTACTATACTACTTACACACATCAAACAAAATAAGTAAAATTAAGAGAATATGAGTCATTAAAGACAAGTGGGTAATTTCCTCCAAAAATAGACTAGGAGTTACATTTCAATAAGTAAAATAAATAAAATAAAAGAGAATATGAACCATTAGAGACAAATGGTTCATTCTCCTCCAAAAATAGACAAGGAGTTACATCTCCATAAGCAAAATAAATAAAATAAAAGAGAATATGAACAATTAGGGACAAGTAGCTCATTTTCTCCACCCAATAAATAAGTAAATTAGTAAGATAGCTAGGATAATAATAATGTTACCACTAACCCCAAAATAAATAAATTAAATAGTAGAATACAAAAATAGCCCATAGCTATGCTTACCTCCAAGTGGCAATTCCACCACTAACTAATTAGATAATTTAGCATAGTAACGATTAATAAATAGTATGCAAACATACTACATACATAAAATAAAAAGAGAATGAGAAACACCATTTAAACAAGTGTCTCATTCCTAAAATAGCCAATGAGTTGTTCATCCATGTTGGCATAAATAAGACTATAAAAGCATATCATCCATAGAAAATACAAAATTCATATAAGGTAAAAATGTCACTTAAAAAATCATATTAATATTTAATAACAATAGAAATATATTATCTTAATAACTTAGCATTAAAATACGGGGCGACAGGGGGGGCGGGGTTTTCATCATCCTGGATGGAGAAACAAAATTCAATTTTTCCTAGGGACTTGGAAGGGAAACTAATAACATAGCGGAAGCATTGGCTCTATGGAAGGGACTTCAGATTGCCAAAACTTAGAGAATTAATGAAATTATTGTGCTGGGGGACTCACAAGTAGTAATTCAAGCCCTTTCTGAAAACACTCTTCCGTCCCAGATGCATCTCTGCTGAATGATTAGGAAAATCCAAGCTTTGGTCTCTTCCTTTCAAAAATTTGAGTTTTTTCATATTCTAAGGAATTTCAACAGTAAAGCAGGCCGAGCTACAAACATAGGCTCAGCTCTTGGTTACGGAATTTTAAAGTATGATGGGGTCAGCTCCTTCTGCCAACTCCCATAAGACCCTGGCCTGGCCCAAGGGGCTTAAGGCGCTATCATTCTTCCTCGTGGAAATATCAATGCAGGACCATGTGTCACATGCTTCATCACGTGGCATGATGGTAGCATCCTGGGTGGTGTTTGTTCAATGACTGAAAGTTTTAATTCTTGTACGCCCCAGCATTTGCATTCATCATGCTGATGGTTTTACGTCCTGTCCATCGGATGCGAACCCAAGCATGAATACACATGAAATCATGGATAAGCGAGGCATCTTTGGTGGCCTGTTTACTAGATAAGACATGGGAATTGATCGTTGTTTTTTTATTTGGGTCAACTGCTCCAGCAAGGAAATTATGCTCTGGTTCGTCTTGGTTTCGTGAGGAATTTGTTGGTTCGTCTATAGCAGTGAAAGATTGTGCTCAAGTTCAGATTGTCATCTGCAATATGGAAGCTGCCTCTGAATCCACTGGCTCCTCCCCACCTACTCAATTCATTGAAACAAACATTAAGGAGATGAAGAAGAAGATTAGAGGAATTAACAAGGTTCCTGGCAGGATCGATTCTGAGGGTGGATGTCGGCTAGATAATGTTTACAGGTACATGGCCCATTTGAAGAAAGAATGTGACCGCTCAATTGCACACACAAAGAATGTTTTGACATGGATGTTGGTTGATTTGGAGATTAAGTTTGAGAAGCTAGAGTTGAAGGTGGTTAAGCTAGAAGTGAAAAATTTCCCAAGTTCCTATTCTCGCCATGGCGAGAAAGCCAAATGAATTTTGATCGTTTCAACTCAAATTTTGATTTTCGATGTCTGGTTATCGTTTCTACGTTTAGCTAGAAGTATCTTTGTTTACTGGTTATGATTAGAACTCTCTAAGCTGTAAGTAGAATGACACTGTCTAAACTATAGGAAGACTTGCTTATATGAACTATATTTGCTGCTTCCACAAGGGCACCTGTGCTAATTCTGGCTCTGTGTTTTTGTGGTTAAACCACCTATAAATATAACTGTTTTTGTCTAAAAAAACTTAGCATTAAATTAATACTAATAGTGGTACATAGTACATATTATTATAATGACAATTATTTAATTATCAATTAATACTCATAATGTATGAGTAAATAAGTCATACTACAAGAAGCATTTCTATATTAACAATTAAATGAGCAGTAAAAGAGGCAATGCACAAACATAAACCAATTAAGTCTCTTAATTATTCAATATGCAACACATAGTACTTATTAATCAATGTATTGAACAATAAATATGAAATATAAATTAATTCTAAGGCATACAACGAACTAATATTTGAAGTAAGGTTTCTTGTTCTTCTATTAACATAAGGGAGCTTAAATTCATTTCACCAAGCACATTTATGACTCCAAAAGATAATAACTCTATAGAAGGCCCAATAGCCACAATGTTGGAACCTAAGCTCTGATACCACTGGTAATGTCCCCTGGGGCTATCAAAAGGTCTGAGGGACATATCATTAGCTCTCTAAGGATAATTAAATAATTTTAGCACACAGATTAGTTAAACAAATATTAAATTTCATTTTTCAAGATTTAATCACGACAAAGTCCCTTTAATTACCAATAAATTAAAATAAATTCAACTGATCCAAGGGATGGGAATGATTATTAACACCTTCTAGAAACATCACATATCCATTCCAATCCAAATCAAACATAAATTCCACCTCTAAAGTCCATTTACTCTTAATCGTGATTAACTAGTAATTAGTGTTCCAATTACGATACTTAACGACACTTAGCGCGGAATTGATGCTACTTAATATAATTTCATTTGTTTATCGCTTAACCATTTTTTTATCAAGTACAATGGATAATAAACACCTAATAACATGTAAATCAGGCCTAATTACCATTTCCCAATTAATTAGACACAATAATTATGAAAATGATTACATAAGAACTAGTTAATTAGTTGTTCAATACTATCAACTAGTCTTGCACAACTTCGACACACAACCATGCCAATGAACCAAAAAGTGAACTTACAACCATTATACACATATTTAAGCATGCACATACAACAAAATAATTTTTTTGCAGATCTAATCCGAGTAGATAAACAAAGAATATTCAAGTTCAATCAGTACAACTAGTTAATAAACATTGCCAAGAATTCAGTCAAACCAATCGTACCAAGTTCCGATGAAGACAAAGGTAAAGGTAAAAATTTGGAAAATAACATTCTACATCACAATTAAAGTATCAATAATAGAGCATATGTCTATACAATAATCTTTTACCAAAATCAGAGTTTTGAATCCAAAAACTAGTTACCAATTTCAACGCAATGTACCCACTTTCCAATTTAACTTTCTAAATGAAAATAAAGAGAAATATATAATATATGAATATTGTAGTTGAAGGAAATAATATTAGGGGTCACTTACAGACATATGGATGTGGCTTTCCACCCATACACAGTCCATTAAACAACTCACAAAACTAGTTAATTATACTCATCTGAATTAACTAGTAATTCTAGGAATCACTAGAATAAATAAATCCACAACTTATAGAATCATTAAAATGCAATAAAAACAATAAATAGCATGTTTTATCAGTCATAAAAGAGGTATATATCTCATTTAAACATTTTTTCGAACACTTCATATTCAAAGTCACAAATATACTCGAAACAATTCCATTGAAGGAGCTAGAAATTGGAAATTGATCTAGAAGTTCGGTAGACATTTCTCCAACACTATCAAGAAGATTTATACTCACATTCGCACACACATTTAAATATTATTGATCAGATATAATCATAAAATTAAAACTCATGAATTTTTACAAACACTTCATGTGCTAAGTCTCAAAACCATGCCAAACAATCCGATTGAAGAACTAGTTTTCGAATAAAAGGTAGAAGCATCAAAGAGAAGTGTCTTAAACCATTCTAAGTTAATTGTACCATAAAAATAAACAATATTTAATGAACAGGGGTAGAAATATCATTTATGTAGCAGAGGTTCCAAACAATTATTTCCTCAAACAAATTGTGCACAAAATCCCAAAAATTAGTTTCCAATTCCTTCATAAAATTTACTTGCATAAATAGATTGAATTATGTGAGAAATCTCTTCCACAAATAACTCATATGTTTCATCAAACATTTCATGCGCATTATAAATAAATTAGATCAGATCAAAGTAAATTAAATAAACATGAGATAAATCACTTATGTTATCAATGTGCAATTAGCATAATCCAGAACACGCTCCACCTAGCCTTTGGCACTGCCAAGCCATATCTCACTTTGAGAGGCCACCCCTAAGCTTAGGCCACAGATCCACAATAGAGGTGGACTCAAGAATAGCTCAAGTATCAGTTTGAGAATCCAAAACTCTATTCCTCACTACATACTCCCTCTTCCACCCCACTACCAGGTGCAATGGTAATCCATACCTCATAGGCCATCGAGATATCACCATTCACCATCAGGATTTATGTGCAACTCCAGGACAAAGCCAAGCAGTGGAAAGAGAGGAATTACACCAAAGTTTTCTGAGATTACCGTAAACATCATACAAGATCACAGTGATTCAAGCCCAAAGTTCATTCACATAACAGATCATTCATGGTTTCCCAAGCTCTCGCCATCAAAGGTATGAACAACCAGAATCAACAACCATCCAAAAGAACCGTGAAAAACAATCCCAAACCAAGGATATCAAACATGTATTTATATACCAAAGAAGGTAATTATAACTCAACGGGGTCAAACCAAACTAGGGTAAGCCAACTTTAGTCAATCCAAGGGGGGTAATTCAACCACAAGAGGTTAAGTCTAATCCAACCCAAGAATTTCAAATTTCAAGGAGAGTGACTCCAATCCACTCCACTCCACCCCACTCAAATTCATGTGTGGACACATCGTCCATGAAGAGAAATCTAAATTAGTGCGGTGAGGTGTCACATAATCCAAGGCATCTACCCAAAATAGAAAAGGGGGGGTTACACAAGGATTTAAACAAGCAATTGCATAAGATTTTCACAAGCAATTGCACAAGATTTTCACAAGGATTTACACAAGCAATTGCACAAGAGTTTCAGAAGGATTTACACAAGTATTAACACAAGGAGTTACATAATTATTTACACAACTTTTGAGGCGTTAAGGATAAAAATAACCAATGAGAAAACACTTGTGCAAATGTGAGTTACAAAACCGAGTGTAACCTTCACAAAGGAGTTACTAAACCACCAAAGAGGATCAATCAATAAGTTTCACCCACTCAAACACCAAGCAGACCCACTAAATCATGAATTAGGCTCAATAATACCAACATAGGTTAAAATAAATAAAAGTTGGGTCTGTTGTACAATGTTTGGGTGATCATCAACTAATAAATCCACCAATACATAAAGACAAACCGATATCAACCAAACAAGTTCTAAAGTGATAGGAATGTCCCCATTCCCCCTCACATTGTGGATCTAGGCCTCCCATACTCTTTTAGTGGTCCCCGATGTGCTAGTTATTTTCATTAATTAATTATTTACAAATAATAATAATGTCTCTAGGTCCTTAAAGACCATTTTTCTAGCACCTTGTGCCACAATAATAAATAATTACAAATTACATATGTCCAGAGCTTAACACACGTGGTATTATAGAAATGGAAGTG
Source organism: Pseudotsuga menziesii (assembly GCA_001517045.1). Taxonomy (NCBI): domain Eukaryota; kingdom Viridiplantae; phylum Streptophyta; class Pinopsida; order Pinales; family Pinaceae; genus Pseudotsuga; species Pseudotsuga menziesii. The sequence goes on along the minus strand of LPNX011004629.1, from coordinate 197,430 downwards.
GTATGTCAGTGTAGAGAAGGCCAGTTGAGTTTATTAGTGTGCATACAAATGTTGTTGTTGTCCTGTATTCATTTGCGTACATTGTGGTCCTGCATTCATTTGTGGACATTATGGTCTGGCATTCATTTATATACGTTGTGCTCCTACATTCATTTGCAGACATTGTGGTCCTGTATTCATTTGCGGACATTGTGATATGGCATTCATTTGTGGATGTTGTGGTCCTGCATTCATTTGATGATGTTGTGGTCTGGCATTCATTTGGATATGTTGTGGTCCTACATTCAGTTCTGGATGGTGTGGTCTTGCATTCATTTGCGAACGTTGTGGTATTGAATTCATTTGCATATGTTATGGTCTGCCATTCATTTGTGGACGCTATGGTCCTGCATTCATTTGTGAATGTTGTGGTCCTATATTCATTTACGGACGTTGTGGTCCTACATTCATTTACAGACATTGTGGTCCTGCATTCATTTGTAGACATTGAGATTCCAACAATCTTTATGATGTCAGTGATTCTGCATTAATTTGTGGATGTTGTGGTGTGTTTGCATGTGTGGCATTGTGGGTAATGCTCATGATGATGTGATGAGATGTTACGCTCATGATGATGTGATGAGATGTTACGCTCGTGATGATGCGATACTCATGATAATGCGATGAGATGTGATGCTTGTGATGATATGACAAGATGTGATTCTTGTATTGATGCGACAAGATGTGATACTCGTCATCATGTGACGAGATGTGACACTCATGATGATGCTTATGATGATGTGACGAGATGTGACACTCGTGATGATGCAACAAGATGTGATGCTAAGGATGATGTGATGAGATGTGATGCTAAGGATGATGCGATGAGATGTGATGCTTGTGATGATGTGTTGAGATGCAATGCTCTTGATGATGTGTCAAGATGCAATGCTTATGATGACGTGTCAAGATGCGATGTTCGTGATATGATGCTTTGTGATGATGATGTTCCATGGATGATGATGATGTTAATATAGTTGTGAAAGCTTCCTATGACCTATATACTTACCAATCAATTGTGCTGATGTATTATTGTGTTATAGAATACTTTCCTTGTTAATAGGGAGTGTCAAAGAAATGTAACTACAGAAGATATTCTATTTTATATTATTTTATTATTTCCCCTTCTGGAGATGTTCCTCAGATTAGGGATGTTATTGTTGTATTTGGTCATGTAAACTCTTAAGGTAAAACCTTTGTTGTGAGTCAGGTCAATAGTACCCATAAAAGTATAATTAAAATGTATTTTTGAGTCTCCTAAGGAAATTTGGCCCTGGAAGCAAGGAGAAGTTTTCCATGTTGGGTTATTAGGCCTCTCAAGTAGTTAGTATAAATAGGAGAGGCGCCTCCCTCATTTGGACATGGTGAGCACTTAAGCAAGTTCGCTAGAGAGAGGAGAAACAATCCATCTGAGGAGGAGGAATCAGTCTAGTCTTATTTCTTAGGTCTTACACTCTACTTGGTTGAAGTCTATATTGAGGAAGTTTTGCTAGGGTTTATCCCCCACGAGGGTTTCCCAGGATAAATCTTTGTGTTATATTTTCTGCTTTGCTTGTTGTTATTTCAACGATCCTTTTGTTTTGACATAACAACTTTTGAAGAAATATTAACACATGCCTACTTATAATTCCTTTGGTATTGTTGTAATCACACAGATCACATAAGGTTACCAATAATACATATATAGAAACATATATTCATATAGATACAAGGGACAAGAATAGATGGTAGAATAACATATTATATTAGTGAATCACATGAGGGTCCATACATACACAGAATTGAACCAAGTTCTTATGTGGCTCAACAACCTATTATATATGATTACAAAACATTTATGGATAACTATTTATCGGTTTAGTCAACCAAAATGACCTTTGGAGGCCTACCTAATCTCTGATTAGTCGGTTAACTAGTTTAGTCGGCTCACCGACTAGCTCCTCCAACATCTCCCCCAAGAACAAAATCTTTCTTCATCCCAAAGAAACAGGGGAGGTAACCAAAACTATGTCTTAAGTAGCTATCTTCCCTTTGTTCTGTCTTCATGGGTTATCCAGTCTAATAGATGGTATTTTTGTACACATACTTCGACTATGGATTTTGCTGTAATTCCCAGTTGGTGTTGAAATTCTTCCCAACTGCGGAGAGCTCTCTGGATGTCTATGGTCAAGGTTGTAATGTTGGACAGGGTCGACATTGTCTCCTAAATTGAAAGATCTATAATATTATTCATGTCAGGCTCGAAAAATTGGGCTTTTTCATCTGTTGTGTCCATCAGCCTTTGCATTTGTGGACAGATTGTGTCCAGTATGTCGATGCTGGGAAGAGCCTGGTTCACCCACTGATGAGCTTGTTTCTCTAGCTTCTCTATCTTCGTTGTTTCCAATACAATATGATATTGTATTGTGCTCCTCATTGCTTCATCAAGACCCTATTGATTTTCTAGTGTCCTGATATGTTCACGGGTTTCTCGATATTGCTAAAATACCTGGCCATAGTGGGTATACCAGCTACGCAGTACTTCTTCTGTAGTGACTGACTCGTCCAGATGTTCTTGCAGTACCTTGTGTGCTTCTGAAAATGTTGTGTACTATTGTCTTAATAACACAGATGTTTCTTCTTTTCGCTCCTCTTTCTTAGCCTATAGTTGTGCCTTAAGGTTCGACACGACACTTTCCAGTAGCTGGTAAGCTCTCTCTAGTGGTTTGTTAGTGTCAGTCTCATTTGCTCCTGGTAAAACTATATGAGTCAAATTCCTGCATTTGGTCAAGAATTCAACTTGTTCTTCTTTAAGTTTGTTTATCTGTTATTTTCGGCTTTGATTTCTTGTTGTAGCTCCCTGAGTGAGTGCTCCCAATAGCTGACCCAGTTCTCCATCTCTAAGTTTTGGTGTGTCGACTGCAGTAGTCGACCCTAGTTGATGAAGGTGGATAATCGTTGGTATTTGTTGTGTCTGTTGTTGTTCTTTTTTCTTCTTTTCTTTTCTTTTTCTCTTATGTTTGGAATGATGGACCACTACTGATCCTGATGGTACTGATGGTGGCTGCTACTATTGCGTTTGATGCTCTTCAGTCGGCGGGTTCTCCATCGATTGGACTTCTGTTGTGGCAGGGTTAGCTTGCTGAATTACATGGGTGGGAATTATGTTTGTTTGTGCTTCCAATGGTGGTGAGGATGGTGGTGCTGGATTATGAGGCGAATCTGGTGTTGGTGGTCGCGATGGTGGTTCTGAAGTTGGTGGTGGTGATGGGGATGGTGAGTGAGCTGGGGTCACTAGAGTAGTTGGAATGCCTTCTGTGGATATATGATCTTTGAATTTTGGTTATGGGTCGGTAGGGTCATCATATTAGATAGAGTCAAAGAGGTTGTCGATGGTTTGGTTGATTTCTAGTGCATCACCCTGATAATCATCCTCTAAGTCTCCGATCGGTTCATTCACTGGTGTGAAGGTTGGTGTGAAAGATGAAGCTCATGCTGCAACAACTTGGGATGACTTGTCGAGATTTCTAAGAAATGTCGATTGAATGACTCCCACAACTTTTGGCGGTGGTGAGGCTTGGGTGGTTTTTAAGGTGAGGCTCTGTCAGGCAGAGCTCAACTCTACGAGTTTATGAGTGGTGGTGATCTACTAGGATTTGAGAAATATGTCAGGTAGCTTATTGATGAATTGCTGGAGGTCGACATCTTTGTCCATTCTCTCCTTAAGTGTTTTCGACATTACACTTTTGCACAAGTCGACAGGACTGATGTTGGTCGACACTGGCATATTTCCCTGTATTATTTGGGTTGGAGATAGAGATGGGGGAGTTGAAACTAAATCAATGGCTTCGACTGCATGAGGGCTTGTAAATTTTACCTTTTTAGCTTTGGCTTTCATTGTCTCTTCTTCGACAAATTGTTTGAACTGTTCCTCGACAGAGACTTTATTTTTGGCAGCGTCTATCAAGATGTCGGTTGCCCTAGCATGTAACTCGTCCTCATCCTCTGAGCTTTTTTGGAGGATAAGCTTGTGCTTTCCTTTTTATTTTGCTGTACTCTCTAGGTGTTTCCGAGACTCGGTAATTTCTGCAACTATTTATCGGATGTTCTTATTCGTCAACTGATATTCTGGTTTCTCTGTCTCTGTTTCTTCCTCTTGTTGTTGTTGAGTTGGGACCATGGTGTCTTGTTCTATCAGTACCATGGCTTGTTGTTATGTCGGTGCATTTTCAATTTGAAGGGGGTTCTGCTCCATTGTTGGGCTATCTTCCGAAGTGAAGGTACTAATATGAAGGTGAACTTCATAGTCTTCTTCCTTCTCCTGGTCGGTCAAAGGTTCAACGATAGAATGGTTAATCTCTTTTGCGGCCTATGGTATAGGCATTTTGGTTTTGGTCTATCTAGCTAGTTCTGTAAAAATATCCTCGGCTGTTGGATAATAGTTGAGTGGCTTTGCTTTTGTTGTGGAGCCTTGCACGTGCTATACTGCAGTATGGTCGAGTTCCAACTAGATGTGTGCTATAGGAGGCAGACATCTTCAGATGTTTTGAGGCATCCTCCATTTGGTTGTTTGAATTTTTAGATTTTGAAACTAGTGTTCTAAGAACACTTTTCCTTCTTCTTGTTCCTGTGGAGTTCCAACCATTGAAAGAGGCTTAAAATGCCACATATGAAACCTAGTCGTCTCTAGGAAGTCTTTCTGCCCGACTGGACATAGGTGATACATCACTATCCATATTAGTAGTGATGGGAATCTGATTATCACACCTGATTCCTGGCACTTTTCATAGATAGACTTGAGCATGTCGGCCACGTATTGAGCCCAACAGTATACTTTCCTTGATTTTTCTACGTAGTCAACAACTTCCAGCATGCCGAGTTTCAAATTGTAGCCTCGTCCTGTGATAATCAAGCCCGTGGATACGATTTTGGCCACTAGTGTATTGGCTTTAATTTTTCCGATAATTAACCCTTTTGAATTTTTCCCTGTCGGTGTCCTGGTTAGTCTTTCAACCAACCCTTCTTTGATACCTACAGGAACAGGCTCGCATTTGTTTGAAAGCCCAGTAAGTTTGTAGATGGTTTCGGCTGATATTTCCACTGGTCTATTAAAGTAGAGATTACCATTGTGGTACCGAATGATGATGAATTTGGTGATAGTTTCTTTTGTCACTCCAAAACTCTCCATGAGGGGCACATTCATGTAATTCAAAATGGTGCTCTGGTTGATTTTGTTCTCTTACTCTGTCATTCTTGAGTTACCCTTGTAAGCCCATTTTTTGATTTCTGCCCAGTGATGTGCCCATGAAACTTCTTGTACTTTCGTGTTTTTGATGTTTTGCAGTCATTTCACTAGAGGGATTACAACGAATTCCAATTCTCTTGCTTTGTTTGTCATGGATTTGGTTTGTTTTGGGGCCATTTTGTTGGTTTCTGGTTCGGATTTCTTCATAGTTAATTTGCTCAAAAAGGTCTGGTAATTCTGTTGCTCTATCTCTTGGTAAAAGAGTATGAAGTCTTTGTCCAACATATTCTTTATAGGTGGAGTGGACAACGATCTTGTTGATGGTGCTATTAATGGCGGATTTGATGGTAAAGGACGCTATATTGAAGGCTGATTTAATGCGCTCTAGTTTTGGCGCTCCTTCTGACCGTAGGCATGATGGGTTGATTGGACCTTTTAATCCTCTTGTTGATGTCGATGATATGGTCAATATGCGGTATGTCGATGGTGAACATGTCTATTATTATCAAATGGCAGTGTATTACGTCTGTCGATATTTCCTGTCATTTTGGTTTTTTTTGCTTCTTTTGGATTTTAGGTTTTTGCTTTTTCTAGTTCTTATAGTTTTTGTTAATAGTTATAAAACCATTTCTCTTTTGATTTTTATGTATATATATTTTTTTCAAAATTTTTTAGTTTTGGTACCGCTTTAGTCAGGCACCGTTTACCAGTTTCTGAAATACTGTGCCCTGTAATGTTCTCAGTTGAACTGATCCATTGACATTGATTTCTTCGCAATAGAGGGTCCCATCCACTCTGTGTGGAGTTTCTTTGGTTTTCCTTTCACCCAACTGTTATACAGTAGTGCAATATTTCCGACCGACAAGTTTTTGTTTTTAATGTTTTAGTCGTGACAAGCCTTTGGTCATTGTTTCTGAATTTCCTGGTGTTGTACATCAATTAGTCGGTGCTCTTCTAGTTTGGATAATTGCATTAGTCGATCCTTCCTTGCTTCCCCTACATTGTTGTGTAAGATGTCGGCTATTAATGGTGTTTGTTGTCGAAAGTGTAAAGGGATGACTGCTTCTTGGCCATAGACTAATCGAAAAGGTGTTTGGTCTGTCGATTGTTTATATGTTGTTCTGTATGCCCATAATACTGCAAGAATTTTCTTGTCCCAATCATCTTTGTCAGTGTTGCATATTTTTATAGACTTCTTGTTAGTGTTTTGTTGAATGCCTCTATCACCCCATTCGACTGAGGGTGATAAGCTATGCTTCGATGGTGGTCGATTTGGAATTGTTCTGTTAGTGCTGCAATGGTTTTATTGATGAAGTGTGAACCTTGGTCACTGATTAGGGTTAGTGGGAAACCAAACCTAGTAATGATATTTTTGTAAATGACTTTAGTAGCAACCCCACTAGAGCAGGTTTCAACAGGTTCTGCTTCTTCCCATTTAGTTACATATTCTACTGCTGTTATGATGTACCTTGCACCTATTCTTTTTGTTGGGACTGGAAATGGACCTATAAAGTCGACAGCCCAAATTTTGAATTTTAAGCTTGGGTTTATGGATATCAAGGGCATCTCTATGCTAGGTAAAGATTGACCTAGACGTTGGCAGCGATCACCTTTGCTAACAAACTTCTCACAGTCTTTGTACAGTGGTGGCCACCATAGTCCTGATTATTGGATTTTCTTGGCAGTTGTATCCAACTGAAAGTGTCCTCTCGCCGATCCATGATGTGCTTCATACATAATGTTTTCTTATTCATGCTCTAACATACATCGACGGAGTACTTCGTCCAAACCCATCTTGTACAAAATTCCATTGATTAGACTATATGGTGCAGTTTTCATGGCTAAAATTTGTTTTTTCTTAGTTTTCATGCCTTTAGGTGCTTGTTCGTTCTCTAAAAATTGTGTTATTTCCTCCAATTCTATAGGAACAACTTCTGTTAGCAATAGGTGTGCATCTGGCATGTCATCTTCGACTCGTATTGGTTCCTCCCTCGTGTTGATTCTTGACAAGTGGTCGGGCCTAACATTTAATCTTCCTAGTAGAACGCCGACTTCAAAATAAAATTCTTGGAATAGTAACAGCCATCGACTGATTCTTCCATGGTGTAGAGGCTTATTTACCAGATATCTAAGTGCTTGATGGTCAGTGTATACTATGAAACGGTTAGCCAATAAGTAGGGTCGATACTTTTGGAGTGCAAAGACCATACCTAGTGCCTCCCTTTATGTTGTTGAGTAATTGGATAGTCCATTCCATCTTCACTAGGTTGTGTCAAAATCGCACCTATTGCTAGGCATGAAGCATCAATATGTACATGGAATTTGATCAACTAATTTGGGAATCTGAGAATGAGTGCTTCGACTAGTTTTCTTTTCAATGTGTTGAATGATGTATCACATTCTTCCGTCCAGTCAAACTCCTGATCTTCTCTTAACAGTTCTTCCAGTTGGTATGTCATATCTGAGTAGTGTCGAATGAATTTTCTATAATATCCTGTATGACCTAACAATACTCTGACCTGTTTTGGATTCACCAATGGTTTTAAGTCGAGGATTATTTTTATTTTTGCAAAATCGATTTTAATGCCTTCCTTGCAGACAATGTGCCTAGTAAGATTCCTATAGGGGTTAAGAAGATGATTTTTTTTTTTAAATTGAGAGATAACTGAATTTGTCGACATCATTCCAACATAATCCTTAACCATTTACAATGGTATTTTAGCATGGAATATATCGTCCAATTGTTAAAGTATACCGTCATAATTTTATAACCGTATTCTTGAAATGTCTTAACAACTATTCTTGAAAACACTGTAGGTGCATTCTTGAGACCGAATGGCATCACTTTATAAGCAAATGATCCAAATTCACAAATGAATGTTGTCTTTTTTTGGTCTTCTTTGGCTCTTGGTACTTGATTATACCCTGAAAAATCATCCGTGAATGAGTAACATTCGTGACCTACGACTTCATTTAGGATTTCGTCGGTGTATGGGGTCGAAAATGGATCTGTTAGAGTGACTTTATTTAATTCTTGGAAATCAACACAGATTCTTAACTTTGTCGGGTCATGCTTTTTCAGTTGGACAACCATTGGGATTTCCCATTCCGACTGGTTGATGGGGTAAATAATTCCAGTTGTGAGCATATTGTCGATCTCCTTTTGGACTATTTCTTTGTATTTGTGAGCCAACTTGTAGGGTCTTTTCTTGATAGGCCTAGCTTCAGGTTTTATGTCAATCTTTATCTCGCCCATTTCTTTTACTAACCCTTTTAGGTGTTTGTAGTCTCGAGCAAAGACATCATGAAATTCTTTGAATAAGTCGACAATTTTTGTTGTTTGCTCTTTGCTCCAATAATCACCATTTTTTTCCATTTTCGGTCTGTTATCATTAGATATGTCGATTTCTATGGTTTTAAATTTTGCGTCCATCCATTCTAGCGCCTTGATTTCATTAATATGTCGACTACCTTCTTTGAACTGTGAAAATGTCACTGAAAAGTCTTGAATATTATTCAGACTGGTTTGACTATTTTCGGGTGAGTAGATTTCCACTGAAAGCTTTTCCCATATGTGTGTTCATTTTCTAATTAGAGTCTCATCGACTGTGGTATTTTGTTTGATTGAATGTTATGGCATGTTGTGTTCAGTCGGCTATTATGTGTTGATTTGTTAGTAGTCAGCTGTATAAATGTTTTTGTTTGTTTCGTAGCTTCGACTAATTTTTTCGTCTTCTGGTATTAAGTTAAAGTCCTTAATAAAATTTTCTCTAAGTTCATTCCGTAGAAATGTTTCACCTCGTGGTTCTTCCATTTTATACCATTTAGTTGGTAAATCGTCCAATGTCGAGGGAAATAGTTGTGGCCATATACGTTCATCTTTGTAACCAAGTATTCTCCATTCTTTTTCACATGTTCTTATGTGGTTTTCTGGATCTTGTCCTTGTGTGAAGACAAGTATTTGTGCATGTTTAGTTAGATTCCTACCTCCAAACTTTTCTATGAAGAAATTTGAAGTTGTTGTCCATATTTGTAGTCTCGACTGATGGGTGTCCCGCCATTGAGCAGCCTATCCTGTAAACGTTTCTACCAGGCTTTGGAGTCGACCATGTTCACCTAGGTTCTTAGAGACTTGTCCTACATGGAGAATTGGTGATTCTCTCTCTTTATACCGAATATTTTGTTTATTATCTATGTTTATTGGTGTCAAAGAGGGGTATTCCCTTATTTTTTTTCAAATATTTTAGGAATAATCAATACAGAGAAGCATTGTTGGGTCGGTTTCTTTTGGATAGCTTGAATAGTCCAACAACCCCTTGCTTGTGTTTCAAAGTTTTCGATTTCCCAATCATACAATTCTACATTCGAATTATATCCAATTGAGTCCTTGTTTCCTAGATGAATTTCACCATAACTATTAGGTTTAGTATAATATTCATCATTTTGAATATGATAGAGTTGTCGAACATCGACTTCCTCGTTTATAGGCTCAGTCCAGGGCTCTCCTTGTGAAGGAAAAATGGGGACAATAACTTTTTGTGCGTTCCCTTTTAGTTTTATTCTTTCCTTGTCCAATGAGATAGATGAGTTAATTTTTATGCCCCATGGGCATCCTACCAAGGCCGGGAAGGAACTGGATCCTTCCTTAGGGTCGATGATTTCGAAATCGACTTTTTTCGAAATGCCTTTTATTGTTGTATTGACATTTCTCCAAACCCCAATGGGTTCGATCAATCCTTGGTCAGATAACTTTAGATATATGCCTGATTCATTCAGTCGAGGCCTACACAACTGTTCCCATGTATCCCTCGTCATGATGTTTACTTGGAATCCAAAGTCGAGAACGACTTGTCGAACTTGGTATCCTTCGATTTCAAGATCACCAAGTGGATTAACATCGTTCTTATCCTTTTGATTTAGATTTCATACACTCTTAGTTTGTTTATATGTATCATTTTTGTTCATAATATTGTATAGTAGGTCAATGAATTGTGCCATTGAATTATCTTTATGTATTAAGTTCAATAGTTCGTGAAGTGTGTTCTATCGATTGTCATTGACATCTTCTTGTCTAGAAAATTATCTAAACATGTTTGATGCATCTTTATATACTTGTTTTTGTTTTGTAGGGTTAGGATATTCATTTTTGTCTTTAACTTTGCTTATTATTGGATTTTTGCCTCCAATTTTTCGTTCCTTGTCTAGTTACTATGCGTAGATTCTTTGTGCGAACTATATCACTTTTTTGGACACAAGACAAGACATTAACATATTTATTTTTATTATTTTTTTCAAGTATGGTGGGACAATCTTCCAATGAGTGGTTTCCCACACCACAACTAGTACAAAATTTTAGGTCGGTTCTGTCTTTATATGGACAGCCCGCATACCGGTGTCCTTCTTTAGAGCATGTAAAACATTGGATTGGTCATCATGGTTGATTGTCATGATTTCCAGAGAATTGTCCTCGACCTCCAAATCCTCCACGACGGTTGTTGAACCAGCACTCGTATCTATGGCCTTCATATTGTCGATTGCTTGGTTCGTTCTGAACATTGTTCCTTGGGGCATTGTCATTGTTCTGGGCCACGATGCTTGTTTGGTAAACTGCCTGATAGTTTTGTCATTTTTTTAGATTCAAATGGTAGTCGGTTGTTACATGACTCTTAACTTCACAGATCGCACACCAATAAGCTTAGCCATTCTTCATGTTATATGGGCAATCCTTCATCGTATGGTATCCATGCTCCCAATAGATATCGCATAAACATTTTGTTTTAACAAAATAGACATCTTGTCGACTTACGTCATGTTGGCTTATGTCTTGTCGACAATTATCCTTAGTATGGCCGGCTGTAGATCATTTCGTGCACTAGATCTCTTGACCCTTGAGGTTCAGCTCTATTAAGGATTTTTGCATGGTTTCGAACTGTTCTTCAATTCGTGCATCGACAACAGGGTATGTTGGGTAGTCTTCATCTATCTCATCCTGCAGATATTTTGTTAGTGCTTCTTCATATGTTTTGAATGTCTCCAGACTTATATGTCGTCGGATCTCTTGGGAGAGCCTTGCAAGAAACCATTGAATCAATAATTGTTCATCAATAACATAGTCTATTTGTCTCAAGAGGACTTTCCATGTTTTGTCAGTCTTAGACGGTTTCTGCTGGTTTCTGTACTGTAGAGTTAAGTTTTGTTGCTACTAGATGCTTCACATCTGGTGTTTTGAAGAAGGATAGAGATTGTTGCTTGATCTCTGCTTTAGATGCGTTAGGTGTCCTTTCGATATAGGTCATAGAACAAGTTAATGCTCTCTTTCATTGGGCACCTGCGAACTGCGCCATTTGTATTTCTTCATTTGTAACTTGATTGGCCTCCCACGTTGACTCGTAGACACACCGATGTCGCATGGGATCCTCGTCTCCCTCATAGAGGGGGATGTGTGTTGAATCGTGCCCCATGTCGGCGTCGGTTTATCCTTCGGGAGGTGGCGGTGGCAGGGGTGGTGGTGGGGCTAGTGGGATATTCCGTGTATCTCTCTGTCCATAGCTAGTCTCGACGGAATATTCTTTTCCATCAGATATTTTGGTTGTTGGTTCTGTTTCAACAACTTGTCGGTCAGTTTTGACTTCTTCTGTCGACGTCCAACTGCACTGTTGTGCCCGTGAGTCTGACTAGTTTGTGTTTTGTAAACCTGTGTTTGGTAGGGGGGGCACTCCTTCATGTCCAGGGTAGATTAAATGGATGCTTCGATAGGACTATTACGCCTGAAGTGTAACCCAATTTCCTTCCTCTGGTCGACGCATCACTAAATGATTGTCATCATTTACTTCATCGTCTAGTCGGCTCCATATACCAAACTCACCAGATCTTAGTCTCAAGTCCTCCTCGACAATAGCCTGCATTCGGGTACTCAGATTTATCGGATACAGAGGTCTTACTTCCTTTGTTATTTCCAGTTGGAGAGTTTCTCGCTGCTCTATCCATAAATCTTCTTCCATTGGTGACACCCCTCCTGTCGGTCATGACCCGACTATGGTGGATTTTACTCATGTTCTGTCACCCTGGAAACCATTCTTCTTTGGAGCGCTATAGCTTGCTCTCGTATCTCTTCCCTTCTTCTCTTCCTCTTCTCCCTTTCTATCTTTTGTAGGTCCGGTGTACCTTTATGAGTCACCATCCACTCAATTTCCTTCTTAGGTCGACTTTTCATTATTGTTGGTGTTATTTTCTCAGGTCGACTAGAATGCTTGTAATTTGCCCTGACACATGGCTAGCTACCCCCCCATAGCCTACCCGCCACTGTAGTAAGATCAGATAGTTCTATCTACTTGTTCAGGAAGGATTCCCACTCCCTTTCGGCAATAATTTTTTCCCATGCTTTTTTCTTTTCCGCCCAGTTAGTGTTTGCTGGCGGTTTGATGAGTGATGGACGAGTTTCGACTATATGGCCTACTCCTCTTTCGATTAGAAATTTGATCAATAGGGTCGGTAGTGAACAAATAAATTGCTCAGTAAAGTTGTTATAGAATATTTTTTCAATACTTTCAACTGAAACTCTCTCCTCTACTGCTTGTTCTTCATAGAATTCGTCTGCAATTTTCTCAAACCACTCCAAAAGATTTGTTTGTCCTCCTCTGATCAGTTTCTAAAGCAATTCTTGATCTTTAGTTGCTTCCGGATTCATCTAATAGTTTTTTCAACAACTAGGGCACCGATTCTACAAATTTCTCATGTGTTTTGGTGAAGAATTTATCCTTCGCTTGAGCAATGGTCAGTCTATTTGTTCTCGCATAATTATGCAAATAATTTGTGATCTTACGCTCCCACCAATTCTTAATCTCTTGCTCCAATATCATCTACGTATGGTCATATCATCCGTATATGTACTATCGACAATGGAAGCAATGTTGTAATCTCATAGATCACATAAGTTTACCAATAATACATATATAGAAACATATATTCATACAGATACAAGAGACAAGAATAGATGGTAGAATAACATATTATATTATTGAATCACATGAGGTTCCATACATACACATAACTGAACCAAGTTTTTATGTGGCTCAACATCCTATTATATATGATTACAAAACAGTTATGAATAACTACTTGTCGGTTCAGTCAACCGACACAACCTTTGGAGGCCGACCTAATCTCCGATTAGTCAGTTAATTAGTCTAGTTGGCTTACCGACTAGCTCCTCCAACAAGTCTCATAACTAACCATGTTTTGTGAAGAACCAATTGATTTTGTATGTACTTTAGATGACTTTAATATGTCAATGTTTGGTATGTTTAAAATCAACTGGGTTGCAGAGGCCCCTATCTTTGGACTTTCATGCTACTTGGGAATGTATTTTTGTTGCAAGTCTTTTAAGGTGTTAGGACATTTTACATGTTTGTAATTCCTTTGGTCTCACTTGAATTGGCCTTATTTTGTGAAGAACCATCTAGAATTTTATGTACTTTAGATGATTGCAATATGTCAAGATTTGGTCTATTTGAAATCGATATGGTTGCAAAGACACATGTTTTGGAATTTCATGTTACTTAAGAATGTATTTGTCATAAAACTTATGTTTTTGTTAGGTTATCTCTATGAAAGTCTAAAAAGAGTTGGACTATGTATACTATGATTTTTAACTAGAAATATCAGTGCTAAGAATTGGTGTGGCCCAGACTGAGTGCAATCCTTGGGAGATTTTGTCAGCTTAGATTCCCCTGGGCCACTATTTCTTAAACCGTAGTCTAGTCCTGCAAGTTAGGGACACTCTAGAAAGCAAAACAAATTAAGCTTCATAAATAGACATGTGATATTAACTTATACAAAAGAATATATTTAGTCTTACAAACAATTAATATTAAGAGTATGTTCATAGCTTTAGTAATTCCACATTTCATGAATATATTTACGAAAACAAAACACTAATTTTGAAATATTACATTAATTTCAAATAAAAACTTTAATCAACGCAAAAATATAATTATATTTAAGTAGTATTTATACCTTGGCATTATTCAATGTTGGATATCGGGCGGGTGGAATTTGCCAAACTTGTTAATATTATAGATGATATAAATTCCACACATAATTGAAATCTTATATGATTTGATATGTTTTTAAATTCAAAATTGTTTTCTTCTTCTTTTAAAGGCCAAAATATTCTATATTTCATAAATAGAATATACATAAACTAGTATTTGAAGATAAAAACCTGACAAAAAAAATTCACCTACCCCATATCAAATTCCACCTATATAGTTTGTACTTAAAGTTTTACCCTTCTTTATCTTCTGCGGATATACATAGGCACATGCAAAAATATACAGTCCACGCTTCCATGTTTTTCTCCACATTAAGTCACTAATTAAAAAGAAAACTATGACTAAAATAGGCCGCAAGCCCTATATGAAACTTCAAACAGATAGTTTAATACAAAGAAACCTTAAACTCAGCTTAAAGATGGCCATCCTTGTATTCAGATTTGACAAGGGGACCTTCAGTTAAGAGGAGAACTTGTTTGGATAACTCACATGCTTCACAATTGAGCTCCCAATAGACGTGATTAAAAACTATCCATTCGAAGGTGGAAATCTCTTCCTCCAATATTGGCATCAAATTCCTTAAACTTGTAATCTTAATTATATATTTCTTATTTTCCCAATCTATTATTGCCTTGGAATCTCCAAGGACTTGAATATTTTTAAACCCATTAAATCTGGCGCTCGTCAGCAAAATCCATAAAGTGTACATCTCAAATCAGGTATTGGATCCACTACCAGTTGCATACTTCAAATGGAAATAATTGTTGTTATTGATATTAAGAATAGATCTCGCACCACACTAAGCTGAGTGACATTGAATAGAACTGTCGAAGTAGCTCCATGGAATTTCATAGTTAATACCTTACATCTTCACATCCTTATTCTTCTTTTCTTTTGGGCTAATAGGAAATTCCTTTATCAAATTGATAATCAGATGAGCAACAACCTTTGTTGAATAAACTTATCTTGAAATATATGTAAGTTTCGATTCCACCAAATCCAGTAAACAAATTGGACTGGGAGATATTTGAGATCCTCCACTGCAGTGCCCATCAACTAGTCCTTGTAGAAATCCTCAATAGAAGGCGTGTTCCAATTCAATTTTTCCTTTAACACTATATTAACTATTTGATAGACTTCTTTTATATAATTGCATTCTACAAAAAGGTGAGAAATGGATTACGCTTCCTAAGTACATAAAATTCATCTGTTTGGTCCAATCCATTTCTACTTTAAACCATTATCCCAAGTTAGAAATTTATTTATCATCACGATCCACAAGAGTATTTTAGCTTCGAGTGGTCCCGAGTTCTTCTATAAGACACCCCCATAATCTTCTGTCTCCCAAGAAATCTTATTCCACCATAATCACATATCCAAATTTTGTAGTATAGATACCCGAGGAGGAATTTTTCGACCAACATAACTTGTATTCTTCATTTGACAACTTTATTGCATGATGACCCAAAATTTACCATACTAGAACCCCATTCGTCTGCATAACAAAATTCTAAACCCAAGTCCTCCAATGTTATCTATTTTTGTCTGCAATTTTCCAAAACATCAAGATAAGCAACATCTCTTAAAGAGAAAATACTTAGAGAGTGAAGCCGGTGAAGCAATACATCAGACACACAAAAGGAACCTTGAATTCTTGACCAAGGATCTTCTATGATTCTTACCTTCTTTCCATCACCAATTTTCCACACTATCCAATATCCGACCAATGGGAACTATTCAATTAGAGACACCTACCCACTGAGCCACCTTTGGCATATTTCCTCAATTCCCTAGACTAAGCTTTGTTGATTGTACATCATCAGGAGTCATTCTCCGAACTTGTGAGTAATATCAAGTCGAAATTGTGAGTCATATCAAGTCCTAAGTATCCTCATATGATTGAGGTGGTGATGTTGTATTGTAGAGCTTATGAGTAATATCAAGCTAATTCTTGTGAGTAATACGAATACAAGTCTTGTTTTGTATCAAGACTATGGACTTGTGTTGTATCAAGTCAATGATTGTCATAAACAATACCCTATGAGAATAGATCTCCAATTATGGAGATGATCTTGTGTTGTATCAAGATTGAATTCTTGTTTTGTATCAAGATTGTGGACCTCCATTTGTTGAAGTGGTTATACTATGTGATATATTGTTAGTCATGGTCACAAAGTGCTATAAGTCTCCTTTAGGGATTAGCTACCCCTAGAGTGAATTACTTTAGCATATGACTATATGGACCGGGCTAATATATATGATCATCAATACATATGGAATAATTATTCTAAGCATGATATGATAAGATGGATAAATGATGCACATATGGACCATGCATTAATTATTTAATGATAATGAGATAGAGCATATAGAAAGAGAATTCGAATTGCCCATGCAAATGTCCGAGTGAACTCAAGTTATAAAGCTTCAGTAAAATATGAATGCCTCAATCAATGCCTCAGTCAAAGCATCAGTTCAACTATTAATGAATGTAAGCATTTAAGTAAAGAAAAGCTTAATGTTGATTAATCAACATGCATCAGTTAACTAAAGAGATCCATGCAAAAGTTAATATTAGAAATTTTGCTTGGATAACACTAAGAGTGAAGAACCGATGACACTGAAGTTATCATGTTAACTAAGTAATCAACAGTCAGTTAAAGATTGAGTTCAGTTCACATTCAGTTCAAGTCAGTTAACATTTAGTTCAAGTATGTTAACATTAAGTTCAAGTCAATTAACATTTAGTTCAAGGAAGTTAACATTCAGTTCAAGTTAGTTAAAATTCAGTTCAAGTAGAGTTAACATTCATTTCAAGTCAATTAACATTCTGTTCAAGGCAGTTGACAATCAACTCAAATTAGTTCAATTTCAGTTAAAGACAATGAACATTCAGTTAAAGCTAATTGAGGAAAGGAAGGGTGCTAATGTTTGCACGAAGGAGTTCTAGTTAGATCCTCCTTATGAATGCGCTATGTGGTGCTCTCAATGTGTTTACAGAGCCTCCTATGTTCTACCTTTTGCATGCTAGGATTTTTGTCTTGTTATTAATATGCTAGGCATATGGCAAGTTCAATACAATTGTACATAGTTGTTTTTGCAGGGTTACGATGGAGATCTCTTCTTTACTGTTGTGGTGATATCTCTTATCAACCAATATGCTTCTGTGTTGTAAATGATTCTTTGCAAATCTATCTATCATACTCAAATATTTGCTGGATTTTTCATCCTCCGTGTTTGGAGGGTTTTCCCAGGGTATATCGTATCTCTTATAGTTGATTGATTTATGTGGCTGATTTATTTATAAAGATTCATATGTGGCTGATTTATGATATTAATATGTGCTCAACTTGTTTCATAAAAGTTTTAAAGTTCAAGCATATCCGATTTTTCTCAAAACATCAACAAGGTTCCCACTATATACCTTTTAAATATTTTTCCTTCATAGTTTTTCCCCAAAGAGCCTCGTTATAAACAAGTCTCCACAAATTTTTCATATTTAAAGCTTTCACAAAGGAATAGATGTTTTTAAGATCCCAACCTCCTAAGTGTTTTGGAATATCCAACTTGGACCATTTGAAAATCGACATTCCTTCAATGGGTCTTCTCCCAACCCATAAGAAATTAAAACACTTCTTTCTAATGTTTGATAAAATGCATTTGGGAATTTTCACAATTGTCATCCAATATACACAGATATTTTCAAACACTGCTTTAACTAGAATTAAGTGTCCACCTCTAGAAAGCCAACAGTTAAACCATATCAAAATTCTATATTAGGTATTTTTAATGGCTGCTTCCAGTCCTTCGATCTATAATTGTTAGGTTTGAGACAAAAACTAAGATAATTAACTCCCTGATCCATATTAATCATTGAAAGGGATAGAATATTATGCAAGGATCACAGATCCTCTTCTAAAATATCATTCACTAATACCTACTACTTATTCTTGTTTATATCCATGCCTATGCTTTACAATGAAAATCAAGAATATTCATTATCTTAGAGATCTCTTGACCCGAAGATCAGTATGTCATCCACAAACAAGAGGTGCAAAATCAACACTGGATTAGAAATTTTAACCCCTTTTAAATCACCCTTTGATAAGTGATATTTGGTTAACATATTGATCCCTCCTACCACCATAAAAAATAAAAAGTAGACAATGAAAAACCTTGTCGCAATCCCCTAGAAGATCTAAAAAACCAATTGGGGAACCATTGAGTAGCACAGCGAAAGTTGTAGCCTGGGTAAAAGCCATAATCCAATTTACTATAGGAAGATTCATTCCCATATGAACAAGTATAATCCTGAGGTATACCCATCTTACCTTATCATAGGCTTTTGCAATATTATTTTTTAACACTGTTTCTTTCAACTTTTGAACTTTGATGGAGTGTAAAACTTCTTGTGATATCGCAACTACATCATGAATTCGATTATTGAACAAAAATCCAAAATGTTCCTCATAAATGATAAATGGAAATATCCCTTTCAAACTGTTTGCTATAATTTTGGAAATTAATTTGTAAATGAGATTGCATAACGAAATCAACCTAAAATCATACAAATCAATAACATTTTGGTTCTTTAATATAAGGGTTATAAAGGTCGATTTTAGGGCTTCAACAAATTTTCCCATTTCTTTGTATTCTCGAAAAACCTTAAGGGGGTCATATTTAAGTAAATTAAAAAAATCATAATAAAATTCAACAATGAGCCCATCCGGACCAAGACTTTTTCATTTTTTGAAAGACATCAAAATTTTCTGAATTTCTTCAATGGAAACATCCTCTTATGGTAAATGATTATGCTCCTCACTTATCCATATTGTCATTAAATGGATGATCCGCATAATCTTTCCAATCATACATCCATCATGTTCTTTAAAAAGGGTTGAGAAGTTACATCTTCCTAGTCCTACCTTTGTTTAAAGGAGCTAACTAGATTGCCATTAGGATTCCTCAATTTCCAAATTGAATTTTGCATCTTTCTATGATTCTGAAATTTAAAATAATTTTGTGTTGTTGTGCCCCAATTGAATCCATAAAGCTCTACTTTTCAACTTCCATGAAACTTCTTCCTTTCTTAATAAGTCTAACTTCGTCTCTTTCAAATATTTGAGAAATTCCAAATCATCATCCAAGAAAGAACTTGAGGAATTAGACTAGAAAACAAATATTTTCTTTTCTTTAGTTTCTTTTAAGTCATGCAATGACCTTGACAGACAATAATTGTCTAAGGGTTTAATGACTGCCTCTAGTTTATTAAGCGAAGAGGCAAATTAGTGCATCACAGAGCCACTTGAATTATCTATGATATGCTTTTAGTTTTCTCCCACAAGGTTTTTGAAATCTTCTTCCATCAAAAGAAATTTTTTAAACTTCATACGTGAAGGGGCTTTATAATTGTGAAAATTGAGTCATAGTAATCTGAGGACCAAGGCACAATCTTGCAGAAGATTCAAGATCAATTTACACAAAAAATGACCTAAGAGTGCTACAATTAAAGGTTGCAGCTGTATATTACCAATAACCAATCAGAAGTAGTGATACAAGGACATACACTTGCATGAATAGAAAGACAATTTGAATTCCCAAGAGGTCATTCGAATTGCACACATGAGAGTGGATTAGCTGTCAGTTAGCTACACTAAACACATAAGTTAACCACTAATCACAATCAATAATCGGCTCTAACTGAATTGGAGGCAGTAATGACTGAGTCTAACTGAATAGAACTCAACTGCATCTCAATCGGTAGGTGAGGGTGAATATCTGACTTTAGTTAGCTCATATGAAGTGAACTGAACTGAATTGAGTCACTAGAAGTTGTTGTAGGTGCCTTAAATCACTCCAGCTAACTGGAAATTGCCAAAAATAGACAAAATAGTGATGGAGGCACTTTCATTGTTGCAGTTTAACTAAAAGTAGGTGGAATAACCATCGGTTAACTGATGTAGGGCACTTAGGTCATGCATATCAACCCATATTTGCTCATTGATTAAAGGAGGAAGCTCAATTAGTCTCCCTGATTGAAGGAGAAGACACAGTTAGCCTCCTTGATTGAAGGAGGATGATCCAGTTGATGATGCAGTTACATTTTTGAGCCAATAACTTAGGATAAGTGGTAAAATAGGCCAATTAGGCCAAATAAGCATGTGTGGGTTGGATAATGACTCCAACACCCCCCCTTAATCTATACTCATGTGGAAGAGTAAAAAAAATAGGGCCTTGACAACAAAGGACATAGGTCACCCTTTACAATAAAGTAACTCTAAAATGCTAAAAAAACTCTAAGTGAGGAAAGGAGGAAAACCTAGTGGCAACAAACCCCCCCCTTTAACTGAACACTAAATAATTAACTGACTTTCACCCTGATGAACTCACCCCCAACAGTGAACGGAGGTAAGTAAACTTTTTCTCAGTAAAGTTCTTGGTGAAAATGTCAGCAATCTTCTCCTCTGTGGGGCAGTATTGTAGAACAATTGTCCTATCATGCACCAAATCCCTAATGTAGTGCATGTGGATCGCAATGTGTTTGGTTCTCTACCACTAAACTGAATATGTTGAGATTTTGATAGCACTTTGTTTGTCACAAAAAATGACAGTGGACGAAGCACAAAAAATACCTTGCAACCAAATTGCCTAGATGCAAGCATTGACTGCTCCCCCATACTTTGCCTCTGCTGAAGAAAGGGAAATGGCAGCCTGCTTTTTGATGGAACAAAAAATAGGCCCACCACCAAACATAAACACATAGTTAGAAGTGGAATTTCGATCTATGCTAACTCTCACCCAATCAGAATCTGTAAAACCGACCAAATCTAGCTCAAAATCTGCAGCATAGTGAATGCCATAGGATCTAGTACAATGCACATACTGTAGAATCCTCTTGGTTTCCATCCAATGAAGATCATGAGGATGATTCATATACCTTGATAACCATTTACGGAATAACAAATGTCAGGCCTTGTTTTTGCCAAGTCTAGCAAACTTCCAATCAACTGGCGGTAAATAGTGGAATCCATAGGTGGAGTTGAAATTCCCTCTTCAAGATTGATTCCTGAGAGGAAAGGAAACGGTGCAGCCTTACAATCAGCCATGTTAAAATTAATTAATAGGTCTAAAACATATTTTTACTGAGTCACCATTATCCCATCATATTCTTGAGTGATTTCCATCCCGAGAAACTGTCTTCGCGGGCCTAGATCACTCATTTTAAAAGCATCATGAAGAGTAGTTTTTATAAAGGAAATCGAAGCAAGTGTGCTTCCTGTTATAAAAATATCATCCACATACAATACTATGATCAAAATGTTACCTTAATACTGCTGCAAATATACATTTGGATCATATTTTCACCTCTCGAAGTTCTGTGAAAGCAGAAAGGCATACATTTTGGTATACCAAGATCTTGGGGCATGTTTCAAGCCATATAAATATTTCTGCAACTTACAAACCAACGAAAGATCTGATGTATGTCCTTCAGGTTGCTTCATATATATTTATTCTTGCAGGTCTCCATGGAGAAAGGCATTATTTACATCCATGTGATGCACCTCCCAGTGCTTGGATGCGACAATGGCCAAAACTATCCTTATGGAATCCATCTTTGTCACCGACGCAAAGGCATCATGGTAGTACACTCATTGGAATTGAGAGAATCCTTTTGCAACCAGCAGTGCTTTATACTTGCAGTTTGAGCCATCTGCAGCAACCTTTGTCTAATATACCCACTTGCATTGAACAAGTTCCCTTCCAGGTGGAAGGGAAACTAGCTCCCAGGTTGTATTTTTCTGAAGAGAGTTGAACTCTTCATCCATTGCAGCTTGCCATCTCGGATATTTTTGAGCATGGTAGTAGGACTTGGGATCAGACACAGTCATCATATATCAGGTCTTGGACAACAAGGAATGATTACAAGAAAGATAAATTCCTGCTCTTTGAAAATTAGACCGGATTCTCCTTGGATCAGCATGATTTCCAATGTTTAACCAGGCGGATGAGAGGGTCTTTTCCGCCCATTTTGGGAGGTGATTGGGAAAATTTGAATCTGATGCAAAACCTAATATATTTTTTTCACTGATATCAAACATAATATCTGAAAAATTAGAGCTTACACTCCCATTTTCATCATCAGAATCATTGGTAGAACGTAAGGAATTTTCAACAGTTTCTTCCTCGACTAGTTCCACATCTTGGAGAGGTTCTTGAAAGCGGACACTTCTCTCAATGAATATCTGTTTGGTTATTATATTCAAGATTTTGTATCCCTTTGATTTCTCTGGATACCCAATGAACATACACTCAATACTCTGCGGTTGCAAAGACTTCCTCTTGTCAAGTGGAATTCGGGCCCAAGCAGTGGATCCAAAAACTTTTAAATTGGGCACATCTTGTTTGTGCCCAAAGTATGCTTCGAAAGGAGTTTTTCCTTTCATAGAAGAGTGAGGCACCCTGTTATGAATGTAGGAAGTAACATTTATTACCTCAACCCAAATATTTTCCGCTGCTACTCTTATGTAATGTTCATCCCTATATTAATAATAATCATCTCAGTTTCATTGTGCCTCATCTGTCTCTCGTGTTTATCTAAACTCTGTTTATCTGAAGTAAGATTTACTGTTTCAAGTAATCTATCTGCTTAAAAGTCTTGGGCAAAATAATGGTATCAGAGCCAAGTTCAGTGTTGAAGATTGTTGCTGGTTCGAGTGAAGATATAAGCTGAGTGCCGCGTAGCTGTGTAAAATTCATCGTTTGAGTTGGACGTGCTAGAAGTGTTCGTTTGAGATCGTGAATAGCGCAAGAGCCGTGTTAGCCGAGTGGAGGCGTTAAAGGCGTTGAAAGCGTTCGATCGAGAACTCTGTGCAAACTGTCACCGCGATGATCAGTTAAGCCTATCCCTTATTTCTCCTCAGCATCATTCTATTCTCTGTATGGTTCGAAATCAAGATTTGCTCTCTGTTAGTAATCTCTGTTAAAACTTGTATGTCCAAAAATAGCTCTGATTCAGATACCTGTGATATCAATTGATCCACTCTGGTGGTGAAAGAAGTCGGTCAGCTTTTGGTCTTAAATCCAAAAGGCACGAGCCGAACGCATGGTTCCTCTGAGTTATACTTATTGGATGTATTTGTTTCTGTCGATAATTCAGTCTGCATAAAAGTATAGTGTATTAGACTGTCTTAATAATATTACTTCTGGTATAAGTGGTAGTGATATTATATTGTGATAATGGAATCGACTCCTTCTTTTGGCCGTTTTGGTTCTAAACACTTTGACGAATTAGAAGCTGAAGAAAACATTCGATCTGGTCTCGAATCTTTGTGCAGTTCTCCTGCTTCTACTTCATCATCTTCCTGTCTCAATATTGAAGAACCTTCACCTTCTGTTTCGTGGAAACTTCCGGCTATTAATGCTTCCGATGTCTATAAACATGTCTCACCTTTCCATCTGAAAGCCTTAAGTCAGATAAAAATTAAAGAAAACTCTCTGCGCACAGACATGAATTCACATACCATGCTTACAGTGCCGCTTATTGAACCTGCACATATCAAAGCCGCACGTAACTCTGGTTATAAATTCCTACATCTTGGAATGGTCCGTGTTGGTCTTAATGCTCTCCATCGCCGAGGCCAATCTACTTTTGTTTTTTCTGCTCTCCTTGACAACCGTTGGTCGTCTTTCACTCAAGCTTTGATCGGGGGGGTAGAAACTAGTCTGTCTGATGGACCTGTACAATACGATGTCTTCCCAGATTTCTCTGTTGCACTTGATGATCCAAATATTCTGAAATGTTTAACATTAGGAATCCAGACACAAGGCTACGAGGGATTTGCTGCAAATTCCAAAAATTTGACTGTGTTTTATATAACCTGTGTCCGGTTTTATAACACAACAATACCTGCAATCTTGAAACCTGCTGAACAAGATGCTGGTACAGTTACAATGATACAGTATGATTCATCATGTAACCCTATAGCTCCTCTGGAAATAAAGAAAAATCAGTTAATGCCTCCAGAAGATTGGGTTACCAGTTGGCATAAGAAATCTCGCCAACCAATTAGTATTGCACAGTCTATAATAACTGAGTCTGACCATCAGGTTGTAACTAGATTCCCTAGACCACAACAGTTATCCCAAACTGTTCATTCTATACCTAGTTTACAACAGTCTGAACAAACAATAACGATTCAGCCAGCCTTGATTGAACAGCTCAAAGCTTTGTTAAACCAACCAACTCCTGCAACAACAAGTATACCAACTTCTCCACTTGCTTCTGTGTGTGACCATCCACACTGCTCAAAGACCTTCTGTCAGTTTTCTGCAAATGTACCTCAACCTCATGGATCAGATGATTCATCCCATAGAATCAACATGATCAGATTTATACCTGCAGAAGAAAGTACAGAAGCCAGATATAAAACAGTTAAGTTCTTTAATCCACATGAAGAACTACTTCTCCAAACTGTTTCCAGAAATCAGTCTACTGGTTTAGGATTTCATGATAAAAATGATATTCCAGCATATCGAAGAAATCCTATTGACAAGATACCTGCCTCAGTAGAAATCCCTTCTGATACTGAGATATTATCTTTCTTGAAAATCTTCAAAGGAATAAGTCCCTACAATCCAGACGACAGCTGGAAGAAAAAGATGTTTAACTGGGATATATTCACACATGAGAAAGAGAACCTTTACATGCAAGAGGTTCTACTTTTGGAAAAGAAATATAGAAAGGCATTTAATGAAGAAAATACTGCTGCGTGGAAGGCATACATGCAAGCACAAAATATGTGGTTGTCTTTTTATGAATGGTATTACCCATCGCACAACCAAATAGAAACTTCTCTAGTAAAACAGTTCAGAAATGAAGCTAAGCAAAAGAAATTGAATCCTGAGCTGTATGTGGAAGAAAAACTAGAGAAAAATCAGATTGTGATTCCTTCACCCTTACAGCTTCCTGTATTTACACCAAAAATACATCAGATGTTAGCAAAGTCAAATATCCCTAGACATCTGTTAGCTGTTAGAAACAATGGTGAAAAATTGATTCATGAAGTTTGCTTACAGTTAAAGGTTCATATGATGCATGAAGAAAAAGCAACTAAGCATAAATGGGAAATGCTTGATGGATCAATTACTGAAACTGAAACTGATTTTCCTCCATGGAAGAATTTTGTTATTAGTCAAAAGGATGGAAAAGTTTTCAGATTATTTCCTTCACAGTTAGATGACCATGCTCTAACTGATAGAGAATCTATTGCTGCAACCAACTGGACCAATATGGCATTGGCCAGTATGGAAAAATATGTTCGAAAAAGGTTTATGTCAATTGATGAAGCAGTAATAGCTATGCAGTTGAAACTAGATAGAATCTTGCAGAAGCAAGATTACAACACTGTATGTCTGAATAATAATGTTACGACATTGGATAAAAATGATCATGCTTTAGCACAAAGCATTGATAGATTAACAATTCAGACAGAAAAGAAGATGTCAGAACTAACCCTTTCTCAAGGAAAGGAATTAGTTATTGTAAATAACAGTCTTGAAGTTCTGAAGAAACAGGTTTATACAGTCAGTAATTCTGTTGAACATCTTAAGAAGAAATCTGTACCTGATGTATATAAAGCCACTTCTATGTTTTCTGAGCCCAAGATATCTGTTCCATATTCCTTGGCCTCAAAATCCGTTGAAAGTCTTCTTGAGTCACCAAAGCCTATAATGTTCCCAAATCCATATACTTCTGACTATACAGTGACTCCTTATTCTTCTCCACAGATCTTTGGATCCTCTTCCTCCAAAGACTCCAAGAAAGATTCCGAACGTACCTCGTTTTCTCAGTATGATGTTCCAGATACTCCTGATACAAGCATGCATAAGATTGATGATCAGCCTGACCTTGATACACTGGAACGATATATTCAGTCATTCACTCCTGAAGATAAGCTCCTTTTTCAGATCCCCTCTTCTTCAGATCATGACTCAGTCGATGTCAATGCTACTACCTCTAGGTCCAATTATCATTCTACCTGGACTCCTGCTCCTGACCGCAGAGACTTGATGAAGTCTGAATATCACAAAGATTGGTCTGCAAGCAGTAACTATTCATGGAATATTGATAATTGTACTGAATCAGAAATAATGTCAGTTCTGCATTCTATGCTTGTATGTTACAGAACTTATCTTGCAGATGACATTGGTCCTATAAATGCTACTCGCAGAATAATGAGTGGTTTTGAAGGAGTATTAGATGCATGGTTAAAAGCTGAGATTCTTGCTCAACCTCATCTCCTTCATAGTTGGGAAATATCAGTAGTTACTAATGAAGATGGAAGCACCTATATGGATCCAGTAACTACTTTACCCCAGAGTAATATGATTGGTTGTCTTTTCTATGCCATTCAAGTCAATTTTGTTGGTTTTCCTGTTATCACCAATGAAATAACAACCATTACTCTGACTGCAATGAAGCTGCAAAATATGAAACATTTTGATGAATACTTTAATGAGTATCTGCAGCGTCTTCATAGCTTGTCTCCAAGTCTCATCCTGGAGCCGAAATGGAAAGAGATTTTTGTCTCGTCTCTTCCTTCTTGGGTTTCTTCAGCCTTGATTGCCAAACTCCCTGGAAAAACTGGTGATTACAAGTTTGGAGTTATTCGCCAAGCTGTTAAAGCTGTCATAGTGGAACTTTGCACCCAGATGAAAGTAGCAAGAGCAGCCACTAATCCCAAGAAACCTCATGGTTACCACCAGCTCTGTAAACAATGGCACTTAGGAAATCCTAGCCATTCTGGGGGGTATGAACGCAGGAAACCAAAGAAACATAAACCTGCAAAGAATGCCAAGTCTTCCCATAAGACACACAGAGCCAAGTCTAAACCTTACAAACAGACAAAAATATTCAAAAAACAATCTGCGATTGTCTGTTATAACTGTCAACAGAAAGGTCATCTTTCTACAGAATGTCCAAAGCCAAAGAAAGAAAAAGGTAAGAAGCCTTTAAAGAAAAAAGGAAAGGTTAATTGCTTTGATGATTATGATGACTCTTCAAGTTCAGAAGATGATTCAGATGAAGTTAATCAAATTGAGAATTCAGAATCCTCATCTGAAACAGATTACTGTAATAATCCTCACTGCACAGAATGCCAACAAGAATGTGAATGCAGTGATCCAGATATATGCAGGTGCAATTCAGTCAACATGATAAAAAATGACAGTGATGAAACAAGCAGAACACTGTTCACACAAATGATGTCTGCAGCTGATCCGCAGATAAAAGATATGTATAAAAAACTCTTGTCAGATCATTTGAACAAAGCACCAGCAAAAAGAGATAATGTCTCTAAAGGATACGTGCCTCCTGCATCTCTTTTCTCTGTAGAAGCTCTGACCAGACAATTCAGAGAAGCAGAGTTCGGCACTGATCTTCCTCAGACTTTACCAGCAGTTCATCAAGCAATTAAGGAACTGAGAAAAGAAGTACGAGAAAACAAAAGACTTTGCATGGACAATCACCAAAGTATGACTCATAGATTGACCAGTCTAAATTTGCAAGGTACTTCTTCTTCTAATCCTAATATTTCTGGTAAAGAAGAAAGATACACTTTTCATCCTCCTCTTAATGAAAACATCCTTGAAGAAGAAGAAGCAGAATCCGACAGATTCGGATTAGGCTGCAATATTGTTAATAGAGATGTTATGTACTGTGTAAAAATGAAAGTTCGAATTGGAGGAAGGATAGAATACTGGAAAGTGCTAATGGATTCAGGTAGCAGATTAAATATTGTTCATCCTTCTGTGGTAAGTATGCACCTGAGAAGACCTACTTCATGCCCCAGAGTGATCACAGCAGGAGGAGATATTCCTACTAAGCATGAAGTAGAATTAGATGTTTTTATTACTGAAGAATTAGGAATGCATCTAGTCTACCCCATCATTCCTAACATGGATTGTGCAATGTACCTGGGAACTCCTTTCTTCCAGAACTTTGATGCACATGGAGCTATGACAAACAGAACAACAAATCAGTTCTGTTATTTTGTTGAATTAAATGGTAAAAAGGCTTATTTTCCATTTGTGAGTTCTAATTCCCCAAACATCCTCCACAGGATAGACAGAATGGAAAATATGCTGTCAAAGCTAGAGATTCAAAAGGAAATTCTGAAAACAGAAAATGCTCTGGATCAAGGTAAGTTCCAGAGAGAAATAAAAGATATATCAGATAAACTTCATGCATGTTGTTCTGAAGATCCCAATGCCTTTTGGCATATAAAGAAGCATGAAGTGACATTGCCTCTGAAGAAAGATTTTCCAGGAAAACTCAGAAGATCAAAAGCAATTCCTATGAATGCTCAACAGCAGCAGCATTGCAAAAAGGAAATCAAAGAATTGCTTCAGAAAGGTTTGATCAGAAAAAGCAAAAGCCAGATCGCTTGTTTTGCTTTTTATGTTAATAAAAATGCTGAGATTGCAAGAGGAAAGCCAAGGCTAGTTGTGAATTATAAGCCATTAAATGCAATCTTAGATTATGATGCATACCCATTGCCTAAGCCATCCATGATCTTAGCTCAAGTTTCAAAATCTAAGATCTATTCAAAGTTCGATCTCAAGTCTGGTTTTTGGCAGGTTGGAATTGCAGAAGAAGATAAATGGAAGACAGCATTCTCTGTCCCACAAGGACACTATGAATGGAATATCATGCCTTTTGGCTTGATAAATGCACCCTCTGCATTCCAACGAATAATGGATGAAACATTCAGTGATATGGATCATTTCTGCAAGAAATATATTGATGATATTCTGATCCATTCAGATAATTTGCAGGACCATATTAAGCACTTAAAGATTTTTCATAAAAAGGTCCAAGAAAATGGAATAGTTTTATCAGCTTCGAAGATGAAACTATTCAAGACTGTCATTGATTTTTTAGGCTATAATATCCAATATGGATCATACTCTGTAATCCAGCGTAGCCTAAATTTTGTTGACAACTTTCCAGATGTAATAACTGACAAAAAACAACTGCAGAGATTTTTAGGCAGTTTGAATTACATCTCCAAGTTTCTGAAACATTGTGCTCAGGACAGAAAGCTACTGAATCAAAGGTTAACCATTGATCCAGTTCCATGGAATAATCAGCACACACAGGCGGTGAAGAATATCAAAGACAAGGTGAGAACAATCCAGCCACTATCACCAATCCAAGAAGATTGGAAGAAAATCATTATGACTGATGCCAGTCATATTGGTTGGGGAGCAGTTTTATGTCAGGAGAATCCTGAAAAGAAAAGAGAAATAGAGATCTGTCAATATGCTTCTGGTTTGTGGGATAAAACTCAACTCAATTGGCCGAGCTTAAAGAAAGAACTCAGAGCTGTAAATATGGGAATAACAAAGTTCAAAGACTTTGTCATATACACTCATTTTCTGGTAAAAACTGATTGCAAAGCTCTGCAGTACGCAATTCAAAAATGTGAATTTGAAGATGCAGCCATGGTTCGTTGGGTTATGCAACTGTCACAGTATGATTTCGACATTGAGTTTATCCCTGGTGAAAAGAACAGCTTTGCAGATATGCTCAGCAGAGAATTCTTAGAAAGGAATTCTATCCATTCTCTTTCCTGCAACTTCATTCGCCTCGAAGAATATGAAGTCCATATTGAAACAATAGAAGGATGGATTGCCTACATTCTGAACTATCATATCCAAGATTTGGATGATGCATGGACTCCAATCAAAGAAATTCGACAGAGAGAGATACATCCTTATCATTGGACAAATGAACATCTAAGAGCTCAGAATGAATTAGCAATAGAAGCTTTGAACTATCTGGAAAGAATAGGATCTATATCCTATCAAGTATTTTATATAGAAGATGATGATGAAGCATTACAGAGTTGCCACATAACTATTGAAAGATTTTTTGATCTTCGGCATCACCCAGAATATGACCCAGACCGCCAGCGGGAATGTTTCTACACAGGTATGACACTTCATAACTTTGTTAACAATTTGTTTTACAGTGTGCAGTTTTCATTTGACCAAGAACATGTGGGTCTAGAAGTACTTGAATCAGGAGACCCCACTCCAGCCTGGTTCATAGATTGGTGGAGAATCTATGGACTATCTCAGTGGATCATAAAGCCAGGATATCTACACCTTTTAGATATTCCAGGATTTTCAAACAGATACGCTCCATATACTGTCATGCAAGATCTTGTCCTAGATCTCAAGAATATATCAGATGAAGATTTCATGCTTGCCACAAGACAGTGTGGCCATGTGCGCTGGTTCATTACCAATCAATATTCCGCCAGACATGTGAATCTCCACGGAAATAATTATGAAGATTTCCACTCACAGGTTGATCCAGACAGAAATCCTTTCCTACCCATTGAATTCCTTGTACTTCCCGACAATGCTGAAGAGGACGGATGGGAAACTCAGCACGAGATCATAATTCAATTCTTTTCAAATCATCTCATATCACGCTTTGGCTTCGGGCGCCATTACACTTATCCCCAAGCCCGCCATTATGTAATGATTTGATTCAACGTCTTTCTGCACGACAGTGGTGGCAGACAGGTTTTCGTAGGATTCCTGACCAAAAATCTCTACTGTGTAATATCTTGTCATAATGGTTTCCGTGGGATTGCCGAATAAAATCTCCACTATGTATTTGCTTTCCGTAAAACTGTCAGCCATCAGTCTCTTCATTTGTACATAAGCATCTTTGCTTTCAGTTTCCGTGGGATTTTCCTTCAAATCTCCACTTTGTAGTACAGCATAAAGAGAATCTCTGATAGATTAGATCCTTTGCTTTATGTCTATCAGAGGTTAGTGCGCAGTATTGATTCGGTCCCCTGATGCCTTTCGGCTGTCAATCTGACAAGGGACGAGATAATGTGGGACTCTGTACCCATATCCGAATCATAGTACTTTGATCTTTCGGTCTAGCTTCTATCGGAAGGAAAGAATCCTTTCTCTTCTATAAATAAACCTCTAAGTAGGGAGGAAGGCATTCGAGTTTTGAGGTCTAGAGTCTGTGTCTCTCCTGCTCTGCAACTGCGGATAATTCCGATCAGATTGCATCACGAGAATTAGGTTTTGGGCAAATAGGGTTATGTTCCGCTGCTACTCTTATGTAATGTTCATCCCTATATTAATAATAATCATCTTAGTTTCATTGTGCCTCATCTGTCTCTCGTGTTTATCTAAACTCTGTTTATCTGAAGTAAGATTTACTGTTTCAAGTAATCTATCTGCTTAAAAGTCTTGGGCAAAATAAATGCAGGTGGTCATCTCTTTGAGGGCCCAATTTTTCCTTTCCGCTACACCATTCTATTGGGGTGTGTAGGGAATGGAGTGCTGGATCTTGATCCCATATTTAGCACATATTTGCAGCATCTCAGAATTGATATGCTCTCCTCCATTATCATATCTAAGATAGTATATCAATGAATCTTTGCATTCTCAAGAGAGTATATCCAGAGGAATTCTCAATCGATTCCTTGAACTCAATGAATCTTTCAAGAACTTCATATTTTTTCTTTAGGAAGAAAACCCAAGTGAATATGGAGAAGTCATCAATGAAGGTGATAACATAAGTTGAACTGATCATGGAGTTTGTAGGCATAGGACCACTAATATTAGTGTGGATCATCCCCAAAATACTTGTTGCACGACTTGCCTCTCCCTGATCAAATTTGTGCTCAGGGTGTTTGCCGACAATGCAATCTTTGTAAATTACACTGGAGGTTTTGATGGTTGGGAGACCTTCCACCATGTAATGTTTTTGAAGTTGATGTAAGTATTTGAAGTTAAAATGTCCAAATATTTCATGCCACATCTGACTAACCTCATTCTCACGAGTCAGAAGAGCGGCGGGCTTTGCATCTGGCACAAACTTGGAAAACTCATAGGTTTTAGCTGAATGATTCACAATACCTATTGCAATGAGTTTCCCGAATGCAATCTCTGAGATATAAACATCATTTGGGCTGAAAGTAACTCTATTGGGCACTCTCGTGTGTGTCATTTGATATACACTCAACATATTTGAGGCTAAGGAGGGTACATACAGAACATCATAGAAGCTGCCATGTTTAAGTTTTACAGTGTTTTTGCCTTTTGAAATGATTTGAGAATCATCTCCCATGTGGATGGGAATGCCATTGCAGGAGTCCAGGAATGAAAAGGATTATTTTCTTGCCACCATATGGTTCGAAGCACCAGAGTCGATGAGGAGAGTTGTAGGCTTCGAAACATTTTCCATGAGGGCATGTTCTCTTTTTGGCTAGATGTTCCGATCATGATTTTCTCTCTTCCTTGTACCCTATGGAACATTGCTTTTATTCTTCTCAAGGAGAAGAGTCATAACATCAATTTCCTTCTTCATGCGGGATCTTTCAGGGTGAAATCCTTTCCTGCAATAGGAACATTTGACCTTCTCTTTGCCTTCCTTGCCTTTGTTCTTGTTCTTTCTTGAGCTTGAGGGCTCATCATGCTGTTGAGGTTTCTCCTTTGGATTTGGAGCATCAAAATTAGTCTTTTGGTTCTTCTGCTTGCCATTTACATTTGTAGCCTTGGGTCCCCCAACAAATAGAGCGTGGTACTTGGATTATTTGATGATCCCCATTTGGACAAGCTTGTCATGCTTGTATGTGAGAGACTCAATGAATACATTGAGGGATGGCATTTTCCAATTTAGGATTGTGAGCTTTCTAGTATGGAATGTGGACACAAATACTGAATAAACTAGACCAAGCTTAGAGAGGATGGCTAGGATGAGTTGATCATCCTCCTTCTCAATTTTGCACTACTTCAACTGGAGCACCAGGTGCTTGTATTTGGTGAAGAAATCATTCATGGTTTCGTAGTTTCCTGGGTTTAGAGAAATCAACTTATTATCTAGCTAATAGATCCTCAAATCATCTTACTTATCAAACAGGGAAGCAATTTGATCCCAAATCTCCTTCGAAGTCTTCAATCTAGTGATGTGGAAGAGAAGATCTTTGGAAATAGACAGACACAAAAATCCATAAGCTTCATCAAGCTTATTCCAGTACTTTTCCTTATCAACAAAATTATTTGGCTCTACTTCTATGTCCATTATGACTCTGTAGAGTCCTTTGGAGCAAAGCTAAATCTCCATGTCCTCCTTCCATTGGTAGTAATTTAAGGGAGTAAGAAGATTCATAAAAGAATCCATGAAGTTGATGTAGCGAATGTAGTGAAAGACCTGTAAAAACCTGCAAAAACAAAAAAAAGGGCACCATAAAGTCAAACAACATGCACTTTTCAAGTTTTCATCACACCCAACTTAGTTAATCAAGCTAACTTGATCAACAATTCCTTTGCTTAGTATTTATGTGGTAAATTTTCCAGTTCTGGTGCAGAGCTGGAATTCTTGAGCTTTTTTGCTCAAATTGCATGATAGATCTATCAAGAAATCTTGTTGGAGAAGAAGAGCCTTGTCCCACCGTGGCTTTGATACCATGTGAAAATTGAGTCACAGTAGTTCGAGGACCAAGGCACAATCTTACAGAAGATTCGAGATCAATTTACACACAAAATGACATAATCGTGCTACAATTAGAGGTTGTAGCTGTATATTATCAATAATCGATCATAAGTAGTGATATAATGTCATACACCTGCATGAATAGCAAGACATCTTGAATTCCCAAGGGGTCATTCGAATTGCTCAAATGAGAGTGGCTTAATTGTCAGTTAACCATACTAAACAAATCAGTTAACCACTAATCACAATCAATAATCAACTCTAGCTGAATCAGGACTGAGTCTAACTGAATAGAAATCAACTACATGTCAATTAGTAGGTGAGAGTGCATATCTGACTTCAGTTAGCTCAGATGAAGTGAATTAAACTGAACTGAGTCACCAGAAGTTGTTAGAGGCACCTTAAATCAGTCCAGTTAATTGGAAATTGCCAAAAACATACAAAATAGTGATGGAGGCACCTTCATAGCTGCAGTTTAACTGGAATTAGGTGGAAAAACCATCAATTAAATGATATGGGGCGCTTAGGTCATGCATATCAACCCAATTTTTCTCCTTGATTGAAGGAGGAAGCTTAATTAGTCTCCCTGATTGAAGGAGAAGATACAGTTAGCCTCCTTGATTGAAGGAGGATGATCCAGTTGATGATGCAGTCACATATTCAAGCCAATAACTTAGGATAAGTGGTAAAATAGGACAATTAGGCCATATTTACTATCTTATTCAAATTAATTAGTGAACAAATAAAAATGAAGATATATTCATTTACACAAACATTAGCATATTTATATTGACAACTGAGCAACTCCAAATTCCCATTAAGTTTGTGACAATGCGTTACAAGGTATGGACAACTTGAAGTTGAGCAAAACATCCAAGTAACCAACTATTCAAGTATTAACAATCTCATGATATGTCATTTATCATCGAGACACAAACATTTCAAAGTCTTCTAGTCTATTCAATATTGTGTATAATGAACAAGGTACAAAATTTTCCAAATTGGAAGAGACAAATAAGGAAGATGATTTGTCTTAACTATTGGCCTTCCATGCAAATTGTTGAGCTCCTCAACTACATCAATATGTTATATCTACAACAATAGTCATTGCACTATGTTGTGTAATGCATATCATATGATTGAAATTTATGCCTATGTAACTAGGTCACAACACTACAAGTGTGTGACAAAGAACACTAGTGTGTTTATACCACAACATTACTTTGCAAGTTTAATTTGTGTCAAATATTTTCCACTATAATGTGCATCAAGAAAATACCTTTATACTAACATGCATATCAAAGACAGCAACCAAATCCACAAGTGAGTGTGTTAAGTCATGATCTTTTTTTCTTCAGTTTTATATTTTGCTTGTGATTTTTATTTTAAGTTTGCTCATTTGCTAATTTTAGAAAAATTTTGGTTTTAAGTGAAATTTTGATTTTTGCTTTAGGTTTTCATTAGGTTTGTTTTACTTATGGTTTTGAAGGGTTCTATAGGACATTATGTGGATTAATTGGTTCAAAAATAACACCATGATCAAAGTTTACCATAAAAACCTCATTCAAAATGGAATTAATGACTAAAAAGCTCCAAAATTGGTTTTAAAATATTCTTGTAGCGCAACGGCCAAAATTTTACACCACGGCGCTACAAGAAAATCGTTTTTGCCAAAATGGTCTTTTTTCAGTCTGATTTTTTTTTGGGTTTCGTTCCTAAGATGTTAACTACATCATTGGTCACATTTGATATGTGTTTTGTCAAGTTTATCAGTGAAACAGGCGTCTGGTCTCATGTGAGGGAGATTCTGGCAACTGTTCTGGCAACTGTATGCAAATTTATGGCAAATGATGATAGTGAGCGAAATAAGGCAAGATTTTCGGGAAAGAGGTTCTAAATTAAATATTATGACGCTGGTGGAGACGCTGGAATGAAGACACATTGCTAAAAATCGGAAATCGGCAGTTGAAAAAAATCAGGGTTTCGCAGCATGACGGTTGAAGGTGAGATGATGACTCAAAGACACCTGGGCGTTCAATTCGGCATTCAGCTAGCACAAGAATTAAATTTTAACATTTACAGCAAGCTGGGAGTGAGTTGGCAGCACTGCTTGAGGATTACGCAATTTGTTTTTTCAAGACCAGAAGAGAACATGCATTGGGAGCCAAATAAGTTTAATATACAGCCTGTTTTTTAAACTTATTAAGTATAAAAAATAAACATATGGTCATTGCTCAACTATATCCTCTATCAGCTTTTATTCCAAGGTCAGGCCTTTGCAAAACTCATGTTACTCTCTAAATGGGCATGCATTCTGATATCCAAGTAATCTAAAGCAGCATGTGCTACTGATGTTGGGGAATGGCATGTTCCTGGATTTCACATCAGTACCTTTGTCATATGTGGAGATCATTGCCAAAGCTGGGGGGTTCTTCTCTTCAGATAATTGGTAGGCAAAAGTCAACCACTGCTTGTCGTTTTCCTCTACGTGTTCAGGGCCGGTATTTCTCAGCTAGTGTGAACCTCAAGGAAATCTGTGAACAACCAGATGATCAGGAATTTCTGGAAAGCTGTGAATCATCTAGTGATGGGGAGTCTACAGGAGTTCCTTTATTTGTTGAAACAAACAAGACTGAGGACATTCCAGACACTTAGGATAAAAATTTAAATAGTACAGGGTTAAAGCTTGCAAATGGTAGGTTGTTGCTAATAGATGGCACAGTTGCAATGTACAGAGCATACTACCAGTTGATCGGTCCCCAAATCACATATACCCAAGATATCAACACCTAGGAAGCTTGAATTATAATTGCCAGCATCTGGTCTTTGAGTTGGTTTAAACTTTATCCTACTCCTAGAGTGTTATGCCTTCAAATTCATTTAATTGTGCTTCTTCCCAATAATTCCACATATGTGTTCATGGACAGGGATATAAAGGATCAGGTCTGCTTATTACCTTAGGGCAATCATGCTGGGAACAAGGGCATGTGCCAAATGAACCTTGCTAGTTTTGTGAAGGAGTGGGTGTCTTGCCAGTCGTTGGTCTCAAGGGATTCATATTGGCTAGGGCATCCTCCCATATTAACACACATGACTTTATGGTGCAACCGCTTTCACCATTGTCCTTGGAGACGTCTCTTGTCAAATATATAGGAACGAGGTGTAAAATTAGAACTTATAAACCTGTTGAACAAGAATGTATGGCTTTTTCCTTTGTTGCTAAAAACCTGCCCTGGCTTGCTGATTTTAAAAGGGAAGCTGAGTTAAATAATGCAAATTTGCTACCAAATTATGTATTGTGTGGCACACAGGATAGCTTGTCTAGTTCAACACAGGTGAAAAATGAAATATCATTCCCCACTGAATGGCCTTCTGTTATTGACAACTCTGAGTTGCCTTACAAGTCACATAATGCAAATTTGAACTTTATTACACAAGAAACATTGGATATTTCAAAACCTTACACAGATAATGAACCACAGTCATTCACTACATCTATACAAGAAATAAAATGCAGCCTCAAACATCCAGTGATGGTTGTATTCCTGCTCTCAACGTCTTCTTGATTGTATCTGCTTTAAAGCTTGCTATACAGGGAAAGGGATTATTTCAACCAAGAACTTGTCCTTCTAATAACGCTATCTTCAGTGAATCTGGAATAAGAGCATCAAACGAATTTGATGTGGAATTGCCTGCTATTAGACATGCTAAAATACATAAAAAAGCAAGAAGAGGTCTATTTAGCAGTGACATCACATAGGGTAGAGATAGAAAGTCTTATGCAACAAAATAGAATAATGGCTGAAGAGTTAGAAACAGTGAAAAAGCAAAAGGATTCTTTACAGGTACAACTTGAGGAGGCAGAAGAGAGATCATCAGTTATAAGGGAGAAGCTGACTATGGCA
>LPNX011004629.1:111281-159118 GCA_001517045.1 Pseudotsuga menziesii | reverse complement strand
ACTCTTTGGCTGGCTTAAGGAGGTCTATGACTTGTTTATGAGCTAAGTACATAACTCTCATGTTTATTTGATGAACAGAATTATGAAATATATGATCCATATTGCCATTCAGTCTGTGTTTTGGCTTCATTTTTAGCTTGTTTAGCTACATGATTGGTAAATTCATTGCTGGTTTATGGTTTCTATGCTTGTAATGCTTGTGAGTTGTGAATGAACTTCAATGTTATATAATGTTGGTATATGGTTATTATATTGTGCATCTCTCTTCTTATTTATTTATGATTTAGTACATGCTTGGCTTATGAATGTATTCCCTTCAGTCACTAAACTTTACAACCAGAAAAACCTTTCAAAAAACCCTAAACCCTAGTTTTATTTGATTGAATATTTGAGATTGTGTTGGCTTGTTTCTTTGTGGCCTGGAAACAATTTCTGGCACAAACAGAGTGCTTAAACAAATTATTAATGAATCTCTCTCATCAATTCAATTAATCAATTATGCTTTGTCAAACTCTCAACCCTTTCATTATCACCATTGAACCAAAGAAATCCTTTTTAGACCATAGCTCACCACTAGACCAAAGAAATCCTTTTTAGACCATAGCTTAAAATGAGTTTTTATTTACACGAGACCTTAAAATTTTGAATAGGACCTTATTGGCCAAGTTAATCGAAGACCCACCCTTCCAAAAGGATCCTTATGAGTTGTGTTGATAGATGAAGAATCAGTCTTGGAAAGAGTTAGCCAAGGGATTTATTGGGTGGTACCATAGTTCTTTAAGTGGTCGTTTTCTTTCAAGTTTATGTTATGACCATTTAAACTATATATATATATATATATATATTGGTTTAATCCACCATTATGTTTGGAAAACCAAAATCTATTGCAGAAAATCTTAGTCGAAGCAATCTTACATTGAAGCTACCGACCCATGTGAATGTTTTTTATAAGGAAGGAGGACTAATAATAATGAATAATTTATCTTAGGAGGAATGACTCTTTGAAACCGATCAATATCATGAAAAAGGAAAGATCCTCAAACCAAACCCTTCCTTACTTATCGGCCCTCCTACCCATTTTACTCGACGAAACCGTCTCACCCGATTAGTTCTTAGTTACCCAATAAGTTCTTACCTTGAAGGAATAAAGGTTCTTAGCTTTTCTCCATCCATGTGGAGTGTGTACATACGGGGAGAGGATAAAATGTTTTGAATATGTATGACACATAAAATAACGTACCCCATACACAGGTCCTACATACAGTTAAGTCATACTTCGTCCCATGCACTCGATAGCTACCCTGAAGCTCGTACATGGCCTTTCGGTTTTGGAGTCTGTTGCTCGGAACCTATTGATCAATATAGCCATTCACTTTGACCAAAGAGATTATGGCAGTTTACCATTTTATCTTGTCGTACTCCGAGGTTACTCGCCCAAACAACATATTGCTTACTCGTTTTCTTATGGGTTAACCCTCATGCTATTTCCGCATGGGGAATCGTACACTTCCATATAACTTCAAAAGAAAATGTATATGTTGCTTTGCTTGATATAACTCAACATTTTGCGAGGCAATCTTAGGGGGCACTATATGAAAGTTATTCACTTGAAAAGATGGAGCATGTTCACTTGAAGGAGGATTACGTATACATGCTCACCACTCACTTATGACCCAACTCAAACCAAAATCATTGTGATAGCTAAACCATCTGAGAGTGACAGATGTCATAGATGTCGTTCTCCCAAATAAATCCAAATACAAAATATTTTGAAAGCCATAATTGAAAAGCTAGCTTTCGAAACTTTGTGCTACATAAATTGTTCAGTCCCATACAATTTTCTCTGGAATGAGTTGTTGGAAACATGATCGAAAGGCAGTCCCTTCGCCTCGCAGGGTTTTGGACGAGATGGTAACTCCATGAGTCCAGGTTTTGAGTCTCTACGTATCTTTATTTTTCCCTTTAACATTTAGTTTTCCCATATGAATTTACAGTTGAGAGGTCTCTAATGCCGGGTTAATTCTAAGGAGCGAATTATATCGGTATTTTTGTATGTGGTTGTGCAAATTCGAGTCTTAGGGTTCCTCAATGCTTTTATTTTAGCCTGCAAATTGGACAAGTGCATGGCTAATTTTATTTTGTTTTGCAGTGAACTCTATCTTGTAGCGCCGCTTTACAATGGAGGTATTCTTTGAAATCCTGGTTTTGATAATGGAACCAACAACTGGACTGGTTACAAAAGTGCGAGTGTATCCCTGCGAATAAAGAGTTAGGATAATGGCAACAAATATCAGGAGAGTCAGGACAATGAGATTGCTCAGGAGGCAAACTCATGGATAATTTCTTTAACAGATCTACTTCAAACCTATAAATCTATTGAAAATACATAGATGTAATTAGTTATTATGTTCATGGAGAATGAAGGATAATAAACCCACATTCAGACTTAATTGATGTAACTGCACAAAACAAAATTGATGAGAAATTGCAAATCACCTCAAAGAAAGCCTATTCATGGTGTACACTTTTCATGAGTTTTTGAGCTAGTTAACGTAAAACCAACACATTCTACACTTCGAAATCGAATTGATATTGAATAACAGACACCTAGCCCAGGGACTGCCAAATGTTATGGATTTCTTCTTTGTTGTTTTTTTATTGTAAAAGCCCTAGATTAGAAAGCAACTCGAACCTAACCCAGTAATTTCCAAATTGTAGCAACAACGGAGATTTGCTAGTAGTTATTTTGTGATTCTTTGAATACTTTGGCTGTCAAAATACAATAAAAGAAACAACTAGAAGATTAAACCTTGGAAAGGTCGTAAAAAAGGAATGTGCCTTGGATACTTGTCTGGCCATATTTATAGCACTTGTCCAGCCATATTTATAAAAGATTTATTGTAAGATAATCGAACTTATAATTAAATCCTTATAATTGAATTCTCATTAGCATTGAACTTATAATTGAATCCTCATTAGCATTAAACTTATACTTGAATCCTCATTAGCAGTAAACTTATAATTGAATCCTCATTAGCATTTAAGCAACATTTAAGCGGTGGACAGGGGGGAACTCCTCATAGGCAGTCGACAGAGGACGAAACCTAGAGGAGGACCGTCCCCTTAATAACACCTTTAGTGTAATTAAATACATATCATATGCATGTAAGAAAATGTCGTTGGTTTACTAGGAATGGATGAGGTTTGAAGTGGTATTTTTGGTATGATTGCTCATTCTCAATAAGAGCTAGATGATAAGTCACCCTAATGTTGGAATAATTTTTATTTTGAAGGCACCAAAATACATATAATAATTTATCTATGGGAGGCCTAAATCAAAGGCCATCTCCTTTCAAAGTGATTTCAAGAAACATGAACTAAATATAATTAATCACTCTTAAGAGTCAAATCCCTTGTTCTGCAATTTCATGGAATCAATTTGTTGGAAAATTTGCAAGGAAACTCAACTAGTTTGCATGTTCGTTCCCTTCAACAGTTTCAAGATTCATCTTAGATGTTAAGTATATGCAATTATAATTTGTTTACATTAACATAATTACAGTAGGGACCTGATTGTTGGGCCCTTATATCTTAATAAATATAAATCATGAATTAAATCCTAAAATTGAGTTTTGGAACAAGACTATCCATTCAACAGTTTTCAGTAGGAATTAATTAAACAAAATACTAGCTCATCATTCGAACAGTTTCAACATCTCATAATAAAGCTACTAGTTTCAAAATTTCTCATCATACTAATTACTCCTCGTCATAATAATGATAACATAACCTTGATTTCATCAACAAATACAACTAACAATTAATTAAGTAGGAATGGAAAATATTAAAAAATAAAAAATAAAAAAACATGCTAAATCTATTTGTGTTAGCAAAATCCTTTTTTCTTCTCCTTGCCACTATCCAACCCAATCTAGAGTTTTTTCCTTCTTGGAAACTAGGAACAACCTTGGAAACTCCCTAGATCCAAGAAAACTTGTAGGTTCCTTAGACCTCTCTTCTCAAAGTCCTCAAGAACAACAATAGAAACCTTCAATATCCAATCTATGAAAATTTCTCAATGTTTTTCTCTTCCTTGTCCTCCAACAAAGTATTTATTTTCTTCCTGTAAATAAATTTCACCCAATACAAGGAACAATGCGAAAAGAGATCCTGCTTCCCGAGACTTCCCCTTCTTTTATTCCCCAAAATCCTTTCTCAACCACTCCAATCCATGCTCATTAATCTCCCACCACTTAATTCAAGGAAAATAATATTAATTAAATAACTCAATTCCAAGGGATTGACATCATATGATCATAAAATAAATGACAAGAATACATATTCAAGTAAATTGACAATTTCCCCCAAAATATTTATGACGCCCTCCTTATTAAGTAATTAACCCCACCAAGAATAATAAATGCATTAGATAATTGTGAAACATTTATATTTATGCAATGTTTTTCATAAACATTACATTAATGCATGTGCAATTAAATAGGAGTTTAATACAATTACTTCTAGTAGTTCTAGCGTACATGCATAGTGTATGTATGTGTAACTAGAGTATACATATATTGTGTAGGTACTAATGATAAACATGTATAGATTCAATAATTTAGTGACCAAACATCATCTTTTTCATGAACAAGTTTACATTAACACTAGCGTAGATCCAAATCCTAGGCTCTATCAAGCGTCGATATGGATCAAATCTCTCCAGGTGCAAACCTCTTCTTAGGTATCCATTGATTTGATTCAAACAAAAAGACACATTTTTATTATTATTTAAGGTCCACATATAATATTTTTATTATTAATACTTAATATTATTTATGGCTGACATATACTATTTTTTATTTTTTTATGAACAAACATTGCATAATTTCCCCACACATGGTTTTAAAACCATATGCAAGGCCCTCCTACAATCGTGATTTATTTAGGAGGCCTTGCACATGGTATTAAAACCATTTGCAAGGCCCTCCAAAACCATGTACAATAAAACCATGAGTTGTTTAGGAGGCCTTGCACATGGTTTAAAAACCATTTGCAAGGCCCTCCTACAATCGTGGGTTATTTAGGAGGCCTTGCACATGGTATTAAAACCATTTGCAAGGCCCTCCAAAACCATGTACAGTAAAACCATGAGTTGTTTACGAGGCCTTGCACATGGTATTAAAACCATTTGCAAGGCCCTCCAAAACCATGTACAATAAAACCATGAGTTGTTTAGGAGGCCTTGCACATGGTTTAAAAACCATGTGCAAAGCCACCTAAACCATGTACAATAAAACCATGGGTTGTTTAGAATGCTTTGTACATGGTTTTAAAACCATGTGCAAGGCCAACATTTTTTTGCGGATAATTCAATTTTGTGTTTTTTCTTGACCCACATATTTTTTTTACGGATAATTAAATTTTTACTTTTCTATTGTTTTGTTCGGTAGGAAGATTACAACATCTCCCCCATATTAGATTGTTTTTTTTTTGGGATAATTCAATTTTGTGTTTTTTTCTTGACTCACATATTTTTTTTACGGATAATTAAATTTTTACTTTTTTATTGTTTTGTTAGGTAGGAAGAATCTTACAACATCTCCCCCATATTAGATTGTTTTTGTGGTAGACATTTATTTTGGCCTATTAGAAAATTTATTTTTTATTAATAAAAATAATTTTACGAATGTGATATTTTTTTTATTTTGTGTTACAAAATCTCTCCCATAATATTCACTTTCACTATTATTTTTTGCCGACATGTTAGTAACGTTACATCACGTGACAAGATCTCCCCCATAATATTCACTTTCACTATTATTTTTTGCTGACATGTTAGTAACGTTACATCACGTGACAAGATCTCCCCCATACTGGGCTGTAGAGCGCCTCTCGGCGCAATAACACAATTATAGAGTTACTGAGTTTATCATGCAAGGGTAAAGCAAGAGTTTTAACACACACATGAGTAACGAATTGTTTTAAAGCTAAATTCCTCAACATCCTTACCCACATGCTTTAGATTTCTAACACACCACTATCTTCCACATCATATCCTTCCTCTGATGAAATATCTGGGAGTGACAACTATATTGACCAAACCCCTAATAAAACCCATAAGTAGAAGTGCCAATTACATCGACCAAGCTT
Organism: Pseudotsuga menziesii; assembly: GCA_001517045.1. Lineage (NCBI taxonomy): Eukaryota > Viridiplantae > Streptophyta > Pinopsida > Pinales > Pinaceae > Pseudotsuga > Pseudotsuga menziesii. The sequence continues at coordinate 152,968 of LPNX011004629.1, read as the reverse complement.
CCCTAGAAGGCAATTGTTAGTCGTCATCACACATCTTGGGGAGAGTGGCTAACGCAACCCTCCCACTACCCCAAGCTTCAAAGGATAAATGGTGGGTAATACCTCCACCCCTCCTGATAGAACTAGGGTCAACACCCTACACTGGCATACTACGGTGCCGCTATTGTTTTTCTTAGGGATTCGTCATTGAATAATCAGTTTGAACAACTGTGGTTCTTGAAACCCTGCACCTGCCCATACATCTTAGTAATAATAATAATAATAAATTATAGATAAAATGCTCCACAAAGATATTGTTCCTCCTCTGAGGTCCATGCCACCATTGTTGCCATCGTACCATAGTATGCAACAATCACTTAGCTCATTTAACTCGTGGGTTAGTTTTCCAACACAAGATCTTGCAATATTGTGTACTCATTGACATATATATACTTTATAGCTAATTGATGGACAATGCAACAAGTTTTTCTATGTACCATGCGTTTGGTATCTCATTCATTTATTCAATGTTTAACTTAATATGGTATCCATGTACCGAAATATCTCATTTAAATTTACATGTTAAAGTAAAATCAATGAACTACAATAATTAGATCTACATACATACATACATACATTTCTATCTTATGATTTATATCATAAGGGACAAAGCAAAGTTGTCAACAATGTAGTGACAAAGTTGGAAAGACACTTGGTGGGTAAAATTCCTAATTATTTTGTTGTTTCTTTATGTTTTTGATGGGATGATATAACTTCTAGGTATCTAATGTACTAATTACGTCGTAAGGCGTTTAACAAATGGGAGTCGACTCCCCCCAATTAATGCTTTTTTCATTTTCATCCGTAGGATGATTTCGTCTGACGATTGGGGAAATCTACTGCGTTGATGCGTTGATCCTGATCTGCTGCCTAGCATTTCTATGTCAATTGAAAGGATGGCCATTTAAAGTGGCACCTGCCCCTTGAATGCACATCAATGCACATCAATCTCTGCAATCTCTGCCCTGCCGACATTCTTAGGCGGTGATACTGCCTCCATCTACCTCTCGGATGCAATAGATGCAATGAAATGACGACGACGAAGCTGGTGAGAAAGGCAGGAGAAGCCCTGGAACTTCTCGATCTGGAAAGTAAACAGAGCGAAGAGGAAGAAGAGCATCCAAGAAGAATGATCACCATCAATCCACACAGTGGCTGCTTCTTTCTTCTTCGAGCCTTTCTACCTATTTTCCTGCACGAAATCGTTTTGGCAAAAGCCTGAGCTGCTGCGGTTGTAGCTTCTTCATGAGCTCGTAAACCAGGAGTCTCTGGCGAGAATCAACGCAGAAACCCCGGAGTCTTACCAGATTCATGTGACTTATGCTGTCGATCGTCGCTACTTCGGCTCTGAAATCCTTGTAGCCCTGTCTCGGCCCGTCCAGCTTCTTAACAGCAACTCTGGTTTTGTCCTTCAGAACGCCTTCGTACACCAACTTACTCGTATGCTATTGTTCCTCTATATTATTATTGGAAAATTGCCCATTTTGCTTATTTATGAGTGCTTATAGCTTATATGCTTACTCAGGTGCTTCTCTCTATGCTTCTCATGTGTTCTGGCCTTTATCTGTAATTGGATCTAGGGATGGAAGGGATGCTCGTTCTGGAATAGGCTCCGCTCCTTCCTTTGCACCGGAATCTGGGTCTCGATCTCAATCAACAAGGTAACTACTTGGTTATGAATATACAGAATAAACTACTGAATCGACTGGAGGATCTGAAACTGGCTATGCTCTAGCTGGAAGGTTTGCTGCTTCATCAATGGCTTAACCATTTAAAGGGGCTTCATCGACAGAATCTGCTGAACAACGATCTATAAAAATAAGAATAATAGCACCATTAAACTTATAATAGGCATTAGGGACCACCACTGCCACTACTGCTTAGATGGACGGCTTTGTCCAGCTATGGTAGTAACTGATGCTTCCACTGGTGCTATCTTAGCTGCTTGCTGGTGTTTCCTTATTTCATAGCCAGGCAAGCTCTTGATCTCGAATAGGATCTCGCTTTCTCAAACCCAAATATGGATGAATAAAAATGTGTGTTGGTCTCTGATCTATCAGTGTTAATCAGAACTTGAATTTAAAATCAATCCGGGTTTGTGAACTTCGAGACACATCCAAGTTTAGGACAGAGAAGCTGGACTCATTTAGAATTTAGCTATCTGTAATTAAATCTACTGACAGAAACTAAGATACTGCAACTCACAGAGACAAAATCCTCTTACAAGGGTAATTTCATTGTTTCCTTTTTAAGCATACAGTAATTGATTTTGTGAAAGCATAAAAGACTGAGGTAAAAATTAATTAAACAACAAATTTACAAACCCTAGGATCAAACTGCAAAATTCTACCAGCGCTGAAAGACAATTACCAATCAATTTCTCTTACAAGATAGTGTTCATGATTTGTAAATGTCTTTTTACCATTTTACTATCAAATAGACAGCAGTGAACAATACACAGAGGTCGTGGTCTGAACTATTTGATATTCTCAGCATTTAACCAATGAAGAACAACATTTATCTCATATTGCCAGTGATATACAGTGTGACAGAATTTGTAATTTAAACCGTAAATGAAAGGAACAGAGCATCAATAGAATCGATTTAAAAATTGACTAAACTTGTTCTACAATTTATAAACTGGAAATTACAATAAAATGCATACCATTAACACTATTCAAATAGTTAGCACCAGAAGTAAATCGCTGCAACCATCAAATTGATCTACCGGCAACATGAAAGTGTGAGAGTTCGACGATGGGGGCCCTCCAAAGTCTTGCCCAACACACAATGAAAAGATTTCACAGAACTAAAGCTTTGTATTCATTCACCAGAATTGTTTTACACAGAGATACCACGCAGTTTGGAAGCACAAGTGCGTTCCTCTTCAAAATCGTGATGCCCTTTCTCATTGTCTTGCAAATGATTTATACAAATTCTAAATCAAACTATAACTGCTATAAACCTGCATCTAATTAATGCTAAGAGCTAACGAGATCATCTTCAGAATCATGGAGTTCCACAAAATCAGCATTGTTCCTTCTTTTGTGTTGAATGCAGAATAGGTGGCCATCTTTGACTCTAATTGACTCGACATCTGCACAGGCCACTTCACTTGACTGTTGTATGTTCATCCATCTGTGGACATTAAGGATCCATTCTTGATCTTCCGTCTCCTTCCTAGCTGTCCTGTAATTACTCAACCTTGGAGGAAATGCGGGAAGTTAGTACATCCCGTAGTCTAAGTAAAAATCCTAGTTAAAATGCCTAAAAAATCACAAAACTCAATTTATTAATAAGCAAATGACATTATACCTTTTTAACCAAGGTTTATAGATGAACTTTAAAGCTTTCTACTCAAAATGGAGGTTTTATGAAGGAAATGAAGGTTATCTAAGAGGCAAAAAGGGGTCAAAAACAATGCCCAACGATGTGCATATCTATATATGATGCATGCTTTTTCCGGTTCTATCCCTTTTATTCAATAAGCTGGCGTATGCCCTCGGAATTTATTCTACACAAAATCGGTCTCCTTATAGGGGGTGCTATATTATATCCCCGCCAGCAAGCTAAGCCAGAAGTTAGGGCAGCACAGTAAGCAGAGACAAGTGCCAAAGGGGTGGAAAATAGAACTCTTATAAAATGGTGTATGACATAACTCTCCTACATTAACATTGAAATAGGTCCCGGTTTGGACCTGAAAACCACCAGAAGCCTTTACCTAAAGTTCTGGTGCGCGCACTCATTCTTTACAATCTCTTAGCGGGGCTGCTGCTCTTGGAGTTGCTGCAACCACTCATCAAACTGTCTCTACTATATTATGGGTTTTTAGATTATGGGTTTTATCTGGATTTGGCACTGGGTCCCGCTCTTGACAATCCATATCTCGATAACGTACATCATCATTACGATCATCAGGCTATGGATCTCGGTAACAAAGCTCAGAATCCGAATATGGTTCATCAACTGGAACCACTGATGCTAGTGGTTTCATATACAGCTTCATATGGACCACCTGGAACTGAAACTGTGCATGGAACTGGTACTTTAATGGGGGGGCCATCAGGATATGGATCTGGACGAGGGGCAGAACTTTGATTAAATCATTAAGTTGATGGTTGGTTAAAGTTTTGTTTTAAGGAGCCCACTAACTATTCATATGGTGAGGAGAAGGGATCACCCGACCTAAGGAGGTTGATGGCCTGCATTGTTCCTCTATTTAGAACAAGAAATCCCTAGCAATTGTTCCTCTATATTATTATTGGAAAATTTCCCATTTTGCTTTCCATTTTCAATTTCAATTGCAATAGGAGGGTTGTGCCAATCAGGAGGAAGCCTGATACGGGCTCTATAAGAACATAGAGGAACCAATGTCAACTTCTTGCAGTTGCAGACCTCTATCATGAAACCATCTGGGTCATGAAAAAACAGTTGATCTATGCTCTCTCTTCCTTCCTCCACTGTACGCTTTATATACTTTATATTTCTCTTTTTCAGTTTCTTCTCAACAACGTTCATGTCTTCACACTGCCATTCACATTAGACTCACCTTGAATTTAAGCATAAATTCTCTGTGTATTTAATGCATTTCATATGATTATAGACACATACACATCAAAATACCATTAAACTAGCATCAGATTGACTATAGATGTACTGTCTTTGTATATTGCATTTTCATAGAAATATATATTCATATTGCAACACCCATATCAATAATGGAATATCTGTGATTGATATAATAGGTTTTCTTTCAGACATGCCTCTTACTGTATACATATATATATATGTGTGTGTGTGTGTAAACTAAATACCTGAAATGATATGTGGTTGTCTAAGGGATTCAACTCTTTCTCTGGAGAAATATCCTGTGGGTTTTTGCTCTCCACCAAGTGAATACCCACACCATAGTTGAACAGCCTGCATCCAAATTAATGTGTTCTAAGACATTCAATATATATCAATTGAGGATACAGTCTTTCTCAAAATTAATGTATAGTCTGCATCCTATTTGACAGAGTTAATGGGCTCCAATACATATACTAATAAAGCATATATCCTTATCATGTCTCCGTGTATGTGGAGAAAGAGATATGAAGAAAAACAATGAATAGATATGAATGTAAATTAATTACCAGGCTCCACCGAAGTTGAAGGCTCCGGGCCTCTTCATGGGCACAAACCCCATGATTTTCTCATAAAAATCCATGGAATCTTCCACCGACTTGCAGAGGTGAGATACATGATTCACGGACATCAATGGCAGAGGCTCTTCTTCCTCCTCCTCCTCTTCTCCTCTGTTGTTACTTTCATGATGAATTTCTGTGTGTTTCTTCATACTGTTTGTTTCTGAATAGCCAGAGATAGTTCAAGAGGATGAGGATGAGTTTTCGATTTGCTTATGAAAGGATGTCAAAGAAAGCAAAGCAAAGCAGGAACAAAACGACCGATTGAATAAGTGAAGAGGTGATAATCCCGTGATATTGAAATGAAATGGTGGATAAAAAGAAGGGTTAATCGTCTGAATATGGTAGTGTCCAAACTCGTGTCTCTTATTACTTCACACGTAGCACATTGGTATTATCAAAGTGATGCTAAGCTTCCGTGTGGGCATGCATGCTTTGTCATTTCCTTCTTTTATTTTGGTTGATTGAAGAGACGCTTCAACCCTAATACCTAATACAATTGAGTAACCTCATCAACCCATAATTCCAACCTACGTTTAAGCACGTTAAGTAGACCAGAGCAAATTCGACCCGACACTTCAACAACTTTGTTCATTTCAGAGATTATCATCAGCAGGTTTTTCACTACAAGGCAATTGTATCATGTTTGTCTTCAAAATGGCACTTGGATTTAAATACACATCTGCTTATGAAATAGAAATGGAATACTATTTGAAACAGAAATAGATTTAAATACACATCTACTACAGAAATAGTAATATAATATGACTGAAATAGAGCAGTTTCTATTGAGTCTTAATAGTATTGAAACAGAAATTTAGATATACATCTACCACTGAAACAGGAATATATTATTGAAATAGAAATTAAATAGTAACAATTTCTATTGAGTTTTAATAGATTTATTTCAAAATGGCATTACTGAATATAATATTACTGAAATAGAGCAGTTTCAATTGAGTCTTAATGGATTTATTTTAAAATGGCATTATCAGTAGCAATTTCTATTGAGTCTTAATGGATTTATAACATTTCAAAATGGCATTATTATTGAATTTAAATATACATCTACTAAAAAAGAAATAGAAAAGCAGCCATAAAAATTACAAAAATTACAGTAATATATTTAAGTATTGGAATTAAATGTGTTTCTCCTTCGGGGGCCCTTGGAGCCTCATTCTAATGGCCTGGAGCCACCTTCTAATTTTCACTGTTCTGGAAGCACCGACACATCCACCTACCTTGGTATCCGCTTGCTGTGGTGTGGACGTGTTCAAATCCGATTCCCTAGCAATTGGTGTGGACATGTTCAAATGCAATTATTCAAATTAAAATGTAAGTTGAAGGAAAGTAATCAAATTAGGTTTCAAATATTGTTTCCAGCATGCTCAAATGGCCATAGAATTACTTTCTCTTGGCATTTCTTAGCATCTTGATTGTATTTTCTTAATATCTTAATTGTATTTTTTAATGAAAATATTGAAGAAAGGTTAACTGCATTTCAAAAGATTTGATCAAATTTATATTAATATAAATTTATGCTCATCAATAATCAATACGACAATCTCTTACAATTGAAAAGCTAATGATATTAAAAAAAATTATTCTAACTCCATTTTTATATTAAATAGAAAGCTGTCATCGGGGTTGGAATTGGTAGGTGCCTTGGCACATTCATGTTGACTAAGTATCCAAGTGAAAACCATGACATTGCAGTTTTTACTTTGAACCGTTCCTTACCAGCAACTTTTGGCGCATGGACATAGATAATCTTCTTGTTGGAAATGACATCCAAAATCTACTCGGCCACATAAAATGTAATATTGTGCGGTGATGTATGTGTCTGAGGAGGCATGCGACAAGTAGTAAATGTCTGAGGAGACATGTGACAAGTAGTAGATCAGATGTACAAATATGATAAATGGTACAATAAATGTAGTATTAGGAGAAAATGCAGTCTATTTAAAACTTTGCACAGTCCCTGTATATTGATGTGTGTTATTGCTCTAATAGGATGGTAGAATAGATGTAGTATTAGGAGAAAATGCAGTCTATTTAAAACTTTACACAGTCTCTATATTGATGTGTGTTATTGCTCTGATAAGATGTGATGTGGTATTTGGATAAAATTCAAAGTATTTATTATTACTTTGATAATATATATATTTAAATTTTTTATAATTTTTTTTATAGACATTTTGGATGAGTATATCTAATTACTATAAATTTATTTTATTCTTAAATATTTAATTTGATATTGAAAAACAAAGTTTTAAGTATTTAATAAAACTTATTTAATAGATACATATTTTTATTTGCATGTGTGTTAGATATTTTAACTTGAATAGTTGAGTTGAGTTTTGTTTAAACTTTTCATGAGATTAATCACTTTTGTCTTACTTGTTTTGTTTAGTATTTGGTTTGTAATTTTTTTTTATTGTAAGGTAAATTTGTTTTAACTTGTGTATTATATATATGTAGAGATTTTTTAATTGATATAATAACATATTTTTATTTTTTAGAGTAGATTTTATGGCATTTATGAGATCATGAATTACAAAAACTTATGTTTTCATTTTTTATATGTATTTTATCTTAAGCATGTTTTGAAAACATATAAGATAATATTGGGGTGTTCTAGAACATCTTCAAATGTAAGTGCATATTTACTTTGTTAACAAACTCAACCAGCTATGTAAGTCACTCAAAAAATTTCGTGTTGAATTGGGTAGTTCTATCTTACTTATATATGTGACAACATTAAATATAAATAAACTAGACTAGAGTCCTCTTAAAGTCGTATCTATTAGTATATAGTAGTGAGAAGGATGATATATGAAGGAATTAACAAGCAACATTGAATTAAATGATAAAAAAATTTACAATTCAAATAATTTGATCCTTCTTAGTACTTTACATATTCTTACAATGAATTGGCCAAGTAACCAACAACATCGACACTTATTGAGGTAACTCCTTCAACTAAAATACAAACCCCTTATTCTATGATGTAAGAGAAAAATACTATCTTACATTCAGAGATGCATTATGTCCATTTATTACATATAAATGATCAAAACTACAGACATCTGCAAGAAATGATTGCATCTCGAGATAAGGGTTGCCTGAGGAGGACCCAATGATTTGATTTGATTTGATGACTTGTTGGATGCATTGTTGGTCATTTGAGACTTGGTACAAAAGAAGGTAATAGAGAAGTTGTGGCAAAGCGCCTCATAACTGTAAAGATAATTTGTCGCGATAAACTATTCTCCATATTGGTTTAAATCTACCCATCTATTGAAACCCTTAATTTTAAAATAAATATAAAACAAGTTAGGCAACCAAAAATTTGATATCGAAACTATTTGGAAAATGAATACTTGAAAATTATATATATATATATATATATATATATATATCTAATTTACGAATATAGATGTTCAATTTACGAATATATACACTCCTTAATATTCTTCTATTTTCCTGAGATAATGTAATTGTGTTGAAAAGATAAAAGAAAAAACAAAGAGCATAATTTAACGTTTAATTTAGCTACAATCTAATCCCATAGTGGTGTATGTTCTTTGAATTTTCTGCAACTAAATCTAATTTAAGCCTCAACATAAATATGTGTGAAATAATTTACCTATCATTCATTGAAATTTTTTGAAATGTATTTATGGATTGATGAATCTGTAATGAGTAATTGAATGACCTATATTAGTAATAGGAAAACTATATTATAATTATTATATATTTAATGAGCCCAATAAACAAATACCATTTGTTAGGATGGTAAAATATGTGATTATAGAATAGATTCCACACCACGGGCCTAAGCCTAACTGTTGTATTCCATTGTCTATAATATATTTTAATACATCTCCTTTCTTGCATCGTATGTAAAGTAGGCATGTAGGAATGTATAAATAAATTATTTATTGTTTCTCTTTATAAAGTTGAAATATTTTTATTTTTTTAGTAGATAGATCCATAGATTTATTGCTTGATTGTAACATAAGAACTACAAAAACTAACAATCCATTGTCATTTGGATTAGAGAAAAATAATTTTCATGATTACTTTTGAAATGCGGATAATGTAATGGTCAATTATGTGAGGAATATAATGTCTTTAAAATATTGTATCTAAACTTCAAATTGTCTTGTTATATATGTCTACATCTCCTTGCTTAACTTGCAACACGACGCTATTTTATTGCACCCCTAGATACAATTGCTAGCTTAAAGTATATAAAAGCCAAGATTGAAAGAATTGATGATGACGATCCATGTTCCGATTCATTGATGGTCAAATCCATTGAACGTGGAATGATATTGACACTACTCGACGAAGGATGGATATCGTTGGAAAATAGCCTAACGATAAACGATAACATTTCTCGCATGGAAGAATCCAGTCTCGTGGAGTTCGTTGTTTTGGTATGTAGCACAATTTATGCCTAAATCTCTAGCTACCTCACGCGAGGGGTCTCATGGGCTGTGATTTTAAATTAATTACTCTTATTATTTAATTAAAATTAAATTTTCAATATAACTATAAATACAAGGGCTTAGGCCTATTTGTGGATTGGCAAAGCCTCCTTCTGGTCTTGAGGATAAATAAAATATTAGGTTCAAGTGTTGGCCAATGGTCTCCTCACGTTTGTTGGGGTTTTTTACAGGTTTTTTACAATGTGGTTGGATCCCAACACAATAGGAGGTCTCTATATTCACTAAAATGAATGCCCCTAAGGTACAATTTATGAGTCATTAATAACCACCAAAAAGAATCATAAGCCAAAACAATTTTAAAAGACCAACCAAAAAACAAAACAAACACACACAACTATATAGACACAAAGTAATTCAAGCTTAAATATAAAAACATAACTAATGCTAGCATAGAGCCATCTTAAACTCAGATATATTAAGCACTTAGAAGGATCCAATTTCTTAAAGTGTAAATTTTTATTTTTATTTTTTATCTTAAATTTTTTAGACATCAAGAAAAATTTACATCTCAAGAAATTTTATTTCTATTGATGCTTAATAGATCTAGGTTTAAGATGGATATATGTGGGTTTTATTTTTTTATTTTTTTATGAGTCGACATGAATTTTTTTAATTACTTTTATTCTTATTTTTTATAAGTTATGAGCTAACATCAAGAATTTTAATTACTTTTTTTTGGACATTACAATATGTAACATGACAAACATGACAACATCTCTCCTATATTGAAGTGTAAGCACCTTGATACTCTTACTGCAATAAAAAGATTTGATATAAATTTTATAATACATATAACTAAAAAATTATACTCAAATAAACTAGAGTAGATCCAAATCCTAGGCTCTATCAAGCGCCGAGAGGGATCAAATCTCTTGAGGTGCAAACCTCTTCTTAGTTACTGCACTCAATGAACTATCAACTTTGGTGTATCCTATATATATAGCCATTGATTTGATTCAAACCAAAAGACACATCTTTTTATTTAAAGTCCACATATAATATTTTTATTATTAATATTTAATATTATTTACAACATTTCCCCATACATGGTTTTAAAACCATATGCAAGGCCCTCCTACAACCATGGGTTGTTTAGGAGGCCTTGCACATGGTCTTAAAACCATTTGCAAGGCCCTCCTAAACCATGTACAATAAAACCGTGGGTTGTTTAGGAGGCATTGCACATGGTTTTAAAACCATCTGCAAGGCCCTCCTAAACCATGTACAATAAAACCATGGGTTGTTTAGACGGCCTTGCACACGGTTTTAATTTTATTTTTTATTATTTTGTTAGGTAGGAACATTACAACACCTCCTCCATATTGTGTTTTTTTCCTGACCCACATTTTTTTTACGGATAATTAAATTTTTACCTTTTTATTGTTTTGTTAGGTAGGAAGATTACAACATCTCCCCCATATTAGGTTATTTGTTTGGCTGACATTTATTTGGGCCTATAATTAAATTTTTTATTTTTTATTAATAAAAATAATGTTACGTAACGTTACATAATATTATGTAATGTTACAAGATCTCCCCCATAGTGGGTTGTAGAGCGCCTCTCGGCGCAATTACATAAAATAAAATTACACCATTTGTATTTATATCTAAGTTAAAAATAAACCATGTATGTTAGAGTAACGTGTAACTACTTTTAACCATATATTTTTATAAATTAGTATATAAATCATGATGTCTCATAAGACAATAAAACATGTCATAATTTTTTATTATTATAAATATTGATAATAATATTATAATAAATATTGATGATAATAATTAATGCTTTAAAGTTTTGTGATTATCTATTTACAAATACAATAAGAGCCAAAAGTGACAAAGTTCGCAACAATAGCCAAGGAGAACTAAGCAAAAAAAACATAAATACATGAGTAGAGGAAATCGCAAATGAAAGAAACAACACAAGTTAAATTTTTTTTCCATAGAAAAAAATCATAAATATTTTATTCACATTCAGCAGATGGCCCTCAAGGTCCATTATACAAAAATTCATCTATGAAGTTGTCATTACAAAATAATATTTGCCTCAGAAGGAGCACAAAATCCATAACCATATCCAGAACTGATCCAACTGAAAAGTTGTCATTACATACAATATATCCTCAAAGATCATAATGTTCACCAAAATTTTCAGCAGAAAAGAAATCAAGTACCATGCAACAATTAAGTCTGATCTTAGCAGACTTATTTCACCATTCCTGAAAATTCAGGTCAGATCAACTGTGTCTAAGGTGATCACATGCAAAAATAACCAGAGCAAAACTAGCTGGCTGAAGTAGTCTCAAAAATGTATATCAAAAGCTGATAAAAAAATCAGCAGCTAGTAAATTGGCCAAGTCCAGGCCATCCAATGAAGAAAATTCATATCCAAATCCATATCAGTACCAAATAAAAAGAGGCCAAACAGCCCGCATGTCAAGCTCTTAGAATGTTGCTTGAGATCACCAAAATGCAAAAATATGCATATTAATATCAGCCAAGGCATCATATCAAGGGTAGAGCAAAATCAAATAATCCAGAAATACCCAAGCATAAGTATCTCCAAATAAACCAGCAAAGAATTCATAAGAATCTGTCAGATAGAACGATATGCAGTTGCCACCATCAAGAAAAAAACAGTCCTACATAACTGCAATAACATACCGCTCACTGCAACATATTAGAAAACCTGAAAGGTTTCTAAAATTTCTGCCCCTCTCTGTTCACAAGTACTCCAAAAACCTTCAAGTATGCTGCCACCTACTTTAGCCAAAGTGTCTACTTTGAAGTTTCTTTCCCTATAAATGTGTTTGAAAGACACAAAATCAAGACTGTCAACTAAATAGTGAACATCTTGAAGAATCATGGCTAGTTCAAGATTTAGTAATCGATACTTACCAGATGCCCAATTAATAACTAACTGGGAATCCCCCAAAACTTGAATTTTATCCAAATTATGCTTCTGAGCCAACCTAAGCAGAAGCTTAAGTGCACATAATTTTGCAAAATTATTAGTACCCAAGCCTAAACCTACTTTGAAAGTAACATAATGCCTATCAGATATGAACAAAATACCTCTAGCCCCACAAATCATTGGGTCCCCAGCTACAGATCCATCAAAGTAACCCCATGCATAAGTTTGATCAATTTCTTCCACAAAAATTGATCTGATAGAGACCACAGATAAGGACTGTGGTAAATTCTTCAACATACCCAAGCTATAGCTTGATACCTGTGCAGGAGTTGAGTCAAAATCCTCAAAGCAGGATCTATTTCTTGCTTTCCAAATAAATCAGAGTACAATGATAGGTAAAGATTTGATAAGTACCACATCTGATAAAAAACACCAGTTTTTAAAACAAGCAGACAGGGAATCTCCATTCTAGAGATTATTAAGTTTCAGATGATCCTCAATAATTGACCAAACAGATTGAGTAAAAGGGCATTCTACTGCAATATGAAAATTGGATTCACAGTTCTGTTTGCATAAAAAACACCTACCGGGACCTTCTCTACCTCTCAAGCAGAGAACATCCCAGGTCAATGCTTTACCAGATAGAAGAAACCAGCTAAATTTTTTTGATTTTAGTGGAGACTTCATCTTCCATAAAACCTTCCACCACCAGATCGATTCCACTTCTCTGTTAATAAGTTCAGCATATCCCTCTTTAGGAGAATACTTGCCTGTTTTAGATAAATTCCAGATAAGACAATCATCTGCAGTAGAAAGTCTAACATGGCTAGACTTGAGAATGGCAATATATCCATTCCAAGCAGCAATCTCAAGTGGATCAAAAAAACCCAAGGAGTCTGTAGATAACCATTCTTGTGACATCAAAACAGACATACCATGTATTCCAATATCAGAAAGAAAATGGAAACCAGCTGAATGTAATATATCTATCATAGGAATAGGAAGAGTATGTCTCCATTTACATCCAGCCCACGGATCTAAACCAATACAAACATCATTGCCTGAACCAATCTTCTGAACCAGAAAATTCCCAATGAGATCAAAAGCCCAAAGAACAACTTTCCAACAGATAGAAATGTTCTTTTTCTTTTTAACAGTTGATCTTATCCAGTCCAGTTTATTCATTGGATAGATATATTTCTGAATAGCTATCTTAACCCATAAACCCGAACCATGAATGATATCCCAGACCTTTTTTGCTGCAAGTGCCTTGGCAAATAAAACAGGGACTTTAAGTCCCCAACCACCCATAGATTTAGGCATAGCAAGAAAATTCCATGATATCCAGGGTAAACCAGAAGAGTTCTGTTTACCAGCCCAAAGAAAATTAAAACAAAGCTTTCTGATTTTTTCTATGACACCCATAGGAACCCAAAAATGCATCCAATAGACTGGAATGGCCTCTAAAACAGCTTTAATCAATATCGGCTTTCCTCCTTTGGACAACCAATGAAAGCTCCAATTTTGAATCCTTTGTTCAACCTTAATAATCAGCCAATCCCAATCCCTAATAAGATATCTGCAAGGTTTAAGTTTAAACCCAAGGTACTTCATGCCATTTTCAATTCTATCAACAGGAAAGCTGAAGATATTCTATAATGTAATAACTTCAGATTCTTCCAAACAGGAGTAGTATAAAGAAGATTTATTATCGTTTATTAGCATCCCAGATGCCTTACAGAAATGCATTAAAATCTCATAGAGAGTAGAAAGAGATTGTTCAGAACCATCATTAACCATGACAATGTCATCCACAAAGAGAACATGAGTTAATACAATTTCATTACCAAAAGATAAACCATGATAAGTCTCACGCATTGAAGCATGAAGAATAGCCCTCCCAAGGCCTTCAACCACAATAAGAAACAGAAGTGGTGCCAAAGGACACCCCTGTCTGAGTCCCCTACCAGATTTAAAAAAATTAGTAGCAACACCATTGATGAGCAGAGAGAAAGAGACAGATGATAAATTGCTCATAACCCACACAATAAAATTCCTTGCGAAACCCATTTTTGCAAGAATAGCCCGAAGATAAACCCAACTGACTCGATCATAGGCTTTAGATAGATCGATCTTAATCATAACAGCTTTTAAGGATTTAACATGCATAGAATGCATAACTTCCTGAATGACACCTACAGCATCATGTATCTGCCTTCCCGGCAAAAATTAAAACTGTTTACTAGGAATATATCTACTCAAAACCTTTCTGATTCTGATCGAGATAATCTTACCAATAATTTTGTATACAAAATTACACAGAGATATAGGCCTAAAATCCTCAAAATATAAAGGACTATCAATCTTAGGAATAAGAGCGAGAAAGGTAGAGTTAAATACACCTGGGATCTTGCCACTTAACCGGGACAATTCAATGACTCTTAAGAGGTCTTCACCCAAAACATCAAACAGGCATCTATACACCTCAACAGGAATACCATCCGGTCCAGGACTCTTATCATTTTTGTTGATGGATAAGATATGCTTTATGTCTTTAAGAGTAATATCCTGCATAAGCTCAGCATTTTCATCCTCAGAAACAGAAGATGGGAAATGACCAGCACTATGAACAATTTCGGGAAGATGGAGATCAACTTCTTCTTTAAAAAGGCTATCAAAGTGCTGTATCCCAGCCTCAGCTATAGCCTCTGATCCTTCCACAAGATTTCTAGAATCATCATAAAGTTTCCAAATCGAATTGCGACATTTCCTATGAGCAGCAAATTTGTGAAAGAAAGGAGTATTATCATCACCGCAACACAACCATAACGCCCTACTTTTCTGGCGAGCCTCCTTTTCCCAAAAAAGAAGAATAGCACTCTTGCGAGATTCAATCTCAATCAGTAAATCTTTATCAACCACTGATATAAAACCAGAAATATGACTATCATGGAATCTTTTCAACTCAAATTCAATATCAACCAAATCTTTAATGTTATGAGCTTTTTTATTCAGTGACCACTTAGTAGAAATTACTTAAATTCGCTTAAGATTATCACTAAATTGTGCAGCAGGAGATAAAGCAGACCGAACATCAAAGAGAAACCAAGCATCTTTTAAAGCTTCAACCAAATCAATATGATCCAGCCATCCTGCATTAAACTTGAAAGGACTATGGGCTTTAGGAGTATGAGAAGATATTTGTAAAAAGACAGGTGGATGATCAGATACACCTCCACACCCAATCCATTGTTTAAGAAGGAAATCACAATCTAGGAAATCAACCGAGACTAAAAGACGATCCAACCTTTTACAAATACCCTCAGCACCAACTCTACGATTACTCCAGGTAGGAATAGCTACCAAAGGATTGATATCAACAATCCCCAATTTCTCCAACAGGTTGTGGAAAAAATCAGTTAATGGATCAACTTGAGCATGAACCCCCCAAATTTCAGACCGACCCAAGGAAAAATTAAGATCGCCTCCAAATAATAAGTAAGGAGTCATGAGACAGTCCGACTTGATCAAGTTATTCCAGAAAGATTCCCTATCCAGATAGGGCGCATAAAGATTAACAAAGGATATTTCCTTTTGTAAATCAAAAGAAAATAAAACAGCACACAACCCTGCTTTCATTGCCCAGGCATTATGAAGAAGAAAATTACAAGACTTCCATCCTAAAATAAGTCCACCGATCTGCCCAAAGCATCCACCGAAATGAACTGCCATCCATGAATCAAAAGTTCCAGCTCATGAACCAACACACACCCCTCAATCATTGTTTCTTGTATAAAGATAACATCAATAGCATGTTGATCGATAAGTCTCTTAACTGCTAGTTTCTTGGGAAGACTAGCCAAACCCCTAACATTTAAGGACATAATGATCATGAAGAAACCTTGTTAAGGGCAAATGCTCTAAGCGCCCCAACACCTCTCATTACAGGATGTAATACATTTTCATCCCCAATCAAACCCTCATCTACTTCAAGATTCCCAGGTTTATCCTTAACATGCTGAGAAATCTCCTGAACAGATTTTGAGCACGAGTGAAGATAATACCCCTTGCTAACAATTGCCTTACAAGGAGATACAAACCCAAGATCCTTCAAAGATAAATTCAGAACAATAGGAGATAAGGCCACAAAAGAAAGATTCAGAAATGGAATGTTATCAAGATCATCCATAGAATTAGAAAAGCTTAACTGTTTAAGTTTGGCTAAAGGAAAACCAAGAGAAACATAATGCATATCCAAATTCTCATCCACAGACTTTCCAACCTTTGTAGTAGATTGAATCCCATCTGATTTGATTCTCCAATTATCCATATTCTCATCCACAGACATTCCAGCCTTTGCAGAAGACTGATTCCCATCTTTTTTGACTCTCCAAATTTTTGTAGAAAGATGTTTATTAAATGGAAGAGAGCAATCAATTGCCAGATGTCCATACCCATGACATCTAAAACATCTAAAGGGAAGTCCCAAATAATCCAATGGCTGAGAGAAGTCACTATTACCCTTTTTAATGACCAGTTCAGCAGGTAAACCCAAACAAAAGTCTAACAGGACAACAACCCGGCCTATACAGCAAACCCCAGATTGTAAATAAGTAAAATCAGTTTCCAAATGGGTTCCCAAAGTATTCCCAACAAGTCTGAAGAAATCAGCAGACCAGAATTCAAATGGTAAATTTGGGAGTTTGACCCAAATAGGAACTTGGTCATACCTTTCCTTCTGCGGATCAAATAGAGGCGTCCACCTCTTGATAAGTAGGCCAGCATTATCCCATTTCCAAACTCCAGCTAGGATCCTATCAGCATCCTCCACTGAAGAAAATTTAAATGCTATCCAGCCTCTAGGAAGCATATAAATCTCAGGACTAGTGCTGATAATCTCTTTCCAAGCCCTTACAGCCCACCCATGCAGAGAATCAGAATTATAATTACGCCTTCCAAATCTCCCAACCAAAGTCAGAGCGTTGGTGAGAACAATATCATTTAAAAGCACGTCTTCCCCCAAAGTCATTAAAACCGGATTTATCTTCTTTATGGGTTTAAGCAACCTCTTCTTTGACTTAGATATACCGTTACTATCAAAATAATGAAGAGCATGCACATGTTAATTATCAGAGTCCATAGACTT
The DNA here is from genome assembly GCA_001517045.1 of Pseudotsuga menziesii. Lineage (NCBI taxonomy): Eukaryota > Viridiplantae > Streptophyta > Pinopsida > Pinales > Pinaceae > Pseudotsuga > Pseudotsuga menziesii. The sequence continues at coordinate 135,166 of LPNX011004629.1, read as the reverse complement.
GATAATTTCATGATTCGCATCAAATACAGGAGAAGATCCCAGCTCTGCATTCATGCCTTTACAAACCTCTTGAAACATCCCAGCATCCTGAAGACTAACTGGTAAACTAATAGGCTTGTCAATCTGAAAACCGGAAATATGTTCACAGGCACCCTTTTCGCTGTGCATCAAACCCAAAGTATCCGAAGGGAAACCCATACTTAATGGAGAAGGCAAACTCCCATCCAAAAGAGCTGGCAAGGCTTGCCCGCTTCTCTCCAAACATGTGGAGACCTGGATATCATTATCCAAACAATCCTCATGCCGAGAAACCAAACATGGGAAATCCCTATCTCCCAAAACTTTCCCAGGAGAATAAACCACAGACACACGTTTATCCTCACCAAAACCCATCCGGGAAACAGACATATGTCCCACAGGAGCTGGAACAACATGACAAGAGAATAAAGGATTCAAACAAGACAGATTAGATTTCCCACCCAGCCTACCGCCATCCAGACAGTCCATAGGAGAAGATACCTTAACCAATGTATCATCCGGGCCAAGGGCAGATCCCAAATCTCCCGGATTAATTTGCAAAGGCATATAGGTTGCAGTGACCCGAATCTCCTCTCCAAAGTCCAATTTACAAACTTTCAGACTCCCTGGTGGAGTACGAGCCAGGGATTTCGTCGCCCGAAGCGACATAACAAAAATCAATCAAGCTGATCCCTCAACCCAGAACTGTCCAAAATAATACAAAAACATCACCCGAGGACAGGTTAAACACCGCCACTAGAGACAGAGTTCAAAAGTCAAATAAACCCTCTCGGCTGGAGACCCCTATAAATGCAGCACCTAATAGAGCAAGAAAAAAAAACCACACCTTCGCCACAGAGAATTAAACCAATCACCACAAATCCGAAGATAAAAAACCAGCAGGCATCCACAGCATGAATGATAAATGGCTTCAAACCGAACGCATTCCAAACTCACTCGGTATATATCATTCATAGCAAGTGCATTCAGATAGCAATCATTACTATCATGAAAAACCAACTCCAATGGCCAAGAAAATATTACACCAAAAATCCCGAAACAAGCTATACCTTCGCCACAGAGAAATAAACCAATCACCACAAATCCGAAGATCAAAAACCAACATGCATCCACAGCATGAATGATAAATGGCTTCAAACCGAACACATTCCAAACTCACTCAATATATATCATACACATCAAGAGCATTTAGATAGCAATCATTACTGTCATGAAAAACCAACTCCAACGGTCAGGTTAAACACCGCCACTAGAGACAGAGTTCAAATCAAATAAACCCTCCTGGCCGAAGACCCCTGTAAATGCAGCACCTAACAGAGCAAGAAAAAAACCATACCTTCGCCACAGAGAATTAAACCAATCACCACAAATCCGAAGATCAAAACCAGCAGGCATCCACAACATGAATGATAAATGGTTTCAAACCGAACGCATACCAAACTCACTCAATATATATCATTCATAGCAAGAGCATTCAGATAGCAATCATTACTGTCATGACAAACCAACTCCAACGGCCAAGAAAATATTACACCAAAAATCCTGAAACAAGTCAATATATATCATACACAGCAAGCCTAATTTAGTAGCAATCATTACTGTCATGAAAAACCAACTCCAACGGCCAAGAAAATATTACACCAAAAATCCCGAAACAAGCTATACAAGCTCAAAACCCCGCTCCCTAGAGCCTGATAAAACTGATGTATCAAAGCTCTCTAGCTGCAGAATCAAAAGAATACTGGGAAAAAACCGAGCGTACCTGCAGTAAACGCTTTGAAACCATAATGCTGGTTCATCCAAGCATACCTGAGAATGCCGGGTCAACCACCAAGAATCCCTGCGCCTCCAATCCACCAAGAATCCTCAGGCATTGACCAAAACTGCAACTCATCCACCAAAGAACATTCGGCTCAGTCCAAGATCCTCCACCTCTAATTTTGGACCAAAAACTCATGCAACAATCACATTGATACCACAAAGCAGATTCATCCAAAACCAGAAACCCTCCCACCAGCTAGACCAATCCAAAAATGGAAAAATTGTCGGCCATTAAAAACCACAATATGTTGAAACGCAGCACGGGCATTCAAACACTGAATACACCAAAAGCCGAGGAAGGCCTTCTCACCTGCCAAGATACACTCCAGGAGATCAATAAACAGCCAAGATAACTCCAATAAAACCCCCCAATACCTCTCTTTCACCTGTTCACCAGCCTCCAACTGGATCTAGAACACACAAGTGTGTCAATACAAATCAAAACCAACCAAATTGGAACTGCGGATGCCGATACAACCACCAAGAAACCCTGCTCCTCAGAACTATACTCAATCTCCAGAAAAAACCACAGGCCCAGTCCAAACTGCGCCAAAAGATGGAACAGATAAGCCGATGGCAAAACCCAAAACCCCAATTAGCGGCCGAAGGAAATCCAAAAAGACCAGTTCCAGAAACCCTTCAACCAGCTAAACCGTTCCAAAGATGGAAAAAAACTAGCCATCGGTTCACAGATGTGCTGGAAAAAACCGCCAGCACCAGAGGAACAGGAATAGGCCCTCATCGCAGCAAACTAATGAAAAGAAACAAAACCAAATCCCAAAACCACATTAATCAATGCAATCACTACCCAGTAAACGTGGCAGAATCACAGCTCTAATGGTTTAAAGCGTCGGACAATACATTAAAGGTATTAAAACCAATCCAACTCAGTCTGTCAAATCGCATCATGGGCCTTCAAAAACAATGAATACACCAATGTCGAGGCAGGCCATCTCAACGGCCAAGAAACACTCCAGTAGATCAATAAACGACCAAGATAACTCCATTAAAACACTCGGTTGTTCACGTTCTTTTGTTTTTTCACTTCCGCCCGTATTCAAAAGAGAGTGTCGAAGTTAACTTGTTAAGGAGGTAAAGAAATGAGACTTAGAGAAAAAGATGCAGTTAATATTTTTTATGATGTAGTTAATTTCTTATATTAAGGAAAATTGCCAGCCAATAAAAATGAATCTTCTAAGAATGGAAGAGGATGTAGTTAAGCTTTTTCTTTGTTTTTTACCAAAACAATTATATTTGTATTGATAATGCTTAAGAATTCAACAAAGTTTTACAAGATTATCCTCATCAAAGTGTTTGAGTAATACATCTGAGAGAGTCTTAATTACAATCTTCCAAGAAAGAAACTTGCACCAAAAAACAACACTTCCAAGGTTTTTTTAAATCTTTACAAAACATCCTAAACGCCAAATGCAAAAAGACAACCAAGGATTCAAACTAGGAACTGGTCTCACTTTCTAGATTATGTGAATCTTGGACTAAGTATTCTATGTCCTCTGAGCTACTATCTTCATCTCCCGAGGAACTTCCATCTAAATTATGCGTAGCTTCTAGATAATCATCCATATCTACATCATGAGTGCCTTGCGTTTATTCAAGGGTATCATCATATCTAAAAATGTTTTATTCAAGGGTATCCTCATATCTAAACATGTTTTCTTGAGGAGTTCCTTCATCCTTAGAACTGGACTTTATCTCACCATAAGGATGAATCACAAAATCACTAATATTCTTCTTTGCATAATTCATAATAGAGTCAACATCATTTTTATCTTATGAGCTCTCTCCAATCTTGGAATCCTTTGCATTCAACATATCATCATGCTTCAATTTTTTTTTCGAAATTTCTTTTAATTGGTTTCCACACTCATGGAAAACCCGTTAAACCCATCCAAATGAACATCTACCCCAAAGGAATAATCTATGATATGAAGAGTTACTTGGTTAAAATCATCAATCCAAGAATCCACTCCTTAAATATGCGAGGTGATATACTGAATATACGAGATTAATCCTTCCACATCGGACCTCAGTCCTTTTAATTGAGACCAAAAGTCAGCAATATGGGCCTACAAGGTGCCAATTCTACTAGAGAGTTCTTCCAAACTATTTTCAACATCCATTTGATTAACCTCAAAGCATCACATTGAAGAGGAGATGAGTCTTTGAGAAACCTTACCCACCAAATGCTTAAAGATAAATCTCCTAAAAAGATGAAAGATGGAGCTGTTTGCTAAAATACTTGAACCATTATCCACAAATAAAATTGGACACACCTGAAAGGATGTTGTGCGAAGCAAAAGGATTCACAGGCATAACCATTTACAGATCGACCAAACCAAGGATTGAAAACAAGATTCAAATTATACCTACACAAGACCCACCCTACATAAAGAGGGTAATCGCAAATCCCATAATTCTCTTCCCAGAAGTCCGAACTATCCTTTCAAAAATAAAAACAGAAAGAACCAAAACCTCAAACTCATAATATAGGTTTAATTCTACCAAATTTATACCAATAATGATGGAGGCAAAAACACTACTTCTATCAACAATCATAGAATAATCAAAGAGACTGGCATTCATCCATATAGGGAAACATTAAAGAAACACATCTACCGAGATTTAACTTCTAACCTGAATATCTTTGACCTTCCAAACTCTCCAAAAGAGAGAGCAAACCAAAGTTGTTATTACCTCAGTCCCACACACACAAGCCAATACTCCATTTTGATGAAAGCCACACTCCCAGACAAGAGGAGGTGGATAAAATCCATGCATAGGTCTCCACCATTCTAGGGCTAGGATCTGCAGAGAGAATGCTCTCTCTATTGTTGATCAAAATTCGAAATTGAAGATGGGAACAAAATCCCTAGAAGACATCTAAATCACAATTGGATTCAAGTCCAGTTGCCCTAAGCATGCAAGCATTGAGTTCATTAACGACCAAAGGAACCACCATAAACCATTTGTACAAATACATGGCGGCCATCACATCAGACATTAGGGAGCTTTGGAATACCAACCTCCAAGGAGGGAGAAGCAAACCCAACATAACCAACTTAATTAAGGTAAATAACAATACTCTTAACTCCATTTTCTATAGAGTTCCTCTTTGACATTGAAGCCATATTAGCCAATATATCAACTTGAGCATTATGTTCTCTTCGAACATGAAAGGGATGGAAAGAGGAGATGCGAGAAAGAAAATGAATTATTCTGAAATGAAGACTATTTGAAATCATATCCTTCAATTTTATATGACTCCTTGTTTGGGTGATGATTATAAGAGAATCTCCAATTATTGTAAGAGAACTAATACCATTTGCGACATGTCTCAATCCAAAGTATAGAGAGTACCACTCAACCAATTTATTAGAATAGATGCCAAGGCCACACACATACAAAACTACTCCTTTTCCTATGGGGTCAAAGATAACCCCCCCAACACCTACCTCTCCTTAGGGTGTAGTTAACTTGTTATTGTAGATTTATAACATTTTTTAAATGTTTAGATGTGTGTGTGTGTGTGTTTTAAATTTATGAATCGTTTTATGAAGCCTTTGAAGAGAGCTTAAGGGAATCTCTTATGGATCTTAAATCTGAAAAGAAGGGAAGGAAGGCCGCTGAAACCTTGAAGGAAAAAAAATAAAGAGTGCGTTTAACTGCTCAAGTGAGATCACATATGATGCACTTAAGAAAAGGGATGAATTTGCAAGGAAAATAGATGATGATTTGAGCCAAAAGGACAGACCTTGCAGAGAAAAAGAAGCAATTCTTCATCACTTAAATGCAGCTTTAAAATTGAAGGAAAATGCATTTAAGCAAAGAGATGATATTTTATGGAAAAAATGATATTTCGAATAAAAGTTCATGACCTTGTGGAATAAAAGTCCGAGAACAGTCCATGATGTCCTTGTGGAATAAAAGTTCAAGAATATTCCATGATGGGAAATATTGTCTCATGAAAGACAAGAATATTCAAGACCTTCACTAGATAACGCCTTTAACTTAGTGTGAGATGACGTATTTGTATTATTGATATGTTTTTATTTTTATTTTTTTAGGAGGTCCATTTTAGACCCCAATTTTCCTCTAATAAATAATAACATAATATGATGACATTGTTCAATATAAAAATATAATAAAAAAAGAAAAGTAAAAATTATAGAGAAATGAAAGAAAGGAAAACATTTCTTTATGTATGAGCACGAGAAACGGTCCATTGGTTGTAGCTTGCTTGGAAAGGAAGGAAAGGAAGGGCACTAATGTTTGCATGGAGGGAGTTTTAGTTAGCTCCTCCTTGTGAATGTACTATGTGGTGCTCTCAATGTGTTTACTGAGCCTCCTATGTGCTACCTTTTGCATGATAGGTTTTTGGCTTGTTATTAATATGCTAGGAATATGACAATTCAATACAGTTTCATACAATTGTTTTTGCAGGGTTGCATTGGATCTCTCTTCTCTACTGTTGAGATGATATCTATTATCATGCAATTTGTTTATGTGTTGCAAACCATTCTCCATCAATCTATCTATCATACTCAAACAATTGTTTGTTTTTTCATCGTTAGTGTTTTGAGGGTTTTCCCAGGGTATATCTTATCTCTCATAATTGATTGATTTATAAGGCCAATTTATGGAGCTGATTTATGTGGCTGATATATTTGTGAGATTTATATGTGGTTGATATATTTACGAGATTACATGTGGCTAATTTTAAAGATTCATATGTGCTAAAATTGATCGATAAAAGTTTTAAAGTTCAAGCTTCTCTGATTTTGCTCAAACATTGACAATCTGCTTTATATTTAGTTTTTGATTCGGTGAATACAAAAACATGGGAAATTCCGTTGATGAATCTATTCCATGATAAGTATGATTAATGTTATGTACTTCTTGTTGAGATGAAATTAGACGGGCAATTCCCTTTAATGAATCGATCCCATACTAAAGATAATTAAGGGGTGCTCACACGAAGTTGGTTCCACTTTTTAGTGCCACTTAAGAAATCGGAAACACACTTCCGAAGTGTAAATCGAGAACACATATGCGTTATTGATGGTACGTTCGAAATAACCCAAGCCCAAACACAAGGCTAAGGTTCGTAAGGAAGTATAGCATTTGCGATATATCGCATTTGCGATATTGAAAACTAAAAAAACAACAAAACAGAGGCTGTGGGCGTCATTTATCATTTGCACAGTGAAGTATTAGGAGAGCAATAAACCGCGTTGGCGATAAACTGCACAGGCGATTTGTGTTTCACCATTTGGAGGTCGAGTTGGAGGTGGATTGGCTCCAATGGCAGGTAACTTCTCATATCCATTACAGTTTGTTTTCAATTCTTTATTGTTTTTCTTAATTTCATAGTTTTTATAATTGTTTAAAACAAATTTAATAAAACAAATTGAATTAAATCAAATAATGATAAATTAAAACAATTTGTATTTTTTTGTTTAAATCTTAACAGATAACAGAAATGAGCAAGATAATGTGGAAAATGAACCCACTAATAACCTAGAACCCAACCCAAACATGAACCCAAACCCAAACCCGGAGGGGGAAGAAGATCAAAACTCACAGATTCTAGCGCGTTTGGCGTCGTTGAGGCACCTTAGCTCATCTATTAGAGGGGGGGATCATTTGAGATAGTCTTTAGCCGATGCATTGGACACAATAACCAACACAATTGCCAATGCCCAAGGATATTTGTACGACATTAGCTCGTACAGAGAATCCAGGATGTAATACTACTTCGATGGATTGAGTTATAAAGACATCAAAGACCTAAAGATTACAAAAGACCAATTATTTTAATTATTCTGGGACCCTAGCACTAGATTGGTTCCACCCACCAGTCGAGCACACATTTCCATAGACTGGTGCGTGGAACCAAATATAAAGGCCAATTGGATGGATCGTTGGTGTATGGTATTCTATGAAGACCCTCATGGGAATAGGGACATCCCATTTTATTTCCTTAGGAAGTTGTATGCAGAATTCATCCTAGGGAAACATGTTAACTATTTCGATATCTTAGGCTTCCATGATGTTGGTCATGGGATGCGCCAAGATAGGGAAGAGGCTAGGACGAATCCTAATTGTGTGTCGTGCCCTCCACGCACACCAAAACCCCCTCAGTTATATCCTCCTACAGGTCTAGTGATTGAGGATACACAAAAGGCCTTATTTGACTTGGTAGATACATTGCTTCAGCATGGGACTGATGTCGAAGGCAATGTAGGCCAAGGGGTTGGCACTTCTAAGGCCATCCCATCTACAGATCACACAGGAGATGCAGAGCATTCAGAGCATCGTGTTACTCCACACCCTTGCACATCGTGTGGAGGCATATGCTATGGCCCTGCTTCAGACTTTCGTGATGATGGATTACTTCGATTTGTACGTAAAACTCATTATTTTCATATTATATTTTGTTTCATATCACAATTTTCAATTTTTTCGCAATTTATTTCAATTTAATTATTTAACAAATTATGTGAACAAATATACAACTAGTGTCCCATGGCACACTGGAGTCGCATAGTCCGTCGATCAATGTTGAGAACATGCATATGGGTTTGGTTCTTCACCATTAGCGGTAAGAACTGTACTTGTTAATTTGTCAACTTTATTTACATATTTATAATAGAGATTGTAACATTGAATACATCCTAATTTTGATACAACATGCTTTATGCAGGGTGATCAGGATGAGTACATTGAATCTCAACCTAATCCCTCTCATGCAGAGGTAGATTCCCAAACACATGTATTATTTTAAATATGTTTTAAATTATGCTTTTAATTATGTTTCGCTTTCTTTGGAAAAATCATTTTTCGTCCATCATGTATATGTCTCGTTTTCTTTGAATTATCTGACATTGAAATATGTTACATTATGCAGGCATCCATTGAGCCATTGGTGCTTGAAGAGCACCAACGCGAGGTTGTTGCTGACCCACCTCTTCCCCCTCGCCAAGTACATGTATGTTTCGCTTTCTTTGAAAACATCATTTTTCGTCCATGTAGTATATATGCCTATGATTCTTTTTATTATCTGAATTTGACATATGTTATTTTATGCAGGCTTCTATTGAGACACCGGTGCTTGAAGAGAACCAGGCTGATGACCCACCCATGACGAGCCAGTAGGTACGTTTATGTATCGCTTTCTTTTAATTGTGATTTTAATGATTCAACATGTACTTTTTTAATTTTTTGAAATTGTCTAATTGTATCTTTATCCTTTTGTACGTAGGAACGTGAGTTTGATGAATATGTCCAAAAAGCGAGCTTCTTCGCTAGTACAAGTAGAAGTCCTTTTTTCTCGTTGCTAGTTAATCGATTCACTGGTTACACACCTCCTCACGCCCCCCAGGTATATTTTTACATTGCAACTCTTGCTTATATTGCTTTTTGTACATGCAAGTATCTTTTTCCTTGTTGCCCCCATTGATATGTCTCTTTTTCTTTGTATTATATGACATTGACATATATGTTACTTTATGCATGAATTTATTGAGACAGTGGTGCTTGAAGAGCACGAAAGCGAGGTTTTTGTCGACCCACCTCTGACAAGGCAGCAGGTAAGTTTATGTATCGCTTTCTTTGTACGTTTATGTATGGCTTTCCCTAATTTGGTTCTTTCTCTTTGTACGTTTTTGTAGGTTTATGTATCGCTTTGACATATGTTACTTTATGCAGGAATCTATTGAGAAAGTGGTGCTTGAAGAGAACCAAAGCGAGGTTGTTGTTGACCCACCTTTGACGATCTAGCAGGTAAGTTTATGTATCGCTTTCTTTGTACATTTATGTATGGATTTCCCTGATTTGGTGCTTTCTCTTTGTACGTTTTTGTAGGTTTATGTATCGCTTTGACATATGTTACTTTATGTAAGAATCTATTGAGATAGTGGTGCTTGAAGAGCACCAAAGCGAGGTTGTTGTCGACCCACCTCTTCCCCCTAGCCAGGTACATGTATGTTTCGCTTTCTTTGGAAACATCATTTTTCGTCCATGTAGTATATATGTCTTTGATTATTTTTATTATATGAAATTGACATATATGTTACTTTATGCAGGCTTCTAGTGAGGCACTGGTGCTTGAAGAGCACCAAATCGGTGACCCACCTCTGACGAGGCAGTAGGTACGTTTATGTATCACTTTCTCTGATTTGGTGCTTGAAGAGACCCAAATCGGTGACCCACCTCTTCCCCCCTAATGTACATATATATTTGTTGAAATTGGAATATATATATTTTTTATGCAGCTTGATAGTGAGCAAGTGGTGCTTGAAGAGCACCCAATCAGGGTCGCTGTTAGTGAGGCACCACGACCCACCATTACTTACTCACATACAATAAGTAAAAATGTTATTTTGGTTTTGGAATTTGAATAAATGTACATAGAATTTTTATAGGTTGGTAAACTAACTTATAAATTTTGGTTTTTCTACAGTCTCCACTAATGTGACCTATCCCTCTTGTTTAGTGATGGGGATCACCAGTGAGCAGTTGGAAAAGAAAGCTAGACTTCTCTGAAAACATTGGTAGTGGCAGCGAAAGGGGGGATAACTAGAATAAATGTATAGGGGGGATACATAGATGTAAATTTTTGTTCATATACACATAGATGTACTTTTTTATCCACTATTTTGTATTATGGCCATGTGGCATGCCAATTTTTGTAACATTATTTCTATACATATATAATATAAAGCAAGGTTCAAATTTATACATATATGGTTGACTTGATCTTGGAACATGATATGTGTGGTTCACCTATGTGATATAATGATATGTGTGGTTCACATGTGTGCTAACTTATGAATTTCCAATACTTAAAGGAATAATTTATGACTCATCAACTTTTTAACAATGATGGCTATCCTCAACTTTTTAACACCATAACCATACCCTGCACTAGCTAAATTCCATACACTAACATCATAACACTAAGTCATGCATGGATGTGTAATATACCATATCATACCCTACAATACCCTATGATACTAACATCATACCATACTAACATACAATAACATACCATAACATAACATACTAACATCATACCATACTAACATACCATACCATTGTAATATACCATACACTAACATCATAACACTAAGTCATGCATGCATGTGTAATATACCATATCATACCCTACAATACCCTATGATACTAACATCATACCATACCAACATACAATAACATACCCTACAATACCCTATGATACTAACATCATACCATACTAATGTACAATAACATACCATAACATAACATACTAACATCATACCATACTAACATACCATAACATTTTAATATACCATACCATACCCTACAATACTAACATCATACCCTACAAACCATAGTTGGTTTTCAGTATGCACATACATCCATGTGTTTCTAGTTCCATCTCATAACTTGTAAAGAGGTCACTAAACCATAGTTCCATGTCATAACTTGTCAACCCTAGTGATAGCATGCAAATTGGTGTTCAAGAAACCCTAGTTGGTTTCCAATTTCTAGTTCCCTCTCTTAACTTGTAGATTACTCACTAAACCCTAGCTCCATCTCATACCTTGTCAACCCTAGTGACATCATGCAAATTGGTGTTCATGAAAGCCTAGTTGGTTTCCAATTTGTACATGTCCATGTGTTTCTAGTTCCGTCTCATAACTTGTAAAGATCTCACTAAACCCTAGTTCCATCTCATTATTTGTCAAGCCTAGTTGGTGCATGCAAATTGGTGTTCATGAAAGCCTAGTTGGTTTCCAATTTGTACATGTCCATGTGTTTCTAGTTCTGTCTCATAACTTGTAGAGCTCACTAAACCCTAGTTCCATCTCATTATTTGTCAACCCTAGTGATAGCATGCAAATTGGTGTTCATGAAAGTCTAGTTGGTTTCCGATTTGTACATGTCCATGTGTTTCTAGTTCCATCTCATAACTTGTAAAGAGCTCACTAAACCCTAGTTCCATCTCATTATGTGTCAACCCTAGTGATAGCATGCAACTTGGTGTTCATGAAAGCCTAGTTGGTTTCTGATTTGTACATGGCCATGTGTTTCTAGTTCCGTCTCATAACTTGTAGAGCTCACTAAACCCTAGTTCCATCTCATTATGTGTCAACCCTAGTGATAGCATGCAACTTGGTGTTCATGAAAGCCTAGTTGGTTTCTGATTTGTACATGGCCATGTGTTTCTAGTTCCGTCTCATAACTTGTAGAGCTCACTAAACCCTAGTTCCATCTCATTCCTTGTCAACCCTAGTTGGTGCATGCAAATTGGTGTTCATGAAAGCCTAGTTGGTTTCCAATTTGTACATGTCCATGTGTTTCTAGTTCCGTCTCATAACTTGTAAAGTTCTCACTAAACCCTAGTTCCATCTCATTATTTGTCAGCCCTAGTGAAAGCATGCAAATTGGTGTTCATGAAAGCCTAGTTGGTTTCCGATTTGTACATGTCCATGTGTTTCTAGTTACGTCTCATAACTTGTAAAGAGCTCACTAAACCCTAGTTCCATCTCATTATTTGTCAACCCTAGTGATAGCATGCAAATTGGTGTTCATGAAAGCCTAGTTGGTTTCCGATTTGTACATGTCCATGTGTTTCTAGTTCCCTCTCTTACTTGTAAATTGCTCAATAAACCCTAGTTCCATCTCATTATTTGTCAACCCTAGTGATAGCATGCAAATTAGTGTTCATGAAAGCCTAGTTGGTTTCCAATTTGTACATGTCCATGTGTTTCTAGTTCCCTCTCTTAACTTGTAAATTGGTGCATAAACCCTAGTTCCATCTCATACCCTGTCAACCCTAGTTGGTGCATACAAATTGGTGTTCATGAAAGCCTAGTTGGTTTCCAATTTGTACATGTCCATGTGTTTCTAGTTCTGTCTCATAACTTGTAAAGGGCTCACTAAACCCTAGTTCCATCTCATTATTTGTCAACCCTAGTGATAGCATGCAAATTGGTGTTGATGAAAGCCTAGTTGGTTTCAGATTTGTACATGTCCATGTTTTTCTAGTTTCGTCTCATAACTTGTAAAGAGCTCACTAAACCCTAGTTCCATCTCATTATTTGTCAACCCTAGTGATAACATGCAAATTGGTGTTCATGAAAGCCTAGTTGGTTTCCGATTTGTACATGGCCATGTGTTTCTAGTTCCCTCTCTTAACTTGTAAATTGTTCACTAAACCCTAGCTCCATCTCATTATTTGTCAACCCTAGTGATAGCATGCAAATTGGTGTTCATTAAAGCTTTGTTGGTTTCTGATTTGTACATGGCCATGTGTTTCTAGTTCCCTCTCTTAACTTGTAAATTGCTCACTAAACCCTAGCTCCATCTCATTATTTGTCAACCCTAGTGATGACATGCAAAATTGGTGTTCATGAAAGCCTAGTTGGTTTCCGATTTGTACACGTCCATGTGTTTCTAGTTCCCTCTCTTAACTTGTAAATTGCTCACTAAACCCTAGTTCCATCTCATTATTTGTCAACCCTAGTGATAGCATGCAAATTGGTGTTCATGAAAGCTTTGTTGGTTTCTGATTTGAACATGGCCATGTGTTTCTAGTTCCCTCTCTTAACTTGTAAATTGCTCACTAAACCCTAGCTCCATCTCATTATTTGTCAACCCTAGTGACAGCATGCAAATTGGTGTTCATGAAAGCCTAGTTGGTTTCAAATTCCGATTTGTACATGGCCATGTGTTTCTAGTTCCCTCTCTTAACTTGTAAATTGCTCACTAAACCCTAGTTCCATCTCATTATTTGTCAACCCTAGTGATAGCATGCAAATTGGTGTTCATGAAAGCTTTGTTGGTTTCTGATTTGAACATGGCCATGTGTTTCTAGTTCCCTCTCTTAACTTGTAAATTGCTCACTAAACCCTAGCTCCATCTCATTATTTGTCAACCCTAGTGACAGCATGCAAATTGGTGTTCATGAAAGCCTAGTTGGTTTCAAATTCCGATTTGTACATGGCCATGTGTTTCTAGTTCCCTCTCTTAACTTGTAAATTGCTCACTAAACCCTAGTTCCATCTCATTATTTGTCAACCCTAGTGATAGCATGCAAATTGGTGTTCATGAAGGCTTTGTTGGTTTCCGATTTGTACATGGCCATGTGTTTCTAGTTCCCTCTCTTAACTTGTAAATTTCTCACTAAACCCTAGTTCCATCTCATTATTTGTCAATCCTAGTGATAGCATGCAAATTGGTGTTCATGAAAGCTTTGTTGGTTTCTGATTTGTACATGGCCATGTGTTTCTAGTTCCCTCTCTTATCTTGTAAATTGCTCACTAAACCCTAGCTCCATCTCATTATTTGTCAACCCTAGTGATAGCATGCAAATTGGTGTTCATGAAAGCCTAGTTGGTTTCCGATTTGTACATGTCCATGTGTTTCTAGTTCTGTCTCATAACTTGTAAAGGGCTCACTAAACCCTAGCTCCATCTCATTATTTGTCAACCCTAGTGATAGCATGCAAATTGGTGTTCATGAAAGCCTATTTGGTTTCCGATTTGTACATGTCCATGTGTTTCTAGTTCCCTCTCTTAACTTGTAAATTGCTCACTAAACCCTAGTTCCATCTCATTATTTGTCAACCCTAGTGATAGCATGCAAATTGGTGTTCATGAAAGCTTTGTTGGTTTCCAATTTGTTCATGGCCATGTGTTTCTAGTTCCCTCTCTTAACTTGTAAATTGCTCACTAAACCCTAGCTCCATCTCATTATTTGTCAACCCTAGTGATAGCATGCAAATTGGTGTTCATGAAAGCCTAGTTGGTTTCCGATTTGTACATGTCCATGTGTTTCTAGTTCTGTCTCATAACTTGTAAAGGGCTCACTAAACCCTAGCTCCATCTCATTATTTGTCAACCCTAGTGATAGCATGCAAATTGGTGTTCATGAAAGCCTATTTGGTTTCCGATTTGTACATGTCCATGTGTTTCTAGTTCCCTCTCTTAACTTGTAAATTGCTCACTAAACCCTAGTTCCATCTCATTATTTGTCAACCCTAGTGATAGCATGCAAATTGGTGTTCATGAAAGCTTTGTTGGTTTCCAATTTGTTCATGGCCATGTGTTTCTAGTTCCCTCTCTTAACTTGTAAATTGCTCACTAAACCCTAGCTCCATCTCATTATTTGTCAACCCTAGTGATAGCATGCAAATTGGTGTTCATGAAAGCCTAGTTGGTTTCCGATTTGTACATGTCCATGTGTTTCTAGTTCCCTCTCTTAACTTGTAAATTGCTCACTAAACCCTAGTTCCATCTCATTATTTGTCAACCCTAGTTGGTTTCCAATTTCTAGTTCCGTCTCTTCACTTGTAAATTGCTCACTAAACCCAAGTTCAATCGCATTATTTGTCAACCCATGCAAAGTGGTGTTCATGAAACCCTAGTTGGTTTCCAATTTGTACATGTCCATGTGTTTCTAGTTCTCTCTCTTAACTTGTAAATTGCTCACTAAACCCTAGTTCCATCTCAGAACTTGTCAACCCTAGTGATAGCATGCATAGTGGTGTTCATGAAACCCTAGTTGGTTTCCAATTTGTACATGGCAATGTAATTAAATGTATATTAAACTAAAAACATCAAGACATGTAAATTTCAACAACTCGAGAGCATGTTATTTTCAGAATTTTATTTGTTGGTGTCTAAAGACACCATTCTTGGCGTCTCCAATGTGTCGTAGATGGTGTTTTAATCCTAGGCACACGAAAGGCTAGACATTAGTAACATCATAAGAAAGAAAAGAGAACCCAATGAAAATGTGCAAACATGATTTATAGATAACTCACCCGAGGTTGTACGATCGTGTTTATAGTGTCCAGTATCCTTTGAATAATATTATGTTCGTCAATGGTATTGGTCAATCACAGGTTTATTACATTGGGAATAAAGTAAGGCTAAATAATTGAAATTGTGCTTTAGAATTCACTTTAAAGGTTAAATAATGCACCTGACAATGCACTCATACAAGTAGGCCATCCAGATCATCTCTGGTGCCGATGGTGTCCATCAATATTTCGTGCTCTATATGAGGTAGCAAGTATCGTACATGTGACCTATTTTTGTGACCAAGTGTACACAACTTGATGTTTATACCAACTACTGGGTTGGTGAAGTGGTATACAATAGCTTCTGGTCTATAATCTTGATATACATACCCACCCTTCCTTTTCCGTTGTGCTGCAAGTGTCAAGTACTCCCCTTTTATAACCATCGAGCCAGTTGGGAATTCAATATTTTCATCATCTGTAACAGGTTCGAGAATGGTTTGTTTCCCATCTAAGCAACGTGCCAACCAATAGTCAGAACCCCATTCATTATTTTTTGGGGCAACCACTGCATATATCTGACTTGTGAAAGAAAATAGATCGATTTAGCAATACATTTTTTAAATAAGGTCTTGCATTTCTAATTTCTACATAAATTAAATTCTACATAGGTCGAGTAAACAATACATAAATGCATTTTCTGATTTAGGTACTACTCATGTACCTGCTTCTATGAGATTCGATATGTGATCATAGTATGTAGAAATATGTGTCTGATCATCTTCCCAATGGTCTATTTCATTAACCCCATTGAAATTGGTGCCAAGTGTCACTCGATCCCATGTATCAATGGTATTTGTATACTCACAATCATCCCATTCACCGATGCTACAGGAACTGCAAAAGCAAGCCTTCAATCTTGTCCAAATTTGTAGGGCCGAGTTGTTTGAGCTTCTAATTGAATGAAAATGTCGAGTTCCATGCACTGTGTTCACCCGATGTGTTTGTGATCGGTCCACATTTGTCACCTCCCAGAATATTTTTCGCACTAGGTGTTTCCTTGTTGCTCGTTCTCCCATGACAGATGCACACCATTTCACTATAGATGCAGCATATCGAATGCGAGCACCTGTAAACTTCATCTCTTCCCTTCAAAGGGCAGTTTTAATGCATGCACCAGCACCATCATGCTCTCCTTTGCCATGACTAGTTTCAAAGTAGTTCCATACATGTGGCACCTTGTATTTTATGTGCAACAAACACAACCATTCAAATACACGTGCATTCTTGAACTATCCAGCACAACCATCTGACCAAATGAAATGACAATAAAATGGTATATCCATAGCTATCACATGATCATAGAATAATTTAAAGCAATGTTGCACGTAATGGATGTCATGGGTTCGGTCGTCACTTATGTAGAAGTGACTTTCTTTCAGTATCACACGTTTCTCTTCATTGCTATCTGGCCCATGTCGATACGTGATATGCACCATTATGCTCACCTGCTCTGAGTGATAGTATTGACTTTGTATTTCATTTTGTGGTTGTAGGGTGTAATTTTCCTCAAATTCAACCACTGATAGTATTGTCCCGAGAGGAAAGGTGTCCCTGCATATTTTGAATTGCTCATCTTGCCACCATGCCATATCGACATGTTGAATGTACTGTTGGATCTTTCCATGAAACTTTGGAATAAAATCACATACTCACACTTGGTACATGAATATTAATATGTCAAGAGGGACACATAAAAAAATGTGTACATGAATATTAATATGTCAATATTCAACAATTTATCTGTGAAGTCACCAATTTAATCTTCCTGCTTTCTTTCCCATCATGTAGCTGATATGTCTCATACTGACAATTCTACTTCTCGACAATTGCATTCCCAAATGCTTGATATTCACTTTAATGGATGCAATCAGACCATAATAATAGCCCACCACAATTGTTGGAAGAACCATCTACACATTGTTTTAAGTAATGTGTCTGCCCATCTTGCCTCGGACACACTATGCCATGGATGAAATCTCTGGATGACATTGGTGGTACTGTACTTGAGCATTCCTGCACATGGTTAGGATGCAAAAAACGATGTATATGTTCAAATGTATGGTAATATAGGTCAAACTCTATGTGGTATCTACAACAACAAGTGTTCCGGATGGTATTGATTCTACAAAAGATCTTTTCCCGAGCCTTAGCTCTACGTGGGTAACTTTAAACATATCGAACAGTTGAGTTTGTGTCATGTCAAGATAATGTTTAACATGGTGTTCATTGTTTCTAGAACCCCTACAATGTTTTAACACATCCTTCGTGTTAGAAGAAGGCCTAGTGTTATTGTCAAAACCTCAAATTTTCACAAAAAATTAAAATTTTGAGATAGCATAAAATGTTCATAGATGCAGTTAGATAACTGCTAGCATCTAATAGAAGAAATGAAACAGACGATAAAAGTATTCATTAACTTCAACACATATATATTAATGCTATTTAATTTTGATATGTGATGAGAGTAATCTGCATTCAAATATTTAGCTGTACTAATGGTTTGAATGTCAAGTAGGTGAGGAGTCATTTTATAGCTGGGGCTTACTTAGCGATTGCTAACGTATCTAGATTTATGGATCTTTATAGGTTGAACAGGTAAATTTTTTATCCAGTAAAATTTTATTAAGGCGTTAACCAGATATACTTCATTTAGCATAGAATATACTGCTAGAGTAAAAGTTGGCTTGCTTAAATTTAGGGGTTCTATGAGGTAAAGTACCTTCTCCTTATTTGTGTTATGACTATATCAGTATTTTAATAACATGTCAATATGATCAGTGTCTTTACACTATTGATGGACTATTATAACAATGACTATTACTTAGATTAAACTTCTTTCTAACATTACTCTATGCTAACTCTAGTCCTAAATAAAGTCCAAGATTTAGCATATCATTATTCTCACTGTAACTAAAGTTTATTGCTATCATTATTATAAACTTACAACACTATTTATAAGTAAGGAAATAGACCTAAGGCCTTTTGAGAAACACATTTACACAGCACTCTTAGCTTTATATTTTTATAAGCTCAATGGAGGAAGTTATCAGATTATAATGCATTGCATTTACAGTTGACTAAAAGTATATTGTCGTCAAAATGTGACTTCTTTTTGTCCAACATCTTCATGATCTAAAAATAATGTGATGATATTACGATATTGTCATATTTGTTTTAAAATACTTGTTATACCACAAGTATACTTAGATGATTTCACTGTTCTTTACAACTAAGACCCATTAGACTTGATTGAAATCATTTTGTGCTTTATTTGCTTATAAAGACTAGTAATTACAACTTCTCTGAAGTTTATCCTAGTACTATAGACTTAAAAAAAAATAAGAATCTATTCTATAGTGAAGAAAATACTCTTATATATATCTAATGTTGAATTATGAGTTAAAATCATCACCATTAGAGTTTTTTTATAAGGACTTGCTCTACAACATAGATTTTCATTGTAATAATAGAATCAATGATTATTATGAAAAACTATTACTTGTATTTAAGGGTTTATACCCTACTAGGGATCTCTCCTTAGTTGTTATTAATTCAGTTGATGATTTCCATAGTTTACAAAATCAAATTATTCGATTCCATGTAAGCTTGGGTTTGATATTAGCAAATGTTCACGATTATAATATCACCACGAGGTTAACGATACTCTAAAATCTAATACTCCAACATGATTGACTTATGATTATCAATGATATATTACGCTTTGACTTGGTATAAAATAATATCGTTTTGATCATTGTGGATATTATCAACAATGATTTGGTCTTGCCAGCACAATGCAGACTATAGAACTCGACCCACTGTGAAATTGATAAACTATGGGGCACGTGGAACCTTCCTCACCATGCAAAGTATGATTTAAAAGTCTCCACTGCAACCCTAGCTCTTCATTGTTTTGTCGAGGGTTTGGTCTATGTTACGTTTGGTTTGTTGCGGCCATGAGGGCACGCCTGTGTTCAGCTCCAGCTTCGTTGCTTATGGACTGAAACATTGCCATTTAAGTGTGCTGGTTGGAGAGGCATACAACTCCAATTCATTTTTCTTTCTGCATACCCTGAACTGTCATGAGGTTAAAGTAGCACTATCAGTGAATTCATTTTGTTGTTAAACTCCTTCGTGGTCGTTGCTCAGGCTTGTTCTTGCTCTTGTCGTTAGTGTGGCTTGTAAGAGAGACCCCCCATCATCTCTGTCACCTACGAGTTCTAGGGTTTGGCTTCTCGTTAAGCTGGTTTTTCTTGCTGGTTATTCCTTCGTGGCTCCAAATTCTTCACTTCCAGGTGAGGTAATTTTTTTTTAAAATTTAAAACCAAATGTTATTTACAGTTTCAGTTCTTCACCTAAGTTTTTAATTATACTTTGGCTTTCATTTTGCAGGGATAGTTCACCTTCACATTTGACAGTAACCACTTCCCAATTGGACCGTCGTTCAGCCTACAGGTAAGCCCTGGTTTCAATATGGCTCTCCCTGCTTGTGCAGACCTTAGGGGAAAGTTTGCAGTTGGAAGAAATTATGGCATGGTTTTTCCCAGTCTTGGGTTGTTGTTCTTCAGTTTATTAGTTTTGTTTTTTTATTTTAAACCCTTTCTTTCAACAGGGTGACTCCGACTCAATGCCGTGACTTGTAATGCTCTCTTCTTGTGTTAAAAGAAAGGATTATACCTTGTTGTAAGTTTTGGTATCAAGTTTGTTGGTTTCGCTATTTAAAACCCCATGTCATGATATGGGTGCCCGACTCAGAGATGGTTTTTTTGTACTCTGTTTAAGTTTTAAGCCTTTTTGGCCTGTCAAGCAATACATAGTTTCTTTTAAAAACAAAGGATTTTCTTTCGAGCTCGGACTCAGTTTATCTTAATGCAATTAATGTTACTTTGTGTACTTAGGGTTATTACCCTGTTTGACTATGAAATAATAATTTTACACTTTATTATTTGCATTAAAATTATTGTTAATAAATTTAAGATTGTTATTCAGTCATGGTATAAGTTGTTTTACTAATTGGCTCATGATTTTCGAGCTAGGGTTTCCTGAATGAAACCCTTGTTTAAAATAATTCTTTCAATTTATTTAAGTAGGTTTTTTTACTTGTAAAACAAATATTGTTGAAGTTAATATTATTATCTGTATATATATTTTTGCTATAAAGACTGTAACCAGTCTACATTAGTTCAATTGTTCAATGATAATGTTTCAAATAGTAGAATTATAGCTTAACTATTTTTCTTTTATTAAAACAAAGAAAATAATAAAGGGTTTCGACCCTATAGTTACTCTTCCTGTATAAACCTGTTAATAAATTTCAGAACAGTTCTTACATAGATATGTATTTCATTTATGAATTTGTTATTATCATATTCTTATTGTTTAATTTACTGAAGTTGACTGGTTGAAAATACTCAGAATTAAGCTTCTGTAACTTAGTTTAGTTTACTCTTTATATTTTAAATACTTTAGTAATACACTACTTGCTTATTAGTAAATGTTAGACTCAATGTAGTTAATATTATTAGTAAATAAGCTATATGAATAATAGTTATATCTTTACTGAACTGAATGCAAACAAAGTAGTTTAACTACATTTCTTTTACTGCATAAGCAATTGGTTATCAAATAAACATAAATAAAATATATATACAACATAACACTGTTTATCCCCCTGCATATTTTAATTTGGAAATAAAAGTATAATATACTTGTGTATAAACATGCATCTTAACTACTAGTGTATTCTCTTAACATAATAATTCTTCTACCTGTAATGGAATACTGCTATTTCAATATCAGTACATTTACATAAACAAAGAACATAGATAACCAGGTTATTGGTCTTTTTGATAATAACCTATATACTGCAATACATTACTTTGCTATTATGAAATGCATATTACATCTATTCATTTCAATTTCTTATCATTTCCTTCATCTACTTTAAATACTCTGTCTGTGCTGGAGTACAGTCTGGTCCTTCCAGACGTGGAAAAACACAGATAAGAATCATTTTCTATCTATTTCAGATTCTTTCTTTCAATAAACTAAAAGATTACTAACTCTAACAGTTCACAACAAAACATCTAACATTCATTAATCAGTTAGATTCACATTTTACTATCTAACACAGTAACACAATAGAATGTAGAACCTGATTATGATGGACAGCAATAGCATTAGGAGGCCGCTCCTCTCTACCAAAGTCCTGGAGAGCGCTCAAACAACGCTTCCTCAGGACCCCCGAGCCTGTTCCTGGTCTTCTTGGATGAGAACTGGTGGAGCATGCAAACAATAGACTAGTCCAATGACTCAGAAAACACTCTGCACTCAGCAGTAATATCCTTCATATGAAAAGCTGCATTAGATCACTTAGCAGTTAACCCCTCAAACTATTTCCACAAATTCCCTTGCCATTAAATTTCTTTGAAGTGCATTCACCTGAATGATCACTTCTCTAGAATGAGCAGCCTCAGCTCTTTTCAATGGGATTTTTTATAAAGATTGCCTAGGTCTTTTGGGTCAGTTGTCATTAATTGAGCCACCTGCTCTGATCCCACTTTCTTGGGGGATCATGACCCCAAATGTAGGGAGGTTGCCACCTGCAATAGTTGGAAGTGGTTTGAGGATGCTGCCACATGTCTGTTTTCTCTCCACCTAGTCTCCTCCACCAATTTGACTAGTAAACACTCTTTTAATAGCTCTCCTAAGCTGTTGTCTCCACCTTTATTTATTTATAGTTAAAATATTCATAATTACATTAAATATCCTTGACTCTGTTGAGTCATAAATTACAACTTAGCATAAAATTTAACATATTGTCTTTGAATAAAATCAAATAAGATAATATTGTTTTTGCAAAATTGGGGCATGTGACATACACACCCCCTTAGAATATAACATCGTCCTCGATGTTATTTATTCTTCATCCTCAGAATTCCCCTGGAACAGAATTGGATATGCATCTCGCATATTACTTTCCAATTCCCAGGTGGCTTCCTCTGGACTAAGGTGCTTCCATTGCACCTTCACCTGTCCAATGGTGCGATTCCGAAGTGTGATCTCCCTCCGCCCGAGCACACAATCCGATTCCACCAGAAAATCTCCTTCTGGTTCCACCTGTACATCATTCTAGTTAACAACATGAGTAGCATCATGAACATATTTCTTTAATACAGAAATGTGAAAAACATTATGTACTTTTAAATTTGGTGTTAATGCTAATTGATAAGCTACTTGTCCAATCCTGGACAGAATTTCAAATGGACCACAGTAACGAGGTGCTAATTTTGCACAACTCCCCAATCTTAGAGAGCTCTTTTTGGGCCTTACCTTGAAGAACACATGTTCACCTACCTGAAACTCCTTTGGAGTTCTTTTTGAGTCCGCTTGACTTTTCTGCCGATCATGTGCAACTTTCAAATTACCTTGCACCTGTTTTACAATTTCTTCCATTTCCTTTAATAGTTTAGGACCTAATACTAATCTATCCACCAGATTACTCCAAGAGATAGGAGTATTACATTTTCTTCCATACAAAATTTCGTAAGGACTAAATCTGGCTGATGCCTGATAGTTATTATTATAAGCAAAATCTACCAAATGCAAATAATCCTCCCATTTACCTGGCTGGTCTTTCACATACATTTTTAATAGATCTTCCAGTACTTGGTTTACTCTTTCAGTTTGTCCATCTGTTTGAGGATGGAAAGAAGTACTAAAATTTAATGTAGTGTTTAATCCTTTAAACAGAGACTTCCAAAAGTTTCTTGTAAATTTAGGATCTCTATCTGAAATTATTACTTTCAGTATTCCATGCAATCGAAAAATCTATTTTAGAAAGATATCAGCTATGTTTGCAGGTTTATATGTAGTTTTAACAGGTATAAAGTGAGCTGCTTTACTTAACTTATCAACTACTACCATGATAGAATCATTCAGATTCTGATTTCTAGGCAGTCCAGTAATAAAATCAAGACTAATTATCTCCCATTTTCAGCTAGGAATGGGTAATGGCTGAAGTAATCCACCTGGGTGTTGATGTTCAGTTTTCACCTGCTGACATTCAAAACATCTAGTGATATATTCTGCTACTTTAGTCTTCATATTTGGCCAAAAATATTCTTTTCTTAACATAGTTATAGTCTTTTTA
>LPNX011004629.1:77500-92500 GCA_001517045.1 Pseudotsuga menziesii | reverse complement strand
AAAATAGATACATCGATTATTTTTTATATAACTTTTGATTTCCATCACCATTTCCCAAGAAAACTATATGGTGCACTAGATGAGATCAAGATCTACGATCTTATATTTAGAAATGAAGGATTTCATTAATTTTTGCCCCTAAAGTGTTGCACCCGCATATAACGTTTTAATTCCAATCTTTTGTGACTTCAATAATTAATAATAATAATAATCGATTCATGAATTTTTTTGAATAAACAGTGTTGCACTAGGCCCATATGTCCTTTATATGTCTGCAATATTTTATCCCAAATTGACATCATTTACTTCATATATTGTTGCACCCGCACAAACATATATGTTAAGATGTGTTGAAAATTTGAAAACCCAATTTCACGGAAACTAATTTTACAATCATTTGCACATATTTTGTCTACATAAATGCTATATATTATGAAAGCTGATTCAATTACCTATCTTTTGACTTTTTACTTCATCTTCAAATAAGTTAGGGAAGTACCCCTAATTGCCACCTAAAGTCAGAGTTTCTCATTTTTTCCAGTATTATGTGGCATCTAAAGTGTCTTTAAAAGAATCCATGATTGTGCATCAACCCTAAGGCTATCACGTATTTCTAGTTGAAATGGAATTATATGGGTGATTCCCCTTGATGAATTGATCTCATACTAAAGATAATTATTATTATATATTTTTTGTTAAAATGAAATTAGATGGGAGATTTCCTTTGATGAATCTATCCCATACTAAGGATAATTATTGTTTTGTACTTCTAGTTGAAATAGAAATAAACAGGTGGTTCTCTTGGATGAATTGATCCCATGCTAAATATAATTATTGTTCTTAACTTCTTGTTGAAATGGAAAAGGAGAGGTTAATCCCTTGATGAATCAAACCCATGCCAAGTATACCTATGATTCTATACTTCACATTTAAACAAAAGGAGATGAGCAATTTCCCCTTAAGGAATCAATCCCGTGTCAATACATTTACTATCAAGTGTGTTATATTTCCACTGCTTGTTCAACCGAAGTGCATAAGGGTGATCTACCCATTTGCTGCATATGCTTTATATTTTTCTGTTGATTTCCATTAAAATGCAGAAGGGCGATCTACTTTTAATAAGCATATTGTTTGTATTGTTTAATATTTTGCTATTGAAGATTGAAGATAGGCAATCTCTAGTATATCAATCCAAAATGTTAGGGTTTCCTACCAATCTTTAAATTATGTTTTTGTTATAGAAATAGAGAGTGGCCTATGAATAAGAAGGCTGATCAATGACATTATTGTTAAATTTATTCCTATAGATAAAAGAGCGACGTATTGGGAAATATGTCTCTTGTTTGGTTAAAATATTTTATTTTAAATTCATGCATTGCATGGCATGTCATAAATCTCCCTATGTGTTTAGTTTGGTGTAAGCTAGGCCTTATTTTTAGGATGATTGAATGACACTGCTTTTGATTTGTTTGTTTGTTTGTTTGTTTTTTGTAACTAGGGGAATCAGTAACTAGGGACGGGTTGGTACTCGCATGACACGAGGTCCAGGGATTCAATCCCGCTACCACTATACCCCTAGGTGCATCCACAGGGCCCGAACCATGACGCATAGGTAAATTTGGGGAGGATTTGAACACGAGACCTTCCATTTACAACCAATTTCAACAATTCCACTTTACCATTTGCTCTGTCCCCCATGGGATGCACTGCTCTTGATTTGTTAAAAATGATTACAACTTTAATATTTTGGATCAATACAGTGGAGTTACATTTCTAGTTGTTGAGAGCGAGCTGAAAGCGTTAGAGGTGAGGATTTATCTAATTCTATTGGTGGGAAGCTGAATCTATTACTTTTAGTAGTTATAATGTAACACGAAAGTTGCTCTATGAAATGTGTAAACCATCATGCTTATGAAATATACTAACGTTCAAACTTGACCATTGTTTG
Organism: Pseudotsuga menziesii; assembly: GCA_001517045.1. NCBI lineage: Eukaryota > Viridiplantae > Streptophyta > Pinopsida > Pinales > Pinaceae > Pseudotsuga > Pseudotsuga menziesii. The sequence goes on along the minus strand of LPNX011004629.1, from coordinate 90,552 downwards.
TTAGGAGGCATAACAAAGATGATAGGCTTAGCATTCAAAGTGATCACATGGAGGAATCATAGCAAGAGATTTCTGTTTGTTTCTTCATCTAGTGGATTTGTTTTCCAGTTCGAGAGTAACAACTCTGTTGAGATATTTAAAAGCACAATTGACATATAGTTGGGTGGAATGTTGCAACCACAAATTAAGTCGTCTGATCAACTACTTATATTATATACTTTTCTTTTATGTTGTGTCATTAATATTTAATATTGTTAATGTAAATGTTCTCTAATTATGATATGGATGTTTCCTTTCATGATTAGTTCGCTTGGAAGATTCATTCAACTAAATATTTAACTTATTATTCGACTATTTGATTCTATTTAATCATTTATAATCGAATTCATTTACTGAAATGATGATGGTAAACATATAATGAATGCTAGAAAATGTTATTGAACATTAATATCAAACCAGATATCATGCCAGATAAGTAATACATACATACATATATATATATATATATATATATATATATATATATATATATATATATCTTGCATGAAATATGATATCATAGAAGTTATTTAGAAATTTAAGAGTTATGTATACATGGTGTTTTCCATAATAATGTTTCATATATTGAGTAAATGTTGTATTCAACTTGACATCAATCTCTGGACATATAGTGTTATTAATAGATTTTGAAATGTAGCCAATGTATAAATAATCATACAATAGATGTATGATTAAGTAGGATGCATGTTATAAGAATGGCACATATTGTCACCATATTATTTTACAAAGGTGAGATCACTAGAATGAACAACTAAATGAATGGTAATTATGCAATTGCCTTAAGTATGGTTGATATTCTCCGTATTCTTGTAATGGCTATGAAGTATAACTAATTCATATGTTTGATCATAACCGTTAGGCTAGATTAAGATAACGTATTGGAATTGAAAGTATTTTCATTAGCTTTAAATGAAGGTTTCAACACATACATAGGATGTATGAAGGTTACCAATATGCCTTGAATGGTTTTCATATAATTGATTGTACTAATAAAATGTTGAAGTTGATAATCAATGATTAGTGTTCATCTTGTAGTTATAGTGTTAGTATTCGTAAATGGTCTTCTACATCATCATAAACATACTTGCCATGTTTAGGTGGCTAATACATTACATCTCTTATGTGCATCTTAATTAGAATTTAAAGATAAAAATTTTATACCTCGTACCTCTAGTACCCGACGGGGTATTGGATTTGTTACAATATATAACATTTGACTTTACTCCTGGGTGTGTGAAAGAAGTTGAGGGACCTTTTAGATGCAATGGTGGAGTGAAGTCAATCACTCTTGATCCAAAAAAAAAAATCATCCCAAGAAATCCCGAACCTACCAAGCCTAGTCCCAAGGCTGCCAACAAGCATGCCAATTAGGATAGTAAAACAAATCGCGCCTCCGTTTTAGTGAACACAATCGCGCGTGCAATTTTGTTCACTAAAATGAAGGCGCGATTTGGAAAGCCTGTTTTTTTAAAATAGGTAGAGGCCGTCTTTTTCTCCTCATCGCGCGGCTATTGGAAAACTTTGGAGCAAATATCGACTGGGCAAACGCGTTTTTGGGTGTGCCAAATCCCTCCATCTCTGCCTTTGGATAAACCTCCTATTTGTGAGGTATTTTCCTCATTTCGTTTCATGTTTTTTTCTCTTTGTTCATCAATTTATTTGCCCTAGATTGAAAAATTAAACCAAAATAAATTAAATTATGGCCAATGGAAACAAAAACCCCAATGGAAACAAGAACCCCAATGTAATTGGCCAATTGAAACCAATTCCCCAATTTAATCATAAAAATTAAATAATTTTGATTATTTACCAAAATTCATACCCAAAATTCCCATGCCCAATGGAAACCAAAACCCCAATTAACTCAACAAACAAATGAATTTCATTATTTCCATATGCATATTCACAAGGATCCTTGTGAATCCATACCAAAATCCAAAAATATGCAGAGTTTGTCAAGCACATTGCAAGTTTGCATAAGTAATTTACATGCCTAATGTAAACCAAAATCCCAATTAACTCATAAAAAACAAACGAACTTCACTATTGTGAATCCAAACCAAAATTAACAAATATGCAAAGTTTGTCAATTATGTTACAAGTTTGCATACAGCTAAAAAAAATCAAGTAGAATTCATATATTCCCCTAAAATACTAAAACAAACATGGTAAATCCCTTTCCTCTATCCGGAATATCGAAGTTGCTCTTCCAAGAACATCAATAAACACCTTATAATTTTGATGAGATTTCTCAAAGTTTCTCTTCCAAGAACATCAATAAGCACCTTATAGTTTTGATAAAACTTCCCAATCCAAGTGTTAAAATAAGGTATAGAAGCTTCCCATGCTTTTAACAAATATTTCATCTTGAACGAAGGGTACTTTTTGGTTAAGGTCAAGACAACAAAGTTCAACAATAGACTCAATGAATGCGAAGATACATAGGTAGGTTGATGTAGCTGATTAAACATGCTAATCACATAAAATCATACATGATATAATCCAGTGGAACCCTTGCAACCATAAAATCCATGAAGATCTGCTAAATAGACTTTGGAGTCCAAAAAACATCACACTACAACAAATAATTACATATCTAACAAAATCGTTGCCTATACTGGGATTTTATTCATCAACAACACATTATATCGCCTATTCTAGGGTCTAGTTGTTGCCTCTACCCACAATCTGGGAGCTGGTCCTGCAAAGGCAATAGTCAGCACCTCACAATTTGGACAAAACCTCATGATCCAAGCCTTAAAATAAGCTAGAGGAGCTTCGCAATCAACATATGCACTCAAGACACTTTATGTACACATGCATACTTAAAAATTGGAATTAATACTTGAATTTAGGACACAAATATGAAATGAAAAAATGTTAAATGTTTATTCTTTACTGTAAAATTCAAGATCAATTTTTAAATTTACATGATAGATTTAGTTTATATGTCATTAGTTATACAATTTTAGTGCTTAGATATGTCATTATATCATCTGTTTATATTTCTAATGATATTTTATTTGTATTTATGATTACAGTGGCTACTATGGATAACAATGTGGAGATACTGAGGCTTATTGCCCATTTGAGAGAGATTGGTTTTGCTTGGAGGGGTGGAGATGAGCTCCACCGCTCCTTGTTAGATTCTTTGTTGTCTATTGTTGATACGATTGCAAGATCAAATGATGCTTTGTATAGCATCACATCTTATAGGGAGAGGAAAAGACAACAATATGCTGATGGGTTAAGTTACAATGAGGTAAAAAAGCTCAAAATAACAAAACAACACATCTATTCATTGTTTAGATTGCCTGGGACGAATGACATTCTGGAGATCAACAAGCCACATATTTATATTGAGTGGTGCACCTTTCCACCCATCAGAGACAATTGGATGGATAGGTGGTACATGGTTTTTGACATTCCCCCTCATAACAATAGGGAAGTACCGATGTACTTCCTCCAAAAATTGTATGCAAAGTTTGTGATGGGGAAACATGTCAACTATTTTGACATGTTAGGTTTCCAGGGAGTTGGTAGGGGGATGCCCCAACACCAACCCCATGCTAGGCATAGAGATGACAATCCACAGATACCTGCACCCCGTGCCCAGCTACCGAGGGCAGACATCCCTCCAGCATGGTTTCCCAGACATAGGAGGCATTTTTGACTCTAGCTGAGATGGTCTCTCGACACACGACCACTTTTGACCAGAGAGCGCCCTCTTCTTCTGCCGGTGTACAACCACCAGCTTCTGGTGGTGGAGGGACATCTATTAGTGGGGATAGATCGACATCCCATGTGCCTCAGAGCGAGCCACATGTCTACACATCGTGTGGGGGACCCTGTTATGGTCCTGGACCAAGACATGGTACCACTATGATGACTAGTGGTCAGGTAAGGACATTGTTTTAAAACTCTGTTATTGTTCAATTTTTAATTTTTCCATACTATATGTAACATATTAAAAGATTCGTAATATATGCAATATTTACTCTTGCAGGAGATTGATGCCTCTCACGGGGGTGGTACTGCACTCGGTGTAGTTGTACCCAAGGCCCAAAGAACCACCATTGAGGTAATATTTAAACACTTGTCATTTTGTTATTACATATAATTTTGTTGATGCATGTGTTAGTCTTGATTAATTTATTAAATTGTCTAATATTTACAATTTTTTAAGTTGCAGGAACCCCACTTAGAACGTGATGCTGGACACGTTGATATCAATGACATTGTCCAAGGTGGAATTTACGATTACTTGAAGAATGTAAGTACATGGGTTATGACTGAATCTTGTTCGAATTATTTAAATTTCTTACTATACACTCCTTTATAGATCGCTAATGTTTGTAATTTTTAAACTTGCAGATGCTATTAGCATCTAAAGAGGGGCAAGAAATTGATGGAAGCGGTCACTCCCATGGTGGAGATATGTCCCAGGAAGGGGTAAGTATATTACAACATGTTTTTTTTAGTACATATTATTCCATCCATTCAAATCCATGTCTAACTATGGTAACACTTTATGAATGCAGACGTCATCGCAGATCCCTACACTGCCTCTTTGGTTTGTATCTCCCCGTATTCCAAACATAGATAAGGGGGTTGTTTACACCAGATGACCCTCTTCCTTGAACAGAGCGGGTGTGCATGAGGATCAACCTACTCATCCCACGGTAATGTACACACTTCCAATGGCAGTTGTTGGTTAGCTATGAATTCACTTCACAAGTGGTTTTTCTTAATGTTATTTTCGCATGTTTACAGCATCAGTATGTAGAGTCATCCGTGCCAGACCTTAGTGGGATTGTTGATGCCACGATCAATGCCACATATACAATAAGGATAAGTCACACTGAGGTACATCTACTTGAATATTTGTAATTGTACATTTCATTTGTATTGTTTATGGACATGCACGATGTCTAACTATTTAATCATTTGGTGAATGTAGCCACACCTTGCTCCATTAGTGCACGCAACTGAGGTTGATGTTCAACCTACGGCTCCTCTTACTACTGAAGAGTCCCAGCGTAATCCCCTAGAAATGATTTTTTCGGTGAGATGTTCATTTTTTACATAATTGATTAGTACTTTCTCATTCATGTACATGTTGATAATTCTTGAGATAATTGACATATTTTTTTTAGTCGCAGAGAATCATGGCAGAGAGGCTCTCTGCAAGGTGAAGGACAACAGAGGCACCTATACCCTCAACACCAGAGGCACCTATACCCCCGACGGATGTAGTGAGTCTTTGTTTTATTTACAATTGAGTCATATTTTCAAATTTTCAAACTTTGTTATTGATGGACAGTACTAGTTCAGTTACCTAATAAAGAAATATTGTCATTAATTTGCAGTTGCCAGAGATGCATATTGGTCGTAGACAGAGCCAAAAAGCATCAGGGTCTGGGAAAAACAAGAGAAAGTTAGATTTTTGATGTGTTAGTCCAGGACAAATATGTATTTTTATGTACAATCCGGAGTTAGAGTATAGGGGTGCGGTCCAGGATAGATGTACTTTTGTTTGCACATGTACATCAAATATGTTTTTGATACATGTACATTGACAGGCCATAGATAGGCCTTCTATTTTTGTATTATAACTTTCATGATATAAAAAATATTTCATATCAAGGCTCTTGAGATATTCATGGTTTAGTCTTTTAAGTGTGATTATACACGTGTGGTGAAGAATGTTTCTATGTGTAACGTTCCCAATTTTTTATAGATTTTATGATTGCATGGAGATATCAGTTATAAATTTGAGAACAATGCTCAATTACAATATTACGTAATGACAAAAATGTACATTTTAATTGTTTTTTACCACGATCCAATTGCATATACAATGTTATATTAACAATTTCAAATTGTATTCACAAAGATGGGACATATCTAATACACATAAGCACCCAACACAGCTAAGCAACTGATCCAACTTGGTGGAATACAAAAGCACCTTACCCACATAACAACCTAACAAATGTTTAAAGGATGCACAAAGTTGACTCACCTAAGTGATGCACCAGTGTGGTCTACATAAATAAAATTATTGTTTGGCATGTTGTCTTTCATCTAACGAATACATGGGATACACATCAAACCTAAAAGTATCTGAGTATTATAAGGTTGATTCAAAATAATTGTTATGACTATATCCTGCACATTATGTATGTCCTGCACATTATTTTATCATTTTGTTAATGTACATGGAATTTGATGAATGGCCTCGAGTAACAACTTTGAAAGAGATACAAGTTATGTGTGATTTTATTATAGTTTAAATTGATTAGAGAAGTACTATTTTGAATCTTGTTTTATAAATCCATGTTTATGGAGTATTATTCAAAGCATTTGTAGCGTGAAGATATATATATTTTGTAATAATGGCGTAATAGAATGGCCACTTGTTTCTAAACATAAACATGTTCCGTTACATGGCTACCGACGTAATGGCATTGACTCCTCTTTCATTTCATCATACAAATGCTCACATCTCTTGGATGAGGGGAAGATCTACAATCACCTTCAAGTTGACCTTTATGTGCAAAAATTTCACATTCACTTACTCAGCAAAACCCTAGTTTCCAAAATTGACAAAAAAAATGATCCCTTGTCCATGGACCCAGAGTAAAGGGCCACTCTAGCACTATCCCAATGTACTGAATCCAATGGAGCCGACGGTTCATTGATCTGAGCAATGGTCATCAATCTATGAAATGTTGAATCCCACCTCCTACAGGCTTTTAGGGACACCCGTTGAATCCCTAAACAGGGCATAGAGTGGAAACCATGCATCAAAAAGGGATTTTGGTGGGTCGTGCAAGCGTTTTTAGGTAGGTTCCATGTGGTAACGCTAGCCACACGTTCATGGTCAAGGAATTTGCAAGGCTGACCCCTATGTGCAAAAATTGGACATTCACTTACTGAGCAAAACCCTAGTTTCCAAAATTGACCAAAAAAATGATCCCTTGTCTGTGGACCTAGATTAGAGGGCCACCCTAGAACTATCCCGATGTCCTGAATCCAACAGAGCTAATGGTTTGTCGATCTGAGCAACAGTCATGATTCTATGGCACGTTGAATCCCACCTCCTACAGGCTTTCAAGGACACCTGTTGAATCCCTACCCGGGGCATAGAATGGAAACTGTGCATCAAAAAGGGCTTCCAGTGGTTTGTACAAGCGTGTTTAGGCATGTGTTATGTGGGAACGCTAGCCACACCTTCATGGTCGAGCAATATGCGAATTTGACCCCCATGTGCAAATATTTCACATTCACTTATTGAGCAAAACCCTAGTTTCCAAAATTGACCAAAAAAATGGTCTCTTGTCCATCCAACCAGATTAGAGGGTCACCCTAGCACTATCCCGATGTCCTAAATCCAACGGGGCCGACGATTCGTCGATCTAAGAAATGGCCATGATTATGTGGCATGTTGAATCCCACCTCCTACAGCCTTTCAGGGACACCTGTTGAATCCCTACCCGGGGCATAGAATGGAAACCATGCATAAAAAAGGGCTTCCAGTGGTTTGTGCAAGTGTTTTTAGGCATGTGTTATGTGGGAATGCTAGCCACACCTTCACGGTTGAGAAATATGCGAATTTCACCCCCATGTGCAAATATTTCACATTCACTTATTGAGCAAAACCCTAGTTTCCAAAATTGACCAAAAAAATGGTCTCTTGTCCATGGAACCAGATTAGAGGGCCACCCTAGCACTATCTTGATGTCCTGAATCCAACGGAGCCAATGGTTCGTCGATCCAAGCAACATTCATGATTCTATGGCACGTTGAATCCCACCTCCTACAACCATTCAGGAACACCTGTTGAATCCCTACCCCAGGCATAGAATGGAAACCATGCATCAAAAAGGGATTTTGGTGGTTCCTGCAAGTGTGTTTAGGCATGTGTTATGTGGGAATGCTAGCCACACCTTCATGGTCGAGCAATATGCGAATTTGACCCACATGTGCAAATATTTCACATTCACTTACTGAGCAAAACCCTAGTTTCCAAAATTGACCAAAAAAATGGTCTCTTGTCCATGGAACTAGATTAGAGGGCCACCCTAGCACTATCCCGATGTCCTAAATCCAACAGAGCTGATGGTTTGTCGATCCAAGCAATGGTCATGATTCCATGGCACGTTGAATCCCACCTCCTACAGGCTTTCAGGGACACCTGTAGAATCCCTACCCAGGGCATAGAATGAAAACCGTGCATCAAAAAGGGCTTTTGGTGGTTCATGCAAGTGTGTTTAGGCATGTGTTATGTGGGAATGCTAGCCACACCTTCACGGTCGAGAAATATGCGAATTTGACCCCCATGTGCAAATATTTCACATTCACTTACTGAGCAAAACCCTAGTTTCAAAAATTGACCAAAAAAATGGTCTCTTATCCATGGAACCAGATTAGAGGGCCTCCCTAGCACTATTTCAATGTCTTGAATCCAACAGAGCCGATGGTTCATCGATCTGAGCAATGGCCATCATTCTATCGCACGTTGAATCCCACCTCCTACAAGCTTTCAGGGACACCTGTTGAATCCCTACCCGGGAGAAACAAATTATCGGAGTGAAGGAGATAATTATCGGATTCAAGGAGATGTCCTGATAGGATCAACTTAGAGATTCAAGGAAAATGAAATAGACATATCCCAGATAGAGTGGTAGATAATGGTCTTGGGCTATAAGGCATGAGTCATGTAAGTATCAATATAATACAACAAATCCATTATAGAAGTCTATTGAATTTATCAATATATCAAGCACTCAATGTATAAAACTGCAAATAATCAATGAGACCATGAAACCAAAATATCTGACTACCACATACCTGACTACCTACCTGTGGTCATTCGACTAGACCATCGGGATCACCTCTAATAACAATGGTATCCTTTAGCCTCTCGTGCTCAGATTAAGGAAACAAGTATCGTGACTTTGATGAGTTCTTGTTTAGCATTGTTTGCAGCTGGAGGTTTGTGCCAATAACTAAGTTGGTATAATGGTATACATAACCTTTTTTCCTTCGTGTGTGGGAAACCTGTGTCAAATATTCCCCTTTGATAACCATTGACCCAATTGGAAAATCATTGCCCTCGGAGTCGTTTAATGATACAATGAGGGTCCGCTTCCCATCCGTGCAATGTGCCAGCCAGTAATCAGTGTGCCATTCATTGTCTCTCGGGGAAACCACTGCGTATATGTTCCCTGCATAAAATAAAGTGCAGACCTAGGAGTCAGCTAACTAAACACAACTAGTCATCAAACATTTCAAAGTGATCAACATAATAGTCGAACCTGGTTGTATGAGATTTGAAATGTGGTCATAGTCATGTGAAATACTCGACTGGACTTCCTCCAACTGGGATAATTCTGAAGTTATTTGTCGGCCAATGGGGAGTGATACACGATCCCAGCTGTCAACCCAATCTGTGGATTCACAGTTGTGCCATTCACCACTGCTACATGGATAACAAAGACAAGAGAGTTTTCTTGTCCACATTTCAACTATAGCATTGTCTGACATCCCAACTGAATGGAATGCATGAGTTCCTTGGAAGGTCTTGCACTCATATAGGTGTGATCGATCTACATCAATCACCTCCCAAAAATATCTATGTACATGTGCTTTTTGAGATGATTGGTCTTCTTGCCTTCTAGCTCCCTACCCCATCACTGAAGAACACCATGCAACAATGGTCTTTGCATCTCGGATGAGCGAAATAGTTGTGAATTTCATCTCTTGCCTACATAATGCAGTCTTGATGCATGCACTTGCTCCATCATGTTCCCCTTTTCTATGTCCGGTCTCAAAATAGTTCCAAATATGTGGCACCTTGTGCCTCTTGTCGAGAATACACAGCCATTGGAAGACACGAGAATTTTTTAATTGCCCTACACAACCATCAGACCAAATCCAATGTTGTTCCATCTGTATATTGTTATCCTCCAAGTGTTTGTAGAACAATTGAAAGCTATTTTGTACAAAATCCAAGTCATGACACTTGTCATCACTGATGTAAAAGTGATACTCCAATATAACCATGTTCTCTTCAGTACTATCTGTCCCATGTCTATAGGTGATATGGACCATTATGATTACTTGATCTGAGTGATAATATTGACTCTGAATCTCCTTTTGTGGTTAAAGAGTGTAGTTTTCTGCAAAATCGACCACTGATAATATAGTTCCAATAGGAAATGTATCCCTGCACGCTCTAAACTGCTCGTGTTGCCTACGAGCCACATGTACATGCTTTACATACTGTTGTGTATTTTCAAAGAATTCTTCCATGAAGTTTCATACCACTATCTGGTAGATCAACAATAAAGATGTACAGATCAATAGGTTGTTACATATATGAAGTAGCAATAGATATCAATAGGAAAAAATACTATTCAAGAACTCGTTGCTAACCTGAGAGGTGACCAATTGTATTTTTTTCCTTCCATTCCCTCCACCGATATCATACGTGACATATTTGAATGACTGCAAGTTCACTTCATGTCTCCCAAGTTCATGCTCATCGGTGACATGTATGCATTTGTCCAAAAATGCCATTCCACCACACCTTGGGCATGTCCCATCTACACAAGGCCTTTGATAAAATGTGCAACCTTCTGTCCTTCTACACAAGATGCTATGGATAAACTCTCTAGATGATGTCGGTGGTAATGTAGTTGAGCATTCTTGCACAAGAGTGTTATGCAAAACACGCAATATATGTATATATGTATCATAATAATAAGCGTACTCGATGTGATATCGACAACAACATGTGTTATGAGTTGTGTTTATTTTAACATACCATGGTTTGCATTTCTCGAAGGATCTTTGGCCCAAGTTAAGTTCATTATGTTCATGCCTAAACCTCTCATATAATTCTATTTGTGTCATGTCAAGAAAATGTTTAATGTGGGGCTCACGGTCCTTTGAACCCATTCTCAATTTTAGTACATCTTTTTGGTTGGATGAAGGTCTACTATTGTCATGCCAAAACTCTTGCACCAGTCCCTTTACCGCATCAATGAGCTTCATATTGGAGCATGGCAACTTGCCAATGAAGGACCAGACATCTATTTCACCAGAGTCAAGCTATTCTCTTCTAGAACAATACCTATGGAGTGCTTTGATATCCAATCCTACAAGTTCGGATGTAGGCTTAAGAAGGCAAAGGGCCTTGGTGCTTTTGTTCAGGATTGATTGTGACAACACACAGCGAGCTGCATTGCAATCCTTTGAATGCGATTTCTTTCCAATATTACTAAATGCATCTACCAAAATTCTGACAACATAAGAACTTGGTTCAGAACTATTTATCATCTTTATCCTTAAGTTTTTCCTAACAACAGTCATAGACCTAGATTTTAACAACGATATAAATAATCTACATTTATCTCCATCACATTTAGAATCAAAATAGTTGACAAGTATATGTTGATCTTGATATGCAATACTGCGTTTAGATAGCGTACCTTCAAGCGAATCAATGAGACTTTCATCGATTTGTATATGTTTTGGAGTTCTTCGGTGTGAAGTTGCTAATGGAAGTAGGGAGGTTGGAATTGCACCTTGTACCATATCACCCGGTCGATCTGGCGTTTGAACATGAGCTTCATGACCTTTCGTGTCTTCTTGACGGTCGGACGGTGGAAATTGTAAATCCTCTTGAGTGGTTAGAACAACATTGTCTTCTTCTACCATACCTTCGGCATTCAATGTCTCTCTAACTTCGTCACTTGTATACCCACATTCAATTAAATCTGCAAAGGTTTCAAGAGGCCTTGATGTGCACCTACATTTTAATCCTTAATCAATGCCATGCAGTGCTCGTTCTTCTATTGATATGGTGACCAAAGACCCCTCGAGCGAATGCTTTTGTCTTTCTTGATGTGGATTGGAAGGAAGAACTGTGGCATCCTCAACAATCGGAATTGGTTGAGTGTCCATAGAGAGTCTTCGATTGGTCATGTCATTTCTTTTCTTCTCTCTAATTTCTTCAAGGATTTCATTGGGTATCCGCTTCCTTCCTGATTTTCTTGCTCGATTGCGTGAGTTTCCCATGACCACAATGATCAATGATATATATGGTTTCCTTTTCTAGCTCCTCAATGGGAAACTATCCAGGGCTTGGTTTCTTTCTTGCTCAATTGTGTCTAGATACTCAAGATAGGGGGAAGATTGGGAAGACTGTTGCCTTTGCTAGCTCCTCAATTCCAAGAAAAACAATGGTAGAGATGCTCTATGGTGCTCCTCAATGGGAAATTCCTCAAGCTTGGTAAATATATTGAGCAATTGTGTCTACATACTCTTGAGCTAGGGGGGAGATTGGGAAGAATACATTGCCTTTGCTAGCTCCTCAATTGCAAGAAAAACAATGGTAGAAATGTTGTATGGTGCTCCTCAATGGGAAATTCTCCAAACTTGGTTTCTTTCTTGCTCAATTGTGTCTACATACTCCACCACAGTGACCAAGTTAATGTTGCCTTTGCTAGCTCCTCAATTGCAAGGAAAACAATGGTGGAGATGCTCTATGTGGCTCCTAGCTCAATTCATTCTTTATTTCTTGCTCCTCAATGTATACCATGCTCCAAGCAAAAATTAGAAACTTGTGGTGGAGATGCTTGATTCACAAAACAATTTTGTGTGATAATATTGTGAAGAAGAGAATGTTCAAATACTATTATGTAACTTGAAATTGTGCGTAGACTGTCAAACCTGTGTAAAATGTGTTAGAATGTTTCTCAGACAGGGACTGCATTGTTTATACTAAGACTAAACATGCACGTGTTATGGTTAACAAAAACGGGGGCGCGTTTTGGATACATAAAACGCATGTGCATTTTACTCTAATAGAATTTTGGAGCATTTATGAACGTAGTTGCACGGGTAAGGGGTCATTCAAGGTGATGGAGGAATTAACAAGCACTCCCTTAGTCTTTGTGCCTTAACATCCCCGCTTTCTT
>LPNX011004629.1:55000-72500 GCA_001517045.1 Pseudotsuga menziesii | reverse complement strand
TCTCAGTTTGTTATTTTGTAACTTGAAACTCTTTGGTTACGTTTGATTCTAATAGAATATCAAGGAACAACGATTTTTCTTCTTCACAAAAAATGTCGATAATGTCGAAAACAGGTCAATAATGTGATCATTTTCAATCCTTAGTGCTTTTTAGTGGGAAATTAGTTAAATGTCGTATCACTGAACACGATTTTGTCTTTATTTATTAAAAATCCGTTTAAAGATTCGCTATGCAACTCCCCTTGTTAATTTAGTTTTCTTGTTTTTTTTAAACTATTTAATTGATTTATATTAATATTCTTATAATCTCAGTCATTAAATTCTTATATTTTTTTTATTAGTTACTCATGCAAAATTTTTAAAATTATTATATAGTTAATTTTTTATTTTTAAAGTATAATATCGGATTAAATTTAAGAACAAATTATATAATTATAAATCATTGTTTTTTTTTAAAGATTATATATATTATAGAGTGAAATTTGAATTTAAATGAAAATGTAACTTTTTCATAATATATTTAATTTATTTATTTGACAGATTATTTTTTGGAATAGTTTATTTATTCTATGTTTAAATTTTTTGGGTGGTTTTTGGATTAAAGTTTCTTTGGTAAAGTCTAAATTTAGAAGTTTTTAAATTGTGTCTAAAATATTCCTATAGCAATTAGATTATTCAATTTCCACAAGTAATATATATGACTTTTTTTTAAGATTCCTAAATAAAATGTGAACAAAACAAACCCAAAAATATATTGAAAAAATGTAAAATGTCGAATATAAAATGTAAAATGTAAAATATACTGAAATCCCTTCCTTGGTCATCACGTGACCTAAGTACTGAATCTTATCCTTGAAAAAATCACATTTACTAAACTTTGCAAAGAGTTGATGATCTCGTAACTCTTTCAAAACAATTTTTAAATGTTCTTTATGTTCTTCTTCAGTTTTTGAATAGATTAATATATCATCGATGAACACGACTACAAACTTATCTAGATACTTATGCATAACGTTGTTCATTAAACACATAAAGACAGCTGGGGCATTAGTAAGCCCGAATGGCATAACGACAAACTCGTAATGGCCATATCTAGTTCTAAAAGTTGTCTTAAAGCTGTCTTCATCTTTAATCCTAAATTGATGATATCCAAACTTTAAATCTATTTTTGAAACCACCGTGGATCCACGTAGTTGATCGAACAGATCATCTATGCGGGGCAACATGTATCGATTTTTAATGGTCATGTTATTCAACTGATGGTAATCTATGCAAAGTCGCATGGTTCCGTCATTTTTCTTAACGAAGATGACAGGTGCCCCCCAGGGAAACACACTAGGTCAAATATACTTTTTTATCAATAAGTTCTTTTAGTTGAGACTTTAATTCATTAAGTTCGAGTATGTTCATTCGATATGGGGCCTTTGAGCTAGGTACTGCACCAGGTACCAGCTCATTGGTAAAATCCAGTTCCCTTTTTGGAGGTAATCCCAGAATTTCTTCCGAAAATACATCAACATATTCTCTTAAGACTAGTATGTCTTCCAATTTTAATTTATCTGTCTTAATTAGAATCTCCTCATCAATTATTGTTACTGCATAAGATTTACATCCCTTCCTAACATCTCTCTTAAGCTGTAGAGCAGAAATCTGCCTTATAGTGGTTTTTCTAGGGATTCCTTTTACACTAACTGGTTTTCCATCACTGTTTAAACATGTGAAGGTTTTATCATAACAATTTAAAATTACCCTATGTTGTTCTAACTAGTCCCTACCGATCAGTAAATCATAAGAACCAAGAGGCAATACATTAATCTTTACAACAGTTTCAAAATGATCCATAACTACTGCACATTCTTTTACAAAACAAGTTACCTTCCTTTAAGCACCAATGGCTAACTGAACCAACGAAGAATTTTCAAATTTTTCAACAGGTAACTTACATTTTTCTACCATTTTAGGTGCAATATAACTGAGACTAGCTTCAGGATCAATTGAAATAGTTACAGGGGTTTGATTTATCATACCTTCTACTTCTACCATGGAAGTTTGATGTTCTGCTTGTCGATTCTCCAAGGCTGCGTTGATTCTGGGCATAGTCCTTGCTAATTCTCCAACAGTCATCTCCTCCTGTATGGTATGAATATTACTGACAGTATTTTTCCAATTAGGACAGTCTGAAGCATAGTGTGGGCCATTACACTCCTATCACTTTATAGGTTCTTTGCGCTCAAAGTTCTTGGTATAATTACCATGGTTATTAGCAATTTCTTTACCCTTAGAATTATTCTAATTGCTGGGTGAATTATTCTTATTTCTTGGAAAATTCTTGTTAAGAAAATTTCTAGCCTTGTTGTTCTTAGAATTTCTGTTGGACACAAAATATTTCTTCTTTTGATCATACTGGTTTTTATTTTTCTTGGCCTTCCAGTTGGCCATGCTTTCCTTCTTCCGATTTTGTTCAAAACAGAAGTTAGCTTTCCTCATAACTTCTTTCAAGGTATTTGGATTGTCAATTCAATCCTGTCCTTAATATGATAAGGTAGACAACTAAGGAATCGCATTACCTTTGGTTTCTCATCTACAAGGTATGACACATACCTAAGTAGACTTAAAAACTTGCTATTTAGATCTTTCATTGTCATTGATCCTAATTTAAGCTCATAAAATTCTTTTGCTCTCTCTTCATCATATTGATCAGACAGAAATTTGTTTTTAAAGTACCTCTTGAAGGTACTCCAATTTACATTCTTTTCTTTTATTCCCTTAACTCTCTTCAAGTCCTGCCACCAAATGTCAGCCTTTCCTGAGAGATTGTAGATATCCATTCCAGCCTTTAATTGGTTAGAATAGTTATATATTTGGAAGTACTTCTTCATCCCAGATAACCAGGATTCCGCTTCCTCCCCCTACTCAGTCTCTCCATTGAATGTTGGTGGTTTTATCTTTTTGAATTCCCCAAAAATTTTCTCATAAGGTTTGTATTTCCTCTTTTTAGTATAATGATTGTCATCACTACTCTCACTAGTAGAATGGAAATTTTTTTGTTCACCAAACACCTCTGAAGATGAACTACTTTCATTTTTAGTGTGTTTCATCTTTTTAATTTTATGTTGATGACTTGTATCTTCTGATTCAGTTCTTCTACCCCTACCCTCAGTTTGAAACCTTTCTGTTAGGATCTGATTTAGCTCCTCCTGAGCCCTCAGAATCCTTTCATTCTCTCGTTTTACAGATTCCATTTCAGATTTTAGGTCTTTTACTGTTTGTAACCGTTCTGAGGAATTGGTAGTAAAATCTTCTGGTATAGGATCTCTTGGTAAGTTTTCTAGTTCAGTAAATAGATTCCTTCTCTGCATATTCCTCCAGCCTTTCCATACCTGTTTGTTAAACTTCAGAAAACAATTTCTCTGTTGAATAACATTTAGAAAATTACATCAGCATAATAATTCAATTTATTGTTTCATAAAATCTAGTTGGGCTTCATCAAGGCCTAGTGTTTGAACCTTGTGCTCTGATACCACATGTCAAAACCCCAAATTTTCACAAAAAAATAAATTTTTGAGATAACATAAAATGTTCATAGATGCAGTTAGATAACTGCTAGCAACTAATAGAAGAAATGAAATAGACGATAAAAGTATTCATTAACTTCAACACATATATATTAATGCTATTTAATTTTGATATGTGATGAGAGTAATCTGTATTCAAATATTTAGTTGTACTAATGGTTTGAATGTCAAGTAGGTGAGGAGTCATTTTCTAGCTAGGGCTTACTTAGCGATTGCTAACGTATCTGGATTTATGGATCTTTACAGGATGAACAGGTAAATTTTTGATCCAGTAAAAGTTTATTAATGCATTAACCATATATACTTCATTTAGCATAGAATATACTGCTAGAGTAAAAGTTGGCTTGCTTAAATTCAAGGGTTCTATGAGGTAAAGTACCTTCTCCTTATCTGTGTTATGACTATATCAGTATTTTAATAGCATGTAAATATGATCAGTGTCTTTACACTATTGATGGACTATTATAACAATGACTATTACTTAAATTAAACTTCTTTCTAACATTACTCTAGGCTAACTCCAGTCCTAAATAGAGTCCAAGATTTAGCATATCATTATTCTCACTGTAACTAAAGTTTATTGCTATCATTATTATAAACTTATGACACTGTTTATAAGTAAGGAAACATACCTAAGGCCTTTTGAGAAACACATTTACAGAGCACTCTTAGCTTTATCTTTTTATAAGCTCAGTGGAGGAAGTTATCAGATTATAATATATTGCATTTACAGTTGACTAAAAGTATATTGTCGTCAAAATGTGAGTTCTTTTTGTCCAACTTCTTCATGATCTAAAAATAATGTGATGATATTACGATATCATCATAATTGTTTTAAAATACTTGTTATACCACAAGTATACTTAGATGATTTCATTGTTCTTTACAACTAAGACCCATTAGCCTTGATTGAAATCATTTTGTGCTTTATTTGCTTGTAAAGACTAGTAATTACAACTTCTCTGAAGTTTATCCTAGTACTATAGACTTCAAAAAAAAATTAAGAATCTATTCTATAGTGAAGAAAATACTCTTATATATATCTATGTTGAATTATGAGTTAAAATCATCACCAGTAGAGTTTTTTTTTATAAGGACTTGCTCTACAACATAGCTTTTCATTGTAATAATAGAATCAATGATTATTATGAAAAACCATTACTTGTATTTAAGGGTTTATACCCTACTAGGGATCTCTCCTTAGTTGTTATTAATTCATTTGATGATTTCCATAGTTTACAAAATCAAATTATTCGACTCCATGCAAGCTTGGGTTTGATATTAGCAAATGTTCACGATTATAATATCACCACAAGGTTAACGATACTCTAAAATCTAATACTCCAACATTATTGACTTATGATTATCAATGATATATTAGGCTTTGACTTGGTATAAAATAATATCATTTTGATCATTGTGGAGATTATTAACAATGATTTTGTCTTGCCAGCACAATGCGGACTATAGAAATCGACCCACTGTGAAATTGATAAACTATGGGGCACGTGGAACCTTCCTCACCATGCAAAGTATGATTTAAAAGTCTCCACTACAACCCTAGCTCTTCATTGTTTTGTCGAGGGTTTGGTCTCTATTACGTTTGGTTTGTTGCGGCCATGAGGGCACGCCTGTGTTTAGCTCCAACTTTGTTGCTTATGGACTGAAACGTTGCCATTTAAGTGTGGTGGTTGGAAAGACATACAACTCCAATTTGTTTTTCTTTCTGCTTACCCTGAATTGTCATGAGGTTAAAGTAGCATTGTCAGTGAATTCTTTTTGTTGTTAAACTCCTTCGTGGTCATTGCTTAGGCTTGTTTTTACTCCTGTCGTTAGTGTGGCTTGTAAGTGAGCCCCCCCTTCGTCTCTGTCACCTGCGAGTTCTAGGGTTTGGCTTCTCGTTAAGCTGGTTTGCTGTGCTGGTTATTCCTTTGTGGCTCCAAATTCTTCACTTCCAGGTGAGGTAATTTTTTTTTAAGTTTAAAACCAAATGTTATTTACAGTTTCATTTCTTCACCTAAGTTTTTAATTATACTTTGGTTTTCATTTTGCAGGGATAGTTCGCCTTCACATTTGACAGTAACCACTTCCCAATTGGACTGGGGTTCAGCCTACAGGTAAGCTCTGGTTTCAATATGGCTCTCCTTGCTTGTGCAGACCTTAGGGGAAAGTTTGCAGTTGGAAGAAATTACGGCATGGTTTTTCCCAGTCTTGGGTTGTTTTTCTTCAGTTTATTAGTTTTGTTTTTTATTTTAAACCCTTGCTTTCAGTAGGGTCACTCTGGCTCAATGCCGTGACTTGTAATGCTCTCTTCTTGTGTTAAAAGAAAGGATTATACCTTGTTGTAAGTTTTGGTATGAAGTTTGTTGGTTTTGTTATTTAAAACCCCATGTCACGATATGGGTGCCCGGCTCAGATCTTGTTTTTTGTACTCTGTTTAAGTTTTAAGCCTTTTTGGCCTGTCAAGCAATACATAGTTTCTTTTAAAAACAAAGGATTTTCCTTCGAGCTCGGACTTGGTTTATCTTAATGCTATAAATGTTAGTTTGTGTACTTAGGGTTATTACCCTGTTCTACTGTGAAATAATAATTTTATAGCTTATTATTTGCATTAAAATTATTGTTAATAAATTTAAGACTGTTATTCAGTCATGTTATAAGTTGTTTTACTTATTGGCTCATGATTTTCAAGCTAGGGTTTCCAGAATGAAACCCTTGTTTAAAATAATTCTTTCAATTTATTTAAGTAGGTTCTTTTACTTGTAAAACAAATATTGTTTAAGTTAATATTATTATCTGTATATATATTTTTGCTATAAAGACTGTAACCAGTCTACATTAGTTCAATTGTTTAATGATAATGTTTCAAATAGTAGAATTATAGCTTAACTGTTTTTCTTTTATTAAAACAAAGAAAATAATAAAGGGTTTCGACCCTGTAGTTACTCTTCATGTATAAACCCGCTAATAAATTTCAGAGCAGTTCTTACATAGATATGTATTTCATTATGAATTTGTTATTATCATATTCATATTGTTTAATTTACTGAAGTTGACTGGTTGAAAATACTCAGAATTCAGCTTCTGTAACTTAGTTTAGTTTACTCTTTATATTTTAAATACTTTAGTAATACACAACTTGCTTATTAGTAAATGTTAGACTCAGTGTAGTTAATATTATTAGTAAATAAGCTATATGAATAATAGTTATATCTTTAATGAACTGAATGCAAACAAAGTAGTTTAACTACATTTCTTTTACTGCATAAGCAACTGGTTATCAAATAAACATAAATAAAATATATATACAACATAACACTGTTTATCCTCCTGCATATTTTAATTTGGAAATAAAAGTATAATATACTTGTGTATAAACATGACATCTTAACTATTAGTGTATTCTCTTAACATAATAATTATTCTACCTGTAATGGAATACTGCTATTTCAATATCAGTACATTTACATAAACAAAGAACATAGATAACCAGGTTATTGGTCTTTTTGATAATAACTTATATACTACAATACATTACTTTGCTATTATGAAATGCATATTACATATATTCATTTCAGTTTCTTATCATTTCCTTCATCTACTTTAAATACTCTGTCTGTGCTGGAGTACGGTCTGGTCCTTCAGACGTGGAAAAACACAGATAAGAATTATTTTCTATCTATTTCAGATCATTCTTTCAATAAACTAAAAGATTAATAACTCTAACAGTTCGCAACAAAACATCTAACATTCATTAATCAGTCAGATTCACATTTTACTATCTAACACAGTAACACAATAGAATGTAGAACCTGATTATGATGGACAACAACAGCGTTAGGAGGCCGTTCCTCCCTACCAAACTCCTAGAGAGCGCTCAAACAATGCTTCCTCAGGATCCCTTGATTAAACATGCCAATCACATACTATCATACATGATATAATCTAGTGGAACCATTGCAACCATAAAATCCATAAAGATCTGCTAAATAGACTTTGGAGTCCAAAAAACATCATACTACAACAAATAATTACATATCTAACAAAATCATTGCCTATACTGGGATTTTATTCATCAACAACACATTATGTTGCCCATTCTAGGGTCTAGTTGTTGCCTCTAACTGCAATGTAGGAGCTGGTCCTGCAAAGGCAATAGTCAACACCTCACAATTTCGACGAAACTTCATAATCCAAGCCTTAAAATAAGCTAGAGGAGCTTTGCAATCAACATATGCACTCAAGACACTTTATGTACACATGCATACTTAAAAATTGGAATTAATACTTGAATTTAGGACATAAATATGAAATGAAAAAATGTTAAATGTTTATTCTTTACTGTAAAATTCAAGATCAATTTTTAAATTTACATGATAGATTTAGTTTATATGTCATTAGTTATACAGTTTTAGTGCTTAGATATGTCATTATATCATCTGTTTATATTTCTAATGATATTTTATTTGTATTTATGATTCCAGTGGCTACTATGGATAACAATGCGGAGATACTGAGGTTTATTGCCCATTTGAGAGAGATTGGTTCTACTTGGAGGGGTGGAGATGAGCTCCATCGCTCCTTGTCAGATTCTTTATTGTCTATTGTTGATACGATTGCAAGAACAAATGATGCTTTGTATAGCATCGCATCTTACATGGAGAGGAAAAGACAACAATATACTGATGGGTTAAGTTACAACGAGGTAAAAAAACTCAAAATAACAAAACAACACATCTATTCATTGTTTAGACTGCCTGGGACGAATGACATTCCGGAGATCAACAAGCCACATATTTCTATTGAGTGGTGCACCTTTTCACCCATCAGAGACAATTGGATGGATAGGTGGTACATGGTTTTTGACATTCCCCCTCATAACAATAAGGAAGTACCGATGTACTTCCTCCGAAAATTGTATGTAGAGTTTGTGATGGGGAAACATGTCAACTATTTTGACATGTTGGGCTTCTAGGGAGTTGGTAGGGCGATGCCCCAACACCAACCCCATGCTAGGGATAGAGATGCCAATCCACAGATACCTGCACCCTGTGCCCAGCTACCGAGGGCAGACATCCCTCCAGCATGATTGCCCAGACACAGGAGGCATATTTGACTCTAACTGAGATGGTCTCTCGACACACGACCACTATTGACCAGAGAGCGCCCTCTTCCTTTGCTGGTGTACAACCACTAGATTCTGGTGGTGGAGGGACATCTATTGGTGGGGATAGATCGACATCCCATGTGCCTCAGAGTGAGCCACATGTCTGCACATCGTGTGGGGGGCCCTGTTATGGTCCTGGACTAAGACATGGTACCACTACGATGATTGGTGGTCAGGTAAGGACATTGTTTTAAAACTCTGTTATTGTTCCATTTTTAATTTTTCCATACTATATGTAACATATTAAAAGATTTGTAATATATGCAATATTTACTCTTGCAGGAGATTGATGCCTCTCACGGGGGTGGTACTACACCCGGTGTGGTTGTACCCGAGGCCCAAAGAACCACCATTGAGGTAATATTTAAACACTTGTCATTTTGTTATTACATATAATTTTGTTAATGCATGTGTTAGTCTTGATTAATTTATTAAATTGTCTAATATTTACAATTTTTGAAGTTGCAGGAACCCCACTTAGAACGTGATGCTGGAGACATTGATATCAACAACATTGTCCAAGGTGGAATTTACAATTACTTGAAGAATGTAAGTACATGGGTTATGACTGAATCTTGTTCAAATTATTTAAATTTCTTACTGTACACTCCTTTATAGATCGCTAATGTTTGTAATTTTTAGCATCTGAAGAGGGGCAAGAAATTGATGGAAGCAGTCACTCCCATGGTGGAGATATGTCCCAGGAAGGGGTAAGTATATTACAACATGCTATTTTTTTAGTACATATTATTCCATCCATTCAAATCCATGTCTAACTATGGTAACCCTTTATGAATGCAGACGTCATCGCAGATCCCTGCACCGCCTCTTTGGTTTGTATCTCCCCGTAGTCCAAACATAGATAAGGGGGTTGTTTACACCAGACGACCCTCTTCCTTGAACAAAGCGGGTGTGCATGAGGATCAACCTACTCATCCCATAGTAATGTACACACTTCCAATGGCAGTTGTTGGTTAGCTATGAATTCACTTCACAAGTGGTTTTTCTTAATGTTATTTTCGCATGTTTACAACATCAGGATGTAGAGTCATCCGTGCCAGACCTTATGGGATTGTTGATGGCGCGGTCAATGCCGCATCTACAATAAGGATAAGTCACACTGAGGTACATCTACTTGAATATTTGTAATTGTAGATTTCATTTGTATTGTTTATGGACATGCACGATGTCTAACTATTTAATCATTTGGTGAATGTAGCCACACCCTGGTCCATTAGTGCATGCAATTGAGGTTAATGTTCAACCTACGGCTCCTCTTACTACTGAAGAGTCCCAGCGTAATCCTCTAGAAATGGTTTTTTCGGTGAGATGTTCATTTTTTAAATAATTGATTAGTACTTTCTCATTCATGTACATGTTGATAATTCTTGAGATAATTGACATATTTTTTTTTATTCGCAGAGAAGCATGGTAGAGAGGCTCTTTGCAAGGTGTAAGACAGCAGAGGAACCTATACCCTCGACACCAGAGGTACCTATACCCCCGATGGATGCAGTGAGTCTTTGTTTTTTTTACAATTGAGTCATATTTTAAACTTTCGAACTTTGTTATTGATGGACAGTACTAGTTCAGTTACCTGATCAAGAAATATTGTCATTGATTTGCAGTTTCTAGAGATGCACAGTGGTCGTAGACAGAGCCGAAAAGCATCAGGGTCCGGGAAAAATAAGAGAAAGTTAGATTTTTGATGTGTTAGTCCACGACAAATATGTATTTTTATGTACAATCCAGAGTTAGAGTATAGGGGCGCGGTCCAGGACAGATGTAATTTTGTTTGCACATGTACATCAAATATGTTTTTGATACATGTACATTGACATGCCATAGATAGGCCTTCTATTTTTGTATTATAACTTTCATGATATAAAAAATATTTCATATCAAGGCTCTTGAGATATTCATGGTTCAGTCTTTTAAGTGTGATTATACACGTGTGGTGAAGAATGTTTCTATGTGTAATGCTCCCAATTTTTTATAGATTTTATGATTGCATGGATATATCAGTTATAAATTTGAGAACAATGCACAATTACAATATTACGTAATGACAAAAATGTACAATTTAATTGTTTTTTACCATGATCCAATTGCATATACAATGTTATATTAACAATGTCAAATTGCATTCACAAAGATGGAACATACCTAATACACATAAGCACCCAGCACAGCTAAGCAACTGATCCAACTTGGTGGAATACAAAAGCACCTTACCCACATAACAACCTAACAAACGTTTGAAGGATGCACGAAGTTGACACACCTAAGTGATGCACCAGTGTGGTCTACATAAATAAAATTATTCTTTGGCATGATGTCTTTCATCTAACAAATACATGGGATACACATCAAACCTAAAATTATCTGAGTATTATAAGGTTGATTCAAAATAATGGCTATGATGATATCCTTCCCATTATTTTATCATTTTGTTAATGTACATGGAATTTGATGAATGGCCTCGAGTAACAACTTTGAAAGAGATAAAAGTTAGGTGTGATTTTATTATAGTTTAAATTGATTAGAGAACTACTGTTTTGAATCTTTTTTTATAAATTCATGTTTATGGAGTATTATTCGAAGCATTCGTAGCGTGAAGATATATATATTTTGTAATAATGGTGTAATAGAATGGCCACTTGTTTCTAAACATAAACATGTTCCATTACATGGTTACTGACGTAATGGCATTGACGCCTCTTGCATTTCATCATACAAATGCTCACATCTCTTGGATGAGGGGAAGATCTACAATCACCTTCAAGCTGACCTTTATGTGCAAAAATTTCACATTCACTTACTGAGCAAAACCCTAGTTTCCAAAATTGACAAAAAAAATGATCCCTTGTCCATGGAACCAGAGTAGAGGGCCACTCTAGCACTATCCCGATGTACTGAATCCAACGGAGCCGACGGTTCATCGATCCAAGCAATGGTCATCAATCAATCAAATGTTGAATCCCACCTCCTACAGGCCTTTAGGGACACCCGTTGAATCCCTAACCAGGGAATAGAGTGGAAACTGTGCATCAAAAAGGGCTTTTAGTGGGTCGTGCAAGCGTGTTTAGGTAGGTTCCATGTGGGAACACTAGCCACATGTTCACGGTCAAGGAATTTGCAAAGCCGACCCCTATGTACAGAAATTGGACATTCACTTACTAAGCAAAACCCTAGTTTTCGAAATTGACCAAAAAATGATCCCTTATCCGTGGACCTAGATTAGAGGGCCACCCTAGCACTATCTCGATGTCCTGAATCCAACAGAGCTGACGGTTTGTTGATCCAAGCAATGGTCATGATTCTATGGCACGTTGAATCCCACCTCCTATAGGCTTTCAGGGACACCTGTTGAATCCCGACCCAGGGCATAGAATGGAAATTGTGCATAAAAAAGGGCTTCTAGTGATTCGTGCAAGCGTTTTTAGGATGTTTTATGTGGGAATGCTAGCCACACCTTCACAGTCAAGCAATATGCGAATTTGACCCCCATGTGCAAATATTTCACATTCACTTATTGAGCAAAACCCTAGTTTCCAAAATTGACCAAAAAAATGGTCTCTTGTCCATGGAACCAAATTAGAGGGTCACCCTAGCACTATCCTAATGTCCTAAATCCAACGGAGCCAACGATTCGTCGATCCGAGAAACGACCATGATTCTATGGCACATTGAATCCCACCTCCTACAGCCTTTCAGGGACACTTGTTGAATCCCTACCCGGGGCATAGAATGGAAACCGTGCATAAAAAAGGGCTTTCGGTGGTTCATGCAAGCGTTTTTAGGCATGTGTTATGTGGTAATGCTAGCCACACCTTCACGGTCGAGCAATATGCTAATTTGACCCCCATGTGCAAATATTTCACATTCACTTACTGAGCAAAACCCTAGTTTCCAAAATTGACCAAAAAAATGGTCTCTTGTCCATGGAAACAAATTAGAGGGCCACCCTATCACTATCTTGATGTCCTGAATCCAACGGAGTTGACGGTTCGTCGATCCGAGCAACGGTCATGATTCTATGGCACATTGAATCCCACCTCCTACAGCCATTCAGGGACACCTGTTGAATCCCTACCTGGGGCTTAGAATGGAAACCGTGCATCAAAAAGGGCTTCCGATGGTTCCTGTAAGTGTGTTTAGGCATGTGTTATGTGGGAACACTAGCCACACCTTCATGGTTGAGAAATATATGAATTTGACCCCAATGTGCAAATATTTCACATTCACTTACTGAGCAAAACCCTAGTTTCCAAAATTGACCAAAAAATGGTCTCTTGTCCATGGAACCAGATTAGAGGAACACCATAGCACTATCCCGATGTCCTGAATCCAACAGAGCTGACCATTCGTCGATCCGAGCAACGGTCATGATTCTATGGCACATTGAATCCCACCTCCTACAGGCTTTCAGGGACACCTGTTGAATCCCTACCAAGGGCATAGAATGAAAACCGTGCATCAAAAAGGGCTTTCGGTGGTTCGTGCAAGCGTTTTTAGGCATGTGTTATGTAGGAATGCTAGCCACACCTTCACAGTCGAGCAATATGCGAATTTGACCCCCATGTGCAAATATTTCACATTCACTTACTGAGCAAAACCCTAGTTTCAAAGATTGACCAAAAAAATGGTCTCTTATCCATGGAACCATATTAGAGGGCCTCCCTAGCACTATCCTGATGTCTTGAATCCAACAGATCCAATGGTTCATTGATCCGAGCAACGGCCATCATTCTATCGCACATTGAATCCCACCTCCTACAAGCTTTCAGGGACACCTGTTGAATCCCTGCCCGGGAGAAACAAATTATCGGAGTGAAGGAGATAATTATCGGATTCAAGGAGATGTCCTAATAGGATCAACTTCGAGATTCAAGGAAAATGCAATAGACATATCCCAAATAGAGTGATAGATAATGGTCTTGGGCTATAAGGCATGAGTCATGTAAATATAAATATAATACAACAAATCCATTGTAGAAGTCTATTGAATTTATCAATATATCAAGCACTCAATGTATCAAACTGCAAATAATCAATGAGACCATGAAACCAAAATATCTGACTACCACATACCTGACTACCTACCTATGGTCATTCAACTAGACCATCGGGATCACCTCTAATAGCAACAGTATCCTTTAGCCTCTCGTGCTTGGAGTAAGGCAACAAGTATCGTGACTTTGATGAGTTCTTGTTTGGCATTGTTTGTAGTGCCAATAACTAAGTTTGTGTAATGGTATACAATTTGACCTGGTCTATAATCTTAAAATACATAACCTTTTTTCTTTCGTGCATGGGAAACCTGTGTCAAATATTCCCCTTTGATAACCATCGACCTAATTGGAAAATCATTGCCCTCGGAGTCGTTTAATGATACAATGAGGGTCCGCTTCCCATCCAAGCAATGTGCCAGCCAGTAATAAGTGTGCCATTCATTGTCTCTTGGGGCAACCACTGCGTATATGTGCCCTACATAAAATAAAGTGCAGACCTAGGAGTCAGCTAACTAAACACAACTAGTCGTCAAACATTTCAAAGTGATCAACATAATAGTCGAACCTGGTTGTATGAGATTTGAAATGTGGTCATAGTCATGTGAAATACTCGACTGGCCTTCCTCCAACTGGGATAATTATGAAGTTATTTGTCGGCCAATGGGGAGTGATACACGATCCCAGCTGTCAACCCAATTTGTGGATTCACAGTTGTCCCATTCACCATTGCTACATGGATAACAAAAACAAGAGAGTTTTCTTGTCCACGTTTCAACTATAGCATTGTCTGACGTCCCGACTGAATGGAATGCACGAGTTCCTTGGACGGTCTTGCACTCATATAGGTGTGATCGATCTACATCGACCACCTCCCAAAAATATCTATGTACATGTGCTTTTTGAGATGATTGGTCTTCTTGCCTTCTAGCTCCCTTCCCCATCACTGAAGAACACCATGCAACAATGGTCTTTGCATCTCGGATGAGTGAAATACTTGTGAATTTCATCTCTTGCCTAAGTAATGCAGTCTTGATGCATGCAGCTGTTCCATCATGTTCCCCTTTTCCATGTCCGGTCTTAAAATAGTTCCAAATATGTGGCACCTTGTGCCTCTTGTGGAGAATACACAGGCATTGGAAGACACGAGAATTTTTGAACTGCCCCACACAACCATCAGACCAAATCCAATGTTGTTCCATCTGTATATTGTTATCCTCCAAGTGTTTGTAGAACAATTGAAAGCTATGTTGTACAAAAGCCAAGTCATGACACCTGTCATCACTTATGTAAAAGTGATACTCCTTCAATATAACCCTGTTCTCTTCAGTACTATCTGCCCCATGTCTATAGGTGATATGGACCATTATGCTAACCTGATCTAAGTGATAATATTGACTCTGAATCTCGTTTTGTGGTTGAAGAGTGTAGTTTTCCGCAAAATAGACCACTGATTATATAGTTCCAATAGGAAATGTATCCCTACATGCTCTAAAATGCTCGTGTTTCCAACGAGCCACATGTACATGCTTTACATACTGTTGTGTCTTTTCAAAGAATTCTTCTATGAAGTTGCATACCAGTACCTGGTAGATCAACAATAAAGATGTACAGATCAATAGGTTGTTACATATATGAAGTAGCATATCAATAGGAAAAAATAATATTCAAGAACTCGTGGCTAACTTTAGAGGTGACCAATTATATTTTTTTCCTTTCATTCCCTCCACCGATATCATACGTGACATATTTGAATGACTGCAAGTTCACTTCATGTCTCCCAAGTTCATGCTCATCGGTGACATGTATGCATTTGTCCAAAAATGCCATTCCACCACAACTTGGGCATGTCCCATCTATGCAAGGCCTTTGATAAAATGTGCAACCTTTTGTCCTTCTACACAAGATGCTATGGATAAACTCTCTAGATGATGTCGGTGGCAATGTAGTTGAGCATTCCTGCACAAGAGTGTTATGCAAAACACACAATATATGTATATATGTATCATAATAATAAGCGTACTCAATGTGATATCAACAACAACATGTGTTACGAGTTGTGTTTATTTTAACATACCATGGTTTGCATTTCTCGAAGGATCTTTGGCCCAAGTTAAGTTCATTATGTTAATGCCTAAACCTCTCATATAATTCTGTTTGTGTCATGTCAAGAAAATGTTTAATGTGGGGCTCACGGTCCCTTGAACCCATTCTCAATTTTAGTACATATTTTTGGTTGGATGAAGGTCTACTATTGTCACGCCAAAACTCTTGCACCAGTCCCTTTACAGCATCAATGAGCTTCATATTGGAGCGTGGCAACCTGCCAACGAAGGACTAAACATCTGTTTCACCAGAGTCAAGCTATTCTCTTCTAGAACAATACCTACAGAGTGCTTTGATATCCAATCCTACAAGTTTGGATGTAGGCTTAAGAAGGCGAAGGGCCCTGGTGCTTTTGTTCACGATTGATTGTGACAACACACGGCGAGCTGCATTGCGATCCTTTGAACGAGATTTCTTTCCAATATTACTAAATGCATCTACCAAAATTCTGACAACATAAGAACTTGGTTCAAAACTATTTATCATCTTTATCCTTAAGTTTTTCCTAACAACAGTCATAGACCTAGATTTTAACAATGATATAAATAATCTACATTTATCTCCATCACATTTAGAATCAAAATAGTTGACAAGTATATGTCGATCTTGATATGCAATACTGCGTTTAGACAGCGTACCTTCAAGCGAACCAATGAGACTTTCATCGATTTGTATACGTTTTGGAGTTCTTCGGTGTGAAGTTGCTAATGGAAGTAGGGAGGTTGGAATTGCACCCTGTACCATATCACCCGGCCGGTCTGGCGTTTGAACATGAGCTTCATAACCTTCCGTGTCTTCCTGACGGTCGGACGGTGGCAATTGTAAATCCTCTTGAGTGGTTTGAACAACATTGTCTTCTTTTAGCATACCTTCGGCATTCAATGTCTCTCTAACTTCGTCACTTGTATACCCACATTCAATTAAATCTACAAAGGTTTCAGGTGGCCTTGCTGTGCACCTACGTTTTACTCCTTGATCAGTGCCATGCAGTGCTCGTTCTTCTACTGATATGGTGACCGAAGACCCCTCGAGCAAATGCTTTTGTCTTTCTTGATGTGGATTGGAAGGAAGAACTGTGGCATCCTCAACAATCGGAATTGGTTGAGTGTCCATAGAGCGTCTTCGATTGGTCATGTCATTTCTTTTCTTCTCTCTAATTTCTTCAAGGATTTCATTGGGTATCCGCTTCCTTGCTGATTTTCTTGCTTAATTGCATGAGTTTCCCATGACCACAATGATCAATGATATATATGGTTTCCTTTTCTAGCTTCTCAATGGGAAACTACCCAAGGCTTGGTTTCTTTCTTGCCCAATTGTGTCTAGATACTCAAGATAGGGGGAAGATTGGGAAGATTGTTGCCTTTGTTAGCTCCTCAATTCCAAGAAAAACAATGGTAGAGATGCTCTATGGTGCTCCTTAATGGGAAATTCCCCAAGCTTGGTAAATATCTTGAGCAATTGTGTCTACATACTCTTGAGCTAGGGGGGAGATTGGGAAGAATACATTGCCTTTGCTAGCTCCTCAATTGCAAGAAAAACAATGGTAGAAATGTTGTATGGTGCTCCTCAATGGGAAATTCTCCAAACTTGGTTTCTTTCTTGCTCAATTGTGTCTACATACTCCACCACAGTGACCAAGT
>LPNX011004629.1:0-50000 GCA_001517045.1 Pseudotsuga menziesii | reverse complement strand
TAGTTCCCATGTAGTTACTCACGAATAATTTTCCTTTATAAACATTACATTTAGTTCCCTAGTTATCCTCTATAAGCATTTCCTTTGGTTTCCTAATTATTAAGCAATCATTACTAGCATCTATTTTCCTATCTAGCTAATTACCCAGTTAACATAGTTAGTTAACCACTCCACCAATCAAAGTAAGGGTCATACTAATGAAAAATATGGAAAATGTTTCATTCTGGGAGATATAAAAAGAAAAAGAAAAAGATAAATTTATATAGTTTACATTATGAAAAATGGACAAAAATATAAATTTAACTCCAATTAGAAAAGGAAAAGCTTATTCTAATAGAATAATTAAATGTTATGCTTTACCAAAGTGGGGCATATAGTTGCACCATGCAAAGGCAGTCACTTGCTCTTGCTAAACGATCAATTTATTTCAACCATCTAGCAATGTTAGTCTTTAAGCTCTTCTTAACTACTTACCTTATGTGGACGACTCCATCCTCATTTTTAACCATTAGTATATTTTTTTACTATATTTGAATTTGTATTTTGATAAGACACATAAATTTTATAAACAATATGATTAATTTATTAAAACATGTCACCCCTTTTTTCTGAGCATGTCTCAGTTTGTTATTTTGTAACTTGAAACTCTTTGGTTATGTTTGATTCTAATAGAATATCAAGGAACAACGATTTTTCTTCTTCACAAAAAAATGTCGATAATGTCGAAAACAGGTCAATAATGTGATCATTTTCAATTCCTTAGTGCCTTTTAGTGGGAAATTAGTTAAATGTCGTATCACTGAACACAATTTTGTCTTTATTTATTAAAAATCCGTTTAAAGACTCCCTATGCAACTCCCCTTGTTAATTTAGTTTTCTTGTTTTTTTTTAACTATTTAATTGATTTATATTAATATTCTTATAATCTCAGTCATTAAATTCTTATATTTTTTTTATTAGTTACTCATGCAAAATTTTTAAAATTATTATATAGTTAATTTTTTATTTTTAAAGTATAATATCGGATTAAATTTAAGAACAAATTATATAATTATAAATCATTGTTTTTTTTTAAAGATTATATATATTATAGAGTGAAATTTGAATTTAAATGAAAATGTAACTTTTTCATTTATTTATTTGACAGATTATTTTTTGGAATAGTTTATTTATTCTATGTTTAAATTTTTTGGGTGGTTTTTGGTTTAAAGTTTCTTTGGTAAAGTCTAAATTTAGAAGTTTTTAAATTGTGTCTAAAATATTCTTATAGCACTTAGATTATTCAATTTCCACAAGTATTATATATGACTTTTTTTTAAGATTCCCAAATAAAATGTGAACAAAACAAACCCAAAAATATATTGAAAAAATGTAACATGTCGAATATTTAAACTATTCTTTATTTTTTTCTTTATATTGATATTTTTTAATTTTTATAACAAATTATAAAATATTACATCATTTTTTTATAATAAAATTTTAGTAACTATACATATTTATTTTACATGTTGATTATCTAATAAAACTTAAAATTGCTTTTAATTTATTAAAAACTCATTTATTTAAATTTAAGAAAATAAATTAGTGATTGCACCGAAGAGGTGCATTCTACAACCCAGTAAGGGAGATATGTGTAACTCCTTTGATGCTCATAAAATATTATTAAAAATAACATGTCACCTTAAATTAAATTTAAAATATTTAGAATTACACACACATATAACAACATGAATTAAAACCATAAACATTGGATTACACATTTCCTCAACATTTCTACTCTAAAAAAAGAGTTTATAGCTTGAGATTTGATCCCTCTTAATGCTTGGTAGATTCTCTTTTAGATGGATCTATGCTAGTTCTAAGACAAATATAAAGAGATAAGTTAACTTAAAACGCTAAAAGTGGTAATCTTCTCGCTTCACTAACATATTATTTTCTATAATAAGTAACCTAGTTTAAAGTTTTGCTTAATATGATGATTAATTAGCATTTGTAATAATAACTAGTGATAAGCTATTTTAAAAACTAAATTATGATGTATTTTATTATTTTAGATTAAAAAAAGTTATATTCGATGACCATCAATTCTTATGATTTTTTTAGAATATGATTAATCTATACAAAGTCGAGCTTTATAGATGGAATATCACGTGCTGATGACCTTTTGGATTATCCTGTTTTTGGATTTATTATTTTGAAGTTTAGCCCTGCGTCTTTCATATACATATACATATATTTTTCGTCAAATGTATTATGGTGTATCTTTATTGTTATGTATTCACGTTGGATGTATCTTTTTTTTCCAAAGACAAAAATCGTAAATATTTTATTCACATTCAACAGATGGCCCTCATGGTCCATTATCCAAAATACAACTAAGAAGTTGTCATTTACAAATATATTTTTTCCTCAGAAGGAGCACAAAATCCAAAATCCAAATCCAAACCTGTTCCAAATGTAAAGTTGTCATTACATGCCAAATATCATAAAAAAGATCATAAAGTTCACCAAAAATTTTCTGCAGAAAAGAAATCAGAATCCATACAACAAATAAGTCTGATCTTAGCAGACTTATTTCATCATTCCTGATTATATCAGGTCAGATTAACTGTGTCAGGTGATCAAAAGCAAATAACCAGAGCAAAACTAGCATGCTGATGAAGTCTCATGAGTGTAAAGTCAATAGCTGATAAAAAAAACAACAGCTAGTAAATTGGCCAATTCCAGGCCATCCAATGAAGAAAAAAAAATATCCATATCCATTCAGTACCAAATAAAGAGAGGCCTAACAGCCCGCAAGTCAAGCTCTAAGAATGTTGCTTGATATCACCAAAATGCAAAGAGATGCATAATAATATCAGCCAAGGCATCATATCAAGGGTAGAGCAGTGTCAAATCCAGAAATGCCCAAGTATTTAAATCTCCAAAAGAACTAGCAATTTGATAGATAAGATCATAAAAAAGTTGCCACCAACATGACAAAAAAATCCTACATACTGCAAAGAACAGACAACACAACAACAATTAGAAAACCTGAAAGGTTTCTATAATTTCTGCCCCTCTCTGTTCACAAGTACTCCAAAAACCATCAAGCATGCTGCCACCTGCTTTAGCCAGAGCATCTGCTTTGAAATTTCTTTCCCTATAAATGTGTTTGAAAGACACATAATCAAGACTGTCTGCTAAATAATGAACATCTTGAAGAATCATGGCTAGTTCAAGATTTTGTAATCGATACTTACCAGATGCCCAATTTATAACTAACTGGGAATCCCCAAAAACTTGAATTTTATCCAAATTATGCATCCGATCCAGCCTAAGGAGAAGCTTAAGTGCACATAATTCTGCAAAATTATTAGTACCCAAGCCTAAACCTGCTTTGAAAGTAATTTGATGCCTATCAGATATGAACAAGATACCTCCAGCCCCACAAATCATTGGATCCCCAGCTGCAGATCCATCAAAATAACCCCATGCATAAGAATGATCAATTTCTTCCACAAAAATTGATCTGATAGAGACCACAGATAAAGACTGAGGTAAATTCTTCAACATACCCAAGCTATAGCTTGATATCTGTGCAGGAGTTGAGTCAAGATCCTCAAAGCAAGATCTATTTCTTGCTTTCCATATAAACCAGAGTACAATGATAGGTAAATATTTGATAAGTATCACATCTGATAAAAAACACCAGTTTTTAAAACAATCAGACAGGGGATCACCATTCCAAATATTATTAAGATTCAGATGATCCTCAATAATTGACCAAACAGATTGAGTAAATGGGCATTCTACTGCAATATGAAAATTGGATTCACAATTCTATTTGCATAAAAAACACCTACCAGGACCTTCTCTACCTCTCAAGCAGAGAACATCCCAGGTCAATGCTTTACCAGAGAGAAGAAACCAGTTATTTTTTTTTGTTTTTAGTGGACACTTCATCTTCCATAAAACCTTCCACCACCAGATCGATTCCACTTCTCTATTAATAAGTTCAGCATATCCCACTTTAGGAGAATACGTGCCTGTTTTAGATAGATTCCAGATGAGACAATCTTCTGCATTAGAAAGTCTAACATGGCTAGACTTGAGAATGGCAATATATCCATTCCAAGCAGCAATCTCAAGTGGGTCATTAAAACCCAAGGAGTCTGCAGATAACCATTCTTGTGACATCAAAACAGACATACCATGAATTCCAATATATGAGAGAAGATGATAACTAGCCAAATGTAATTTATCTATCATAGGGATAGGAAGAGCATGTCTCCATTTACATCCAACCCACAGATCTAAACCAATACGAACAACATTGCCAGAACCAATCTTCCATACCAAAAAATTCCCAATGAGATCAAAAGCCCAAAGGACAGCTTTCCAGCAGATTGATATGTTCTTTTTATTTTTAATAGAAGATCTTATCCATTCCAGATTATTCATTGGGTAAATATATTTCTGAAAAGCTATCTTAACCCATAAACCTGAACCGTGAATGATATCCCAGACCTTTTTTGCAGCAAGAGCCTTGGCAAATAAAACAAGGACCTTAAGTCCCCAACCACCCAAAGATTTAGGCAAAGCAAGGGACTTCCAAGATATCCAGGGTAAACCAGGGGAGTTCTGTTTACCAGCCCAAAGAAAGTTAAAGCAAAGCTTTCTGATTTTATCTATGACACCCATAGGAACCCAAAAAAACATCCAATAGACTGGAATGGCCTCTAAAACAGCTTTAATCAATATCAGCTTTCCTCCTTTGGATAACCAACGGAAGCTCCAATTCTTAATCCTTCTTTCAACTTTTATAATCAGCCAATCCCAATCCCTAATAAGATATCTGCAAGGTTTAAAATTAAACCCAAGGTATTTCATGCCAGTTTCAATTCTAGCAACAGGAAAACTGAAGATGTTCTGTAATGTAATAACTTCAGGTTCTTCCAAACAGGAGAAGTATAAAGATGATTTATTATTGTTAATTTGCATCCTAGATGCCTTACAGAAATGCATTAAAATCTCATAGAGAGTAGAGAGAGATTGTTCAGAACCATCATTAACCATGACAATGTCATCCACAAAGAGAACATGAGTTAATACAATTTCATTACCAAAAGATAAACCATGATAAGTCTCACTGACTGTAGCATGAAGAATAGCCCTCCCAAGGCCTTCAACCACAATAAGAAACATAAGTGGTGCCAATGGACACCCCTGTCTGAGACCCCTACCAGATTTGAAAAATTTAGTAGCAACACCATTGATGAGCAGAGAGAATGAGACAGATGAAAGACTGCTCATAACCCACGCAATAAAATTCCCTGGGAAACCCATTTTTGCAAGAATAACCCGAAGATAAACCCAACTGACTCGGTCATATGCTTTAGATAGATCGATCTTAATCATAACATCTTTTAAGGATTTAACATGCATAGAATGCATACCCTCCTGAATGACACCTACCGCATCGTGTATCTGCCTACCCGACAAAAATCCAAACTGTTCACCAGATATATATCTACTCAAAACCTTTCTGATTCTGATCGAGATAATCTTACCAATAATTTTGTATACAAAATTACACAAAGATATAGGCCTAAAATCCTCAAAAGATGAACGGCTATCTACCTTAGGAATAAGAGCAAGAAAGGTAGAGTTAAATACACCTGGGATCTTTCCACTTAACCTGGACAATTCAATGACTCTTAAGAGATCTTCACCCAAAACATCAAACAGGCATCTATACACCTCAACAGGAATACCATCCGATCCAGGACTCTTATCATTTTTGCTGATGGATAAGATATGCTTGATATATTTAAGAGTAATAGCCTGCATAAGCATAGCATTTTCATCCTCAGAAACAGAAGATGGAAAATGACCAACACTATGAACAATTTCTGGAAGATGGAGATCAGCTTCTTCTTTAAAAAGGCTTTCAAAGTGCTGAATCCCAGCCTCAGCTATAGCCTCAGATCCTTCCACAAGATTTCCAGAATCATCATAAAGTTTCCAAATCGAACTGCGAAATTTCCTATGAGCAGCAAATTTGTGAAAGAAAGGAGTATTATCGTCACCACAGCGTAACCATAAAGCCCTACTTTTCTGGCGAGCCTCCTTTTCACGAAAAAGAAGAATAGCATTCTTGCGTGATTCAATCTCAATCAGTAAATCTTTATCAACCATTGATAAAATACCAGAAAAATGACTTTCATGAAATCTATTTAACTCAAATTTAATATCAACCAAATCTTTTATGTTCTGAGCTTTTTTATTCAGAGACCACTTAGTAGAAATTGCTTTGATTCGCTTAAGATTCACACTAAATTGTGCATCAGGAGATACAGCAGACTGATCATCAAAGAGAACCCATGAATCTTTTAAGGCTTCAACCAAATCAGTATGATCCAGCCATCCTGCATTAAACTTGAAAGGACTATGGGCCTTAGGAGTCTGAGAAGAAATTTGCATAAAGACAGGTTGATGATCAGATACACCTCCACACCCAATCCATTGTTTAAGAAGGAAATCACAATCTAGGAAATCAGCCGAGACTAAAAGACGATCCAATCTTTTACAAATACCCTCAGCACCAACTCTGCGATTACTCCAGGTGGGAATAGCTACCAAAGGGTTAATGTCAACAATCCCCAATCTCTCCAACAAATTATGGAAACAATTAGTTAATGGATCAACTTGAGCATGGATCCCCCAAATTTTAGATAGACCCAAGGAGAAATTAAGATCGCCTCCAAAAACTAAATAAGGAATCCTAAAACAGTCCGACTTGATCAAGTTATTCCAGAAAATTTCCCTATCCTGATAGGGCGCATAAAGATTAACAAAGGATATTTCCTTTTGTAAATCAAATGAAAATAAAACAGCACACAACCCTGCTTTCATAGCCCAGGCATTATGAAAAAGAAAATTACAAGACTTCCATCCCAAAATAAGTCCACCCGATCTGCCCATAGCATCCACCGAGATGAACTGCCATCCATGAATCAAAAGTTCCATATCTTGAACCAAACCACACCCCTCAATCATCGTTTCTTGAATAAAAATAACATCAATTGCATGTAGATCGATAAGCCTCTTAACTGCTAGTTTCTTGGGAAGACTAGCCAAACCCCTTACATTTAAGGACAAAAGGATCATATAGAAACCTTGTTAAGGGATTTTGCTCTAAGCGCCCCAACACCTCTCTTTTCAGAATGTAATACTTCATCCCCAATCAGATCCTGACCTACTACATGATTCCCTGGTTTATCCTTTACAGATTGAGTAGTCTCCTGAATAGATTTAGAACACGATCGTAGATTATACCCCTTGCTAACAATTGCCTTACAAGGAGATACAAAACCCAGATCCTTCAAAGACCAATTCGGAACAGAAGGAGATAAAGCCTCAGAAGAATGGTTCAGAACTGGAGTATTATCAAGAACATCCAAAGAATTAGAAATACTTAGTTGTTTAAGATTGGCTAATGGTTCAAAATCATGAGAAACTAAGAGCATATCCAAATTCTCGCCTACAGAACATCCAGCCTTTGCTGCGGACTGAATCCCATCTTTTTTGATTCTCCAAACTTTAGAAGAAGAAAGTTTATTAAATGGTAGAGAGCAATTATTAGCCAGATGTCCAAACCCATGGCATCTAAAGCATCTAAAAGGGATTCCCAAATAATCTAGTGGCTGAAAGAAATCACTATTACCCTTTTTTATGACTAGTTCCGCAGGTAAACCCAAGCGAAAGTCTAACAGGACGAGAACCCGGCCTATGCAGCAAACCCTAGATTTTAAATAAGTGAAATCAGTTTCCAAATGGGTTCCCAAAGTATTCCCAACAAGTCTAAAAAAATCAGCAGACCAGAATTCAAAAGGTAAATTTGGGAGTTTTACCCAAATAGGAACTTGGTCATACCTTTCCTTACGTGGATCAAATAAGGGAGTCCACCTCTTAATAAGTAGGCCAGCGTTGTCCCATTTCCAAACTCCAGCTAGGATCCTATCAGCCTCATCCATTGAAGAAAATTTAAAAGCTATCCAACCCCTTGGAAGAATATAAATCTCAGGGAAAATGCTAATAGTCTCATTCCAAGTCTTTACAGCCCACCCATGCAAAGAATCAACATTATAATTACGCCTTCCAAACCTCCCAACCAAGGTCAAAGCATTGGTGAGAACTATATCATTTAAAAGCACATCTTCCCCCAGAGTCATTAATACCAGATTTATCTTCTTAATGGACTTAGGAAACCTCTTCTTAGGCTTAGGTAAACCCTTACTAACAGGGGAGTGCACATGATCAATATCAGAGTCTTTAGACTTGATAGATTCATGATTCGCAACAGATAATGGATTAATTCCCAGATCTGCATTCAAGCCTGTACAAACCTTTTGAACCATCCCAACTTCCTGAGAACTAACCGATAAATGCTTGTCAACCTGAAAACCAGAAACTGAATGAATGTGATCTAGTGGGGCTTGCCCATGAAACTCCATGCAAGTGTCGACCTGAACAAAATATGAACAGTCCTCGAACTGAGGACCACCACATGAAAACTCCCTATCGCCCATATACTTCCCAGGAGAATAAACCACAGAAACACGTTTATCCTTGCCAAAGCCCAACCGGGAAATAGACAAATGAACCTCAGGGGCTGATACAATAGGACAAGAAAAAAGGGATTCATACAAGGCAGAGATCTACCACCTATAATTCCTCCATCCAGATAGCCCTCAAGAGAAATTACCTTATCCATAGTATCATCCAGGCCAAGGACAGATCCTGAATTTCCCAGGTTAATAGGCAGATAGGTCGTAGAGACCTGATTCTCCACTCCAATATCCTACTTAGTAACGAGCAAACGCCCTGGCGGAGTACGTGCCATGGATTTCGTCGCGCGAAGTGTCATTAAGAACAAAACAAGCTGAAATCCCAGCCCAGAAAGACCAAAAAGAATCAATACAGCACCAGAAAACTGGAAAAACACCTCCTTTAAGGACAGGGATCAATAATCATCCACAACAATGATGAAAGGCTTCAAACAAAAGCATACCCAATGTTCAATAATCAAGTCATCCACAGCATTGATGAAATAAATCATACAATACTCAGCAGATCCAAAGAAACAGATCTCAGCATAACCAATTATACAGTACTCAGCATAACCAAAGAATACTCAGCACCAATGATCAAGACTCAACAAAAACGATCCCTCCACATCAACCAATGCTCCTAACTCAGCAAAAAGAGGCATTCACAGCATTGATGAAAGGCTTCATACAATACTCAACATGGTCCAAAATCGATCAATAATTCGATTCGTAGCAAAGGCACACAGACAACATTCACTACTATCAAAAAATCATCTCAAACATCCAAGAAACGCCAGAACACCATTCACTGATGATCAATGAACATTGTTGACAGACCATACCAGTGATCAATAATTCAATTCATCCACCGCATTGATGAAAGGCATCATACCATACACAGCAAAACCAATGATACAATATTCAGCATAACCAATGATCAAAACTCAACTCCAATGATCAAAACACAGCAAAACGACCAAGAAACGCCGAAACACCATTCACCGATGATCAATAAACATTGATGAAAGGCTTCATACAAACCAATCTCAAATGGCCAAGATACGGACAAGAAACACCAAGAACACCATTGACCGATGATCAATAAACATTAATGAAAGGCTTCATACAGATCAGCTCAAACAGCCAGGAATCCAGAACATATTCACAGATGAACAAAAACATTGATGAAAGGCTTCATACAATCAATGATCAATATTTCAAGTCATCCACCGCAATGATGAAAGGCATCATACCATATTCAACAAAACCAATGATACAATACTCGGCATAACCAAAGATCAATACTCAGCTCCAATGATCAAAACACAGCCAGGCTTCGGCCAGTACAAATACCAGTACAAACTTAATCATAAAAAGACGAATCACAGCTAGAGCAAATACAGATGCAGTATTCGCAATTGCATATAATAACATTGAAACCACAATGCCAATCGTCTTAAAAAAACCTTACGAAAGCCGAATCACCACCTAAGAACAGAGTAAAGCCTACTCCAGGAACATAAATCACACAACATACTAGAGCGAGCAGACAGGACCTTCGAAACAGCTAACAAGTGAGAGAACCAACCCATTCACCTCATAAACCTTGAATTCAATACCCAAAAGAAACGTGACTGGTTCACAGCTTAAAGAGCGCTTTTAAAAACCAAATCAACTCAAACAAAGAAATATCAATTCTCAACAAGGGTACTCAGACCACTGCAACCAATGGCAAGGAGCCATCTTAAGGACCAAAGAACACACCATGAAATATTAATAAACGACCATAATTACTCCATTAAAAATAATCAAGCTATCAATTCTTGAAAACCCTCCACATGGTTGTTCCATACCAACCTAGAGCTACCTCTCAATCAGTGTACATGCATACATAGGTGGTTCAAATAGCAAGAAAACTAGTGATAAAACCAAGCATACCTGCAGATAATCGCAAAGAAACCACCAATGCAAATACATCCGAAAACCCCGCGAAAGCCGAAGCAACCACCAAAAAACCCTACGCCTCGAAAACTGAACTCAACTGCCAGTAGACCAACAAATAAATGATTCCAATATCTGCACCCTAGCTGAACGATCAAAAGACACCGAGAACTCCAAAACAACCCAGACTCCAGGAAAACCCTAGAGCAACCAAAGCAGAATAAACCAAAGCCCCAATTAG
Organism: Pseudotsuga menziesii; assembly: GCA_001517045.1. Taxonomy (NCBI): domain Eukaryota; kingdom Viridiplantae; phylum Streptophyta; class Pinopsida; order Pinales; family Pinaceae; genus Pseudotsuga; species Pseudotsuga menziesii. The sequence continues at coordinate 39,224 of LPNX011004629.1, read as the reverse complement.
CGGCTGAAAGAATAAACAACACAGACCAAATCCGGAATCCCTCTAGCCATCAATAAGCTGTACCAAGAAATGGAGAAAATACCGTCCAAAACGACACAGCTGCGCTAAGAAACGACAATGCCAAAGGACAGAGACCTACTCCTCCACAAGTGAGCAACACACCAGAAACAAAGCAATCGGATTCCTTAATGCACACTACACCCCATAACACGACCAGAAACCCTAAAAAATACAACACTCCAGAACGAAAAAAACAGAGCCTTCGCCTCTGATAACCAAAATATGGGAGGTCAATCAAGCAGCTCAAAATAAATGGCTTCGAAACAGTACCCTAAAGCAACAATAAAGTCCACACCAGCACACACATCAATTCACTGTCAGAGCAATCATTATACTGACAGAAGAAACAATCAAGAAAAACCACCGAAACGGCCAGGATGAAGTCCAAGAATGCCGATAAACGACCAAGATTCAGCCATTAAAACTCAATACAAGCTACCCAACGTCGATCAAATTGTTGTCCAACGTCCAATCAATCAATGAAAGAGTTAACATGAATCTAAATCTTTACTAGGGGCACTTGTTCTCACTAGGAGGAGCTAGGAGATAGAGTTGGAATTGTTGGTGGTGGAAGGCCAGCAAACGCTGAGCACTGAACAAAACAATGGTTTTGATTCACGTTGGATGTATCGTGCAACTGATTGCTCTTCTAGTCTGAAAATATTAAAATTAAAAATTGTGAGTGTGGAAATACTAAAATAAAAAAAAATGTGAGTTTGTAAATATTTTTAATTGTGAGTTTGTAAATGTTAAAATATTTAAGGAATTTTTTATTTAATAAAGATAACAATTAAATTTTAATGAGTTTAAAAAATATTTAATGAATTTTGAAATGAAAATATTAAAATATTTAATGGTTTTTTAATTAAAAAAATTATATAGTAAAAAAAAGGGATTGTAATATTTTTATTTAATAATAATTTTGAAATTATTATATTGAATTTTTAATGAGTATATTGTTGTTGTATATAAAGAATTTTGTTTAAGAGAGATATTATTCTAAAAGCTTGAATCACTTTAAAGTTATGACATTTCAAAAAGAAAAGATACAATATCACGACATCTAAAAAAGAAAAAGTACAAGATCATAACATTTCAAAAAGAAAATGGGTATGGCACTACTACAACAAATACACAATAGGGTTTTAACATAGTGTAAAACATAGTCACCAAATTTAGTCCAATATTGAACTAACATGGAAATTTGGAAATTCCATTCACTTGATATACAACAAATAAACAATAGGGTTTTAACATAGTGTAAAACATAGTCACCAAATTTAGTCAAATATTCAACTAACATGGAAATTTGGAAATTCCATTCCATTCACTTATAGGTTTAATTGATTGACACAATTTAGAGTGAGATAAACCTCCTTATTCGATTATCACCTAACATACTCAATTCTCATTTAATAGTTCATCAAACATAGTTATTAGAGACTTGTGAGTGGGTATTTAAATTCTCTGAAATATACACTATGGTTACTATAATAACTATGGTTACTATAATATGCAGATTGTGATTGTGGACATAGTGTGAGGAAGTTTCAAGGTTTTGTAAAATATCCATTTCATATATAAATATAACATCATCTTAATCTATAATAAAGGAACTGAAGTTATTGATGGTTTCTATTTTCTTCTTTTCCCACTAGCAAAATCAATAAGTGGTGTAGGCCTTATTACAAGAATACAAATTTTAAGTAGCCATATCAACAGAATCCCTCAAATAAAAACAATCAAAATTCTGAACTGAAGAGTTTAAAATGAAATTGGTTTCAAACCACTGACTAATGCTTCTATTCACAAAACAATATATTACTTTTTCAATGATAACTAGAAAAAAACTTCAACAATGCAACAAGTTGCCATTGGTGAGGTCGATTTCTCGAATTTCAATACTGCTACAAGAATAATAAATTCGATTAATGGGAAAACATAAAAAAATCTCTGTTTTGGTTCTCCTAATTGTATTTCCACAAAACACATTTGATCTTGTTGGGATGCTAAACAAGATTTACATAGGATATATTTGATTACATAAAACACGAAATGATTTGTTCCTTAAGGAAATCATTCACCAACAACACAGATCATACTTTATCTACACAAGATTTATTTCAAAGTAAAGAAAATGTTACAAGAATGTTGAGGCTTGTATTTTCATTTTGACCCATATATCGCGCATTTTCCAATGTCCAAAAACATATATACCTAAGAGAGATGTTCTGCGTCTTCATTGAACCAATAAGCAAAATAAATAAATGCACAAAGTTATGTGTAGTTGGGTAAAACAATCACAACATTTTGTTATTTTAAATACCCAGTCAAACTTTCAAAAAATCCAACAACTTCCATTCGCACATAAATTTGCATCTCATTTACACAGATTCGAGTTAAAAAGAGGAAGATCTACGAACGTTTGGTTTCTTACACACAATAAAAACTTCTCCATATTGCACTACACATTAGCTCTCTAACTCTCTCAAACTGAAGATTCAATGTATACATAAACAGAGGGATCCCCTCTCTTCCTTGAATGAGGGACTCGAGATCTAAAATTTGAAATCACATCCCTAACTCAACTCTAATAGGCTGATAGTTTTACAAATTTGAATTTATCTTATGTAGCTAATACCACCCTAATCAAATCCGTGAGATGTAGAACAGTCACTGGAGGGGTATGGTTAAGACGCTTCTAAGCGGAAAGGTTGTTAGTTCAAATCCCATGGATACCAAAAAGTCCAACCATGTTAGGGGTTGGTGTGGTCCACGCTGGTTCCGATCCCCGTGTGATTTTGACAGCTTAGATACCCCTAGTTCGTGGTAACTTAAACAATGGAAAACCTGCTAGTCAGAAGGCTTCTTCCACTTGCCAAAAAAAAAATACCACCATAATAAAATTAAACTACTATTCTATCCCTAATTTCAAACAACAAACTTTAATCAACCCCTATTTCCAAGGATCCAACTCCTTAATCAACACCTAATCAATGTTCTAGAAGCTATTCGACTCAATAGGAGTGATGCTCCTTCATCAATAAGCCTATAGTTCTTCTACATACACATGTATAAGTTTCGGTCCTAAGTATTTCTCTCCAACGAATTGACTGTTATCGCCATTATTATGTATTGTTGTTTGAACGTAAATAATACAAATGTACATCAACTTTTAGGTTGTATTTCATAACATTTTCAATGGATGGAAAATGGAAAGGGTTTTGCCTCCCATCTTTGTTTTTATCATTGTTTTACCTAACCCACAATGTTCTCCATTGAAATTGGAGATGCTGCTTTCATAATTTCTCAGTTTGAGAAGCTTTATGTCACCTTTATCTTTCTTGGTGAAGTGATGAGAAGCCTTACTATCTTTGACCTAAAGCAAAGAGAATTTGGCTGAGGATTGGATGTTTGATGTATATAGTGATTTGTTCTTAAATAACTTTGGCAATGGGAACAAAACGTGTGCGTGAGTATAGGTAGAAAAATAACAGATACTGTTTTGAGAATGGACAAGTTTTGATCCATCTGAACAATGTAAATAGAATTTACGATTTTTTTTTTATGAAAAAAAGGTAGAAAAATAACGATTACATTCTTTAGTGTGTGATAATTGTACATTCAAGTCTTTATTTAACTTTAGTTTATATATACATATATATATATTAAAAACATTCTTTAATGTGTGAGTTACCAATGATAATAATTTGTCTTGAGTTGTCTTTTTCATTTTTTATTATCTTGATGAGATATTAGGTAGTCATGCAAAATAAGATGCTATATTTTGTTATATAAAATCTTAAAAATAAATTATTTAATAATTTAACAAATCCATGCATTCAATTGTTTTTAAAAAGTTAAATTTGATTTTTTTTCATAAGTAAATATTTTTTATTTAAATAATATTAATTATTTAACAAATTAATAAAATATATTTTAAATTAAAATGATATTCGTATTTGTATATCTGCATCTCCTCATATGTAGTTTCTATGCATTGAGAAAGGCCTATTATTTATCCACTAGACTATCCACTCATATTAGAGGTTGTAAAGAAGCTATATTGGCTCATAATTTAGACATATAAAATAAGTCGTGAACTCAAGAAAGGAGGGAAGTTGGAATAAAACTCAATCGAAGAGACCATAGAAACACGTGGTTGTTATAAAGTTCAATGAAAGATGGTAATGTCCTACTTTCTATTCGTTTAATCGTTCAACCGGGAATTCAACTTTCCTCTCTTTTTCTAGCATATTTTCAAAGAAGCTAATGCGGAGGTTGATGGTCTATCCAAGAAAGGAGAATCCTATTTAACCGACCATTTGCACCGATCGGACGACCGCGGTCGTTGGACGTGACCGCTCACGCGACCGCGGTCATCCGATCGGTGCAAATGGTCGGTTCGAAAGTGAACTCCTCCAAGAAAGGCTTGCTTCTGTCGGTTGGTTTCATTGATAAATGGAAACTAGCTGATGGTCTAATGGTCCCTATGGATCGATCTTGTTTTTAGTCTTCTCCCTATTTTGTCATTCATGATATTGTTGAGTTTTTTGTATGATTTTTCAGGACATCTGGATAGCATATTGCTAGGTATGACTAGCTAGTTTCCCATTGGTTGAAGTTATATTAAACCCTCCGAGTTGTAAAACAATTATTAGAGATGTAATGACCTAACGGTCAATGAACAATATGGTTTTAATATATAAAGCTATGATATTTTCTAAGGAAAAAAAAACTAGTTCGGGTGGATACAAGATTGTTTATCCATCACTCCATCCTTTTGGGTGATTCGCCTTAAACTTTTTCAATTTTTTTCAAGTTGTTAAATTATCTATAACATCAATGCTATAAGAAATATGTAGAAAATATGATGTTATAAGAAATAAAACTAATTTGCGGCCATAAGGCATATGATGTCACTCTTTCTCAGATTAGACATGCAACATATTTACAGAGAGCATAGCCAGTGTGCAGATGACCTCTCTAAGGAGGCCCTAATTTTGGCCCCTGGCCTCTGTTATATTTCTGAGTTTTACGATGACTCAGTCATCGAGTTTGGTAAATTTCAGCTCTTTTAAGTTAGTGCCAGAGTTGGGCTCCCTCTATTTTTAGGGCACTGTTGTTTTTTCTCGTATGACTATGGATGATATGTATAATGGACCTCCTTGGAGGTGCCCTCTGTTCGCCCTTTGTGCTCTCTGGCAATATGTCAGGATGTCATAGAGTACCTTCTTGGTCTCTCACTTCCGTGATGAGTACTGATCACAGGTCAGTATTTCTCCTAGTGCACTTTGTTGAGATCGGTAGCACTTGTATTGCTGATGCCTGTTTTTGGCCACACACCGGTATGTAAAATGCCCTTTGATTCTTCATAAATATCAAGAAAAAGATTTTTTCTTCTGAAAAAAGAAATAAAACCAATTAGTTTGATTTTTACGTAACTTTGAGTTTACTCCTATTTCCCATGTAGCTACTCACGAATAATTTACCTTTATCAGCATTGCATTTAGTTCCCTAGTTATCCTTTATAAGCACTGTTAGTCTTTAAACTCTTCTTAACTACTTGCCTTATGTGGACGACTCCATCCTCATTTTTTATCAATAATATATATATATATATTTTTACTGTATTTGAATTTGTATTTTGATAAGATACATACATTTTCTAAACAATATGATTAGTTCATTAAAACACGTGACCTTGTCTTCTTCGTTTTCGACCCTTTGTTTCTTTTAGTTCGGAATTAGTTAACTGTCGCATCACTGAACACAATTTTGTCTTTATTTATTAAAAATTTGTTGATTTAGTTTTCTTGTTTTTTATTTTAAAACTATTTAAATTGATTTTTATTAAAATTCTTATAATGTCAGTCATTAATAATCTTAATATTCTAATATTTTTTTAATCTTAATATTCTAATTTTTTTTAGTTACTTATGCAAATTTTAATATTCTTATAATCTTAGTCATTATATTATTTTAAAGTAAAATATCACGTTAAATTTGAGGACAAATTATATAATTATAAACTATTAATTTTTTAAGATTAGATATATTAATGAGTGAAATTTGAATTTAAATAAAAATGTAACTTTTTCATAATATAATTAATTAATTATTTGATAGATTATTTTTTGGAATAGTTTATTTATTTTATGTTTTAGAATTTTTTTATGGTTTTATTGAATATGTAAAGTTTTTTTTGGCAAAATCTAAATTTGGAAGCTTTTAAATTATGTTTTTTAAGTATATAAATAAAATCAAAATCTTCAAATATTTTTATAACACTAAGATTATGCAATTATGCAATTTCTACCACTAATATAAGTAATTTTATTTTTTTTAAATTTTCAACTAAATGATGAATAAAAACAAACCTAAAAATATATTAAAAAAATAGAAAATAGAAAATATTTAAATTACTCCTTATTTTTTCTTTATGTTAATATTTTTTAATTTTAAGATTTCTGGATTTATTATGTTGAAGTTTAACCCAGTATCTTTCATAGGTATTTATTTATTTTATTTCGTCAATTGTATGATGGTGTATCTTTATTGTTATGTATTCACGTTGGATGTATTATGCAACTGATTGCTTCTTTATTAAAATTAAAAATTGTGAGTGTGGAAATACAAAAATTAAAAAATTGAGAATTTAAAAATTGAGAATTTAAAAATATTAAAATATTTAATGAGTATTTTTATTTTATAAAGATACTAATTATATTTTAACGAGTTTAGAAAATATTAAAGATTAAATTATTTAATGAATTTTGAAAATATTAAAATATTTAATAGTTTTTTAATTAAAACAAGTTTAATAGTGAAAGTAATGTTATTAAGGATTGTTAGTAATGTTATTACTGTAGCAATGTTAGTGATGTTATCACTGTTGCAATTAATATTTTTTTCCGAGTAAAATTACTTAGTTTTGACTGTTGTTAATATGTTAATGGTTTCGGAATCAATACTTAAATGATTAGAATTGATGAGACTGTATCTAACGAATTAAATCCTTTGTTGTTGTAACTGATTGGATATTCTACTGTGTATTTCCTGTATGTATCAATTATGTAAATCTTCCTTTATTTCTACATTTTGAACTTGGAATGTCGATTGAACTAATAACGCTGGTTTATGGTTTAGATCTATATTTTTTGAGGTTATGAATGCAATCTAATTACATGGGGAAAAACCTTAATTTCACGGTATGAATTCGTAATTAACCATGCAACTATCTTAAGTGTTTCTGCACTCCGAAGTCCTCCTGTGGAAGGCGGGAGGCGGAAAGAGAAACATAAAATAATAAGGTATAATGTGGTCTTTACGCACCCCGAAGTCCTCTCGCGGAAGGCAGAAGGTGGAAAGAGAAACATAAAATAGTAAGGCCAAAGTGGTCTTCTGCACCCAGGAATCTGCCATGCGGAATGCGAAAGGCGAAAGGCAGAAGGCAGAAGATGAAAAGGAAAATCTAAAGTAATGTGGGTTTTCTGCACTTCGGGATCCGCCTGCGGAAGGTGGAAAACATGAAAACGACAAGGTAGAAGGTTATGTTCCACACCCTAGAATCTGACTGCGGAAGGCAGAAGCAAAAAAGAGCCAAAAAATTCTAAGGTAAAAGTGTGTTTCCCGCACCCCAGAATCCGCTTGCGGAAGGCGAAAAATGGGAAAAAGGTTAAGGAAAAACCGTCTTTTTGATTTCCAAGATCTGCCTATGGAATGCAGAAGGTGGAAAGGTAGAAGGCAGAAGATAGAATGTGGCTGAATAATTCCGTAAAAAGTTATGTTTTCGAATCCCGAGTTCCGCAACAGAAGGCGAAAAGTGGCTGAATGATTCCGTCGAATGTTGAGTTTTTGATTCTCGAGTTCTGCAGCGGAAGGAGGAAAGGCAGAAGGCGATAAGTTGTTAATTGATTCCATCGAATGTTGAGTTTCCGACTTCTGAGGTCCGCAACGAAAGGCAGAAAGGAGGAAGTTGGAGGGCGGAAAGTCAAAGAACAAGGTGGTCGTTTAAGGGAGTTTCCGATTCTCGAAGTCCGCAGCGCAAGGCGAAAGGGCGGAATGCAGAACACAGAATCAGAACTGTGGAATGGTTCTTGCGGAAGAACAATAACTTAGCTTTTTGAGTTTTTGTTTGGAAATCTATTCTTTTTGAAAAAGGGTTTCTAAGTTTTTAAGGAATCGATGATCAGTTTATCTGGCCATGGTTATGATTTAAACTCTCTTTTTGATTGTTAATACTCTATAATAGTTAAGGTTTTCTTTAATATGTCTGAAGATATACGGTCATAGAATTTTTTAATTATGTTGGGAATTTGAGGTATGTTACATAATCACTTTAAAGTTATGACATTTCAAAAAGAAAGGATACAATATCATAACATATAAAAAAAGAGTACAAGATCATAACATCTCAAAAAGAGAATGTGTATGACGCTGCCACAACAAATGAACAATAAGGTTTTAACATAGCTGAAAACATGGTTACCAAATCAAGTCAAATATTCTACTAACATGGAAATTTGGAAATTCCATTCACTTAATGGGTTTAATCGATGGAAACAATTCACAGTGGGATAAACCTCCTTATTAGATGATCACCTAACATACCCACTTCTCATTTAATAGTTCATCAAACATATTTATCAAGTTTATGATTAGAGACTTGTGACTAGGTATTTAAATTCTTTGAAATATACACTATGGTTACTATAATATGCAGATTGTGATCGTGGACAAAGTGTGAGGAAGTTTCAAGGTTTTGTAAATAATCCATTTCATTTATAAATATAACATCATCTTAATATGTAATAAATTCAATAAGTGATGTAGGCCTTACTACAAGAATACACTAGTAGCCATATCAACAGAGTCCCTCAAAAGAAAACATCTGAATTATGAGATGAAGAGTTTAAAATGAAACTCGTTTCAAACCGTTGACCAATGCTTCTATTCACGAAACAATAGATTTCCTTTTCAATGATAACTAGAAAGAAACTTCAACAATGCAACAAGTCGCCGCTGGTGAGGTTGATTTCTCAAATTTCAAGACTACTACAGGAACAAGAAATTCCATTAATGGAAAAACACAAAAATTCTTTGTTTTGGTTCTCCTAATTGTATTTCCACAAAACACATTCAATCCTTTTGTTGGGATGCTAAGCAAGATTTACACATGCTATATTTGATTACATAGAACACCAAATTATCTATTCCTTAAGGTAATCATTCACCAACAACACAAATTATACTTTATCTGCACAAGATTCATCTCAAAGCAAAGAAAGTGTTACCAAAATGTCGAGGTGTGTATTTTCATTTCAACCCATATATCACGCATTTACCAATGTCCAAAAACATATATACCTAAGAGAGATGTTATGCATCTTCATTTGAACCAATAAGCAAAATAAATAACCTCACAAAGTTATGTGTAGTTGGGTCAAACAATCACAACATTTTGTTATTTTGAATGCCCAGTCAAACTTTCAAAAAGTCCAACAACTTCCATTCACATAGAAATTTGCATCTCATTTACACAGATTCGAGTTAGAAAGAGGAAGATCTATGAATGGTTGGTTTCTTACACAATAAAAAACTTCTCCATATTACACTACACATAAACTCTCTAACTCTCTCAAACTGAAGATTCAACGTATACATAATCAAAGGGAACCCCTCTCTTCCTTGAATGAGGGACTCAAGATATAAAATTAGAAATCACATCCCTAACTCAACTCTAATAGGTTGATAGTTTTGCAAATTTGAATTTATCTTGTGCAGCTAACACCACCCTAATCAAATTAAACTACTATTCTATCCCTAATTTCAAACAACAAACTTTGATCCGCCCTATTTCTAAGGATCCAACTCCTTGATCAACACCTAATCAATGTTCTAGAAGCTATTCGTCTTGGTAGGAGTGATGCTCCTTCATCAATAAGCCTAAATTTATTCTACGTACACATGTATAAGTTTCAGGTCCTAAGTATATGTCTCCAACGAACTGACTATTATTGACATTATTATGTATTGTTGTTTGGACGTAAATAATACAATTGTACAACAACTTTTAGGTTGTATTTCATAACATTTTCAATGGATGGAAAATGGAAAGGGTTATTCCTCCCATCTTTGCTTTTATCATTTCTTTACCTAACCCAGAATGTTCTCCATTGAAATTGGAGAGGACGCTTTCATAAAATTTCTCACTTTGAGAAGCTTTATGTAACCTTTATCTTTCTCGGTGAAGATATGAGAAGACTTACTATCTCCGACTTAAAGCAAAGAGAATTTGGTTGAGGATTGGATGTTTGATCTATATAGTGATTTGTTCTTAAATAACTTTAGAAATGGGAAACATGGTTGTACATTGGAAAAGAAAGCACGTTTAGGGTCTAGATAGAAAAATAATGATGAAACTGAGTATAATCAATAAGTAAAGTGTTACTAGTCACCAAAGATTTGATCCCAAACCTTCTATTTACAAAGAGGTCAAAATTTCGCATTTTAGGAGCAGGGAGGATGGTGTGTTGCCATGGTAGGGTTTCTCAGAGAAAACGAAGGACACCCTATTACATAAATCTTACAGTGGTGTCAGCATTTGTCCATGGCTCAGTCTGTATTCAATCCTGAACACCCGAGTTTATTGTTACTCATTCTATCTTTTTTTTGTCAGTTATCTTTACCCTGTGTGTTTTTGGATTGGTATTACCTACCCTATTCGACATTTTCTTGGGATGGTGGTTGTGTTTTGTTTCATGTTGTGGGTGTTACAGGTTTTATGCTCTGCTGGTTTGTTACAGTTTCTTTTGTGGTGAGCCTCTGTTCTGGTCTCATGAGGGTCAGGTTGCCATGCTGTCCCTTACAGACGGTGGTGACATGGAGTTCCTCCCCTTCCCCAAGGGATTAGTACCAATCATGCACAAAAAGTGGGAATTTTTTGAGATTTTTCTTTGCCTCTGTGTTTGTTTGATAGTATCGTAGGGTTACCATCTCTGCATGAGTTTTTACATTGTTTGCCCTTTGTGTTATTTCTGATACTTGTTTTCCTTTTATGCCTCTGTTAGTGTGCATTTTTTTCTGGCACTGATTGTGCCTCGCTTCACGGGGTTGACTTATGGGGTTTCTCTATTTTTATCTGGGGCACTTGGTTATTTATCCTTAATCCTCCCGTTTTTTGCGGTGTTTCTGTCCTTAACTACATAATTCATTATCCTCTCTTTTTGTATTACGGGTTTGGCGGTTTGGTCATCTTTTGTGAAGCTTTGTCTTGACGGGGTGCCTGGCTCACTTCGTATGTTGGGTTTTTGGCCCGTGTGCTCTATGTTAGGGTTTTTACTTTTGGAGAAGCCCCATCCCAACGGGTGAACGACGTTTTGGTTCTGCGCCACCTTTTGGGTTTCACCCTACTTGGGTTTTGTTGTCTAATGGATATTTCTCCTGACAGGGGTGTCGGGAATCTTGGTTGTTTCTCTCGGTGCCTTTTGTTTGTCTCATGCCTGGTGCCTCACTATGAGTGAGAAGTGGGACTCCTCACACCACCATAGGAAGCGAAAAGTCAAGGGTATCAAAGCCCTCACGGGCAAGTTTTGTTATGTGCTCGGGCACAATATTTTCATGGACTATGTTGATTCCTTGTGTTTGAGAGCACTGGTGGGTAGGCTGGAATATTGTCATCTGGGGAAGAAAGATTGGGTGGAATAGGCATCGGCACATTGGAAGCCATTGCTTACCTACATTCCGCCTATCAGTTTTCTCTCCAATGGATGGATAGTCTTTGTGTTCTTAGAAGTTAAACATGCGTCTGTCATCCTCGACTCACTGTGGAGAATTGGAAATGGTTCCCTGGTTTTGGGTCACTGGCATGTGCATTTTGACCCTCTGAGGGAAAGGGTGACTAAGCGCCACCTCTGGGTTCTCCTGCCCTCACTACCCTTTCCCCTGTGGAGCAAAAGTATTATTGAGGGTATTGCCAATACTATTGGCAGATTCGTAGTGGTTCAAGATGACTTCCATCTCACATACGATAAGAGGATGGCAAGGGTGCTTGTAGAGATGGATATATCTCATGGTTTGCCAGCAGAGGTCGAGATACTTTGTAAGGAGTGCCTATTGGTTCAACGATTGGACTATCTCCATGTCCCTTTTCGTTGCAGTCGATACCATGATATTGGGCATCTTCGAAGAACCTGCCCTCTCCTTCTTAGAGGTTCGTCATGCTCCAGCAAGGATGGATCTCCTGCTTCACACTGTCCTTCAACTACATTTGCTCCGGCACATCCTAAGACGGGTATTTATTCTCAGGCTGTCTCTCTTTTTGGTGATGTCTCTGATTCTCTGCTTGATGCTATAAATGAGATTGATGCGGTTCCTGTCCCAGACTGTGTTTTTTTAGCGGCCCCTATCTTGGCCTTCTCTGCTGTGACACCTCCCCTCTCTCCTTCCTGCACCTTGGCTTCTCTTCCCCGTGCTCCTATACCCCAAGACTCTATCCCATCTCCTTATCCCTTGATACCTTCTTTATTTTCACATGAGGACTTCCCACCTCTTCCTTGACCTGCTTCTCCTCCTCCACTTGTCCCCTCTCCACACAGTCCCGTATCTTCCCCATCCTTTTCAGATCCCTCGCTCTGGAAATCCCTATCGATCTTCTCGGAAAAAACCCCTTCTTCTCCCTCTATCCTCCCTCTGAATTCCATATGTTACTGTCCAGAAAAAAAAGAGAGGAAAAATCTGACCCTTCAGCGTATTTGTCCACTGTCTCTCCTCCTTATACTCCCCTCTCTGTACGTATTAAAAATGCTGCGAGAGGTAACCTTCATCGGGGACTTAGAGCACCGCCTCCCCTCCCTGTTGTTCCTTAATTAAAATTTTGTCGCTTAATGTTCGTGGTTTGGGACGCAAGACCAAACAATGCTTCCTTCATTCCCTTCTCCTCTTGATCACTCCTAACCTAATTCTCTTCCAGGAAATGATGTGTAGCACTTACCCAAATCTCCTTGCTTTTTCTAAACTTATGCCTAATTGGGAATTTTGTGAAACAAGTGCCTCGGGCCTCTTGGGAGGCTTACTCACGGCCTGTAACACTCTTTCTGTTAGATGTCGTGCCTTTGAAACTGTTGTGGGGATCCTTGTCAAGGCAAGGTTTCGTGGTCTGTCAACTCCTTTGGCTATCCTTAACTGCTATGGTTCCTAAAGAAACATGGAACTCTTTTGGGAAAAATCCCTTATTGTGGGTCTTCTCAACACTCCTAACTTGATCCTTGGAGGAGACTTAAACCTGAATCTGAGTGCCTTAGAGATCTAGGGTAATAAGGCTGTCATCGATCCTCTTGGTCCACATTTCAAACAACGTTTTGCTTCGGTAGATCTTGTGGATATTTCTCCACTTTTTGCGGACCCACCTGGAGAAATGGGAGGGATGGGGAAGATGGGATCTGTAAAAGACTCGACCGTTTCTTGTTTTCCTCTTCTTTGGTCCCTGAACTTAACATGCACCGTGTGCGGGATCACCCTTCTGATATCTCTGACCATTTTTCGATCTGCCTTGAATGGAACAATAGGGAGGGATCCTGTAACTACCCCTTCAAATTCAACAGGTCCTGGCTATCAGATCCGGATTTCACTCAAATGGTTAAAAGTTGTTGGTCTGTCTTGATACCCTTAGCTGTGGATGATGATATGGACTTACTTTCTCATAAGCTCAAATTGCTAAAAAGGGAAGTCAAGTCTTGGATTAAAAAAGGAGCTGATATGGAGAAGGAATCACTTAGACTGGATGATGAAATCGGTGCCCTTCTTAATTATTCTTCCTTGGGTATTCTCTCCCATGAGGGACAATTGACTTTGAATATGCTCATATCTAAAAAAAAGGCTTTTCTGGAGCACTACCTGCTCACATGGCAACTCAAGAGCAAGGAAAAATGGGTAGTGCTTGGTGACTCAACTACTAAGTACTTTCATGCCTTGGCTTCGGGGCGCAAGAATCAGAATGCTATTTGGGATTTAGAGGATGAAGAAGGACATAGTGTGGAGGAGGAGGCAGCTCTTAAGTAACTGGGACTAAGACATTTCTCTCACATCTTCAGAGATGATAAGCAAACCTGTATTTTGGACCAGCTCAAAGTTGTCATGCTTTACCCTTCTATGCTCTCTACTGAGGATGCTTGTGGTTTCATTGAAAGTTTTTCTATGTCAGAGATTGAGGGTTCTTTGAGATATTTCTCAAAGGATAAGAGTCCGGGTCCAGATGGCTGGCCAGTTGAATTCTTTCTTCACTTTTTCGACCTAGTGGGTAGGGATTTACTTAAAGCGGCGGAAAGTTCTAGGATATCTGGAAGGATTACTCCCTCTCTAAATTCCACTTTCCTTGCCCTGATTCCTAAGAAGGACAAGCCTACTACCTTTGCTGACTTTAGGCCCATTTCTCTGTGTAATTTGATATATAAGCTCATTTCTAAAATTATTGCTGTCAGATTTAAACCGCATTTGGACTCTCACATTTCCCAGGAACAATTTGGGTTTCTAAAAAATCGTCAAATTGTCAAGCCCATTGGTATTACTCAAGATATTCTTCATACTGCTAGAACAAAAAATACTTGTGCTCTCATTCTTAGGCTGGACTTGGTAAAAGCCTTTGACAGATTAAATTGGTCATATATTAGACTCATTTTGATCCAGATAGGAGTGCCTCTGATGGGAATCAATTGGATTATGGGTTGCTTATTATCAGCTAACTTTGCTGTGTTGGTTAATGGTACTCCATCAAAGTTTTTAAGTGCATCCAGAGGCATTAGACAAGGTTGCCCCTTGTCCCCCCTGCTGTTCATACTTGTTATCGAAGGTCTTAGTATCCTGATTAAAGATGCCAGGGATAATGGTCTTATCAGAGGTATTGAAATCTCATCGGCCCTTGCTATTACTCACCTCTTATTTGTGGATAATGTTATTCTTTTAGGAACTGGTACCCTGCATGAATGGATGGCCTTCGAAGTCATTCTCAGTACCTTCTACAAGGCGTCTGGCATGAGCATCAGTTTGGAAAAATCGGGCTTTCTCTATAATAATATCGATGAAGAAACCCTTCTCAGTATTGCTAGGGTTCTACCTTACAAAATGGATACTATTTCTATAGGCTTCAAGTATCTTGGTTATTTCCTTAAACCACTGGGGTACAAGATAAATGAACGGATTTGGCTAATTCAAAAATATGAAAAAAGGATTTATCTTTGGTCTCATAAATATCTTTCCCTTGGTGGCAGATTGGTACTTGTACAAGCAATGTTATCTAGCCTACCTGTCTACTGGCTTGCCCTTGCTCCAATTCCAGCCTATGTCTTGGATAAACTTAGAAGGTTAACCTTTGCTTTTCTCTGGGGCTCCACAGGGGCAAATCGCAAGTATCATTTGACGAATTGGATGCACCTTTCTTGGCCAAAAGAGAAAGGAGGCTGGGGTATTAAAAACCTTCCATGGTTTAGCACGGCCTTGAGATTAATTTTTTTTTTTATGGTTCTTCAAGGAAATAGTCTGTGGCATTAAATTTTAACCAACAAATATTTGAAGAATCAACCTGTTGTGTCTTGGCTCAGAGATAAAAAATTCACTGTTCGTGGTGCCTCTGTGATCTGGAATGGTTTCCTGCACACTCTTTCGTGGCTGGGAAAATGCCTGGCATGTCATGTTGGAAATGGCCAGAATATCCTTGTGGGTGTTGAACTGATTATTAGAACTCATTCCCTATCAGATCTTCCCCTGGGTCTCAGAGAATATCTTGAGGATCTTGGCATTGTTTCTCTTAATCATGCACATAACATCCTCCCGGGTTTGCACAATTATTGGTATATGGCAGAAAACTTGAATATTGTAGGAAACTGGAAATTAGCATGGGATAATTACACTGGGTGTTTGGAACAAGGTAGGATTCGTCTCAATCCACTTGCTGATTCCTTAGTATGGACCCATAATAAACATAATGGTAATGTTACGGTGGAGCTGGTGTATGACCTGATTGTCCTCTCTTCTTCCCCTCTGACTTGTAGTAAACTTCTTGCTTTCCTCTGGTCTTGCAATATCCCCATGAAAATTTGATGTTTCATCTGGTTGGCATTGACAAACAAAATTCTCACATGGGACAGTATCCAGAAAAGAGGCTGGATCGGGCCTGGCATCTATGCACTTTGTGGATCAGGTGAGGACAGTGTTCAACATATTTTTACTTCTTGTTATGTCTTGAAGATAGTTTATGAAAGCCTAAGTGATCGGTTTCACTTACAGCCTCTTTCCAAGAGTGATAGTCTCAGTTTTTTTTTGTTACTTGGATATCACGGTATTCTAGACACTCTGAGTGTTGTTACCTTCCTTTTTTTTTCATCTGGTGTATTTGGAAAGGACATAATCACTGTATCTTCAAAGGAAAAAATCCATCTATCTTGGGCATACTCCACCAGATTGATTATTATTTCTAGTTGTATCCAGCTTCAAGTTTAAAGATAAAAAAGCCCAGGATTTGTGGATCGGGCCCAACTTTAGTCTTCCCCTATGGCTTCTTTGATGGGGCAGCTGCTGATTATAAGGGCGGAGTAGGTTTTTGCTTGGTCCTAAATGAGTCTCACTCTTTTGAGTTTGCAATGGGGGCGGGATTTTGCACAAATACAAACGCTGAATTGATGGCACTATGGGCACTACTGTCTGTGGCAAATTTGATGCGGATCCCATGTTTGAATATATTTGGAGACTTAGCAGTTACCATAAATTGGGCAAACTTCCATGCCTCCTTGGATCCTCCGGATCTAAGTCACTGGTGCATGGATACAAGAAGGCTCATCTCTTGTTTCCTTCACTTGTCCTTCAGTCATACATATCGAGAACACAATCATCTTGTAGACAGACTATCAAAATCTGCCCTGTCTTTGGCTCCTGGATGTGGTTATTTCACTGAGATTCTTGAGGGCCATTTGGTCTTATCTGATACTTTCCAGCTCTTTTGAGCTCAGTGCAGGAGCTTTGCTCTCCTTTTTTATGCACCCCTTTGTGGATTAATGTATATGGAGCGGGCTCTTTTGATAGAAGCTCTGCACTTTTGTGTCCTTGATTTGTATGATTGATAGGGACAGGTTACAATTGCATGTCTTCTTGATGCCATGGTTTCTTTAGACTTCTGATGTATGGTCCGGGACCCCTCCCCATTGCCTGCTTAAGAGTGCTTGAGACATGTTCCTGGATACTAGCTGTAACAGATTACATACATGTTTTTGATTGATTGTAACCCTATTGATAGGGGAAGCATGTCAGATGCCCTTTGATTCACTTATTGAATAACAAGGTCAGGCTTTTTTCCTTCTGAAAAAAAATAATGATGACACTCTTTAGCATGAGATCTTTGTACATTCAAGACTTTATTTAACTTTAGTTTATATATATATATATATATATTTTGTTGTTAAGTATTTTTTTTCCTAGTTAAATTATCTCATGGAAAACTCTTCGACATTTCTGTTCACCTTAGATTCTTTAGGGTAATGGGACATCTATTACTAGATAACATTCGCAAATGTCATCTCAGTCATCATTGTTTAAATAAAAACACGCCACATTTTTTCATGCGGAAAAACCTCTTTTCTGTTATTTCGAAGGAATCAAGGAAAGCTCACACACGAATGAGAAAATCTAATCAAACTTCACCACTTCCGTAGATGGTAGGTCATGCAAGCTATCAACTGAACATCCAAGCCATAATGAAATAACCCATTACTAATATATGTAATAATAATACAAATAATTTGTCATTTCCATGCATTGAGTTGTCTTTTTCATTTTTTATTATCTTGATGAGATATTAGGTAGTCATGGAAAATAAGATGCCATATTTTGTGATATGAAATGGTAAAAATAAATTATTTAATAATTTAACAATTCCATGCATTCAATTGTTTTTATAAAGTTTTTTTTTCATAAATAAATATTTTTATTAAAATAATATTAATTATTTAAGAAATTAATAAAAGATATTTTTAATTAAAATGATTTTTTTTTGTTTGTAAAGTTGCGGTCATCTATTAAACTGCAGAAATCTAAAATACATAATAGTTGACCGTCTGTGGTGGCTTAAGTGAATGGAACCACCAACCCAGGTGCTCAAAAAGGTCAAAATGGCTATGCCTAAAGTCATAAAACACCTACCCTGGAGAGGGAGACCGGGCAGTTTACGAAAATATACATTGTTTGTAATAGGCTATAGTACCATGACTAAAGTATAACATGCTATAAAACAAACTAAGACAAAAAAATTGGAAATCACATAGTGGATCTGGAACCTCCTTAGGTTGCCTTGTCGGTTGCATTCTCATCAGGTTGGACCAACACCTCCTCTATGATTGGGCAGTTGGATTTTTCTTCCTTAGTCGGCTCCTATGGAGGCATCTTTACAGGTAGGGGTTCCTTCTTCCACCAAGGGGAAGAAATTCCTCCCATATCATTGTGAATTCACTTTGTTAGTAGCGAGCAAATTATTGAAGGAACTAGGAAGGGATCTGGTGTGTGCTCCTTTCCCTTTTGTGCAGTAGGCTTCGATGCTTGCTCCGTGCCTCCAACGGCCCCTGGACTCTCCCCATGAATCCCTTCTACCCCAACATTTTTTCCTCCAATATGGTGGCTCAGAGCATAATTCTGCCATCCAAATTCCAGACCGCCCATTTGAATTAGGTTGGCCTTGATAGTCTGTGTTGTTTCTTTAGCTGTGGACCAATTGGCCAACATATCCTCCATCATAACACCCAACATGTTATTTACGAGCCGGTAGTGGTTGACGTGACCCTCATTCTTGCTGGAGGCAAGGTGGTCTACAAGCAGGCGAGCTTTGCAATTGTCGATAAGCATCCAAACTGGAATGGAAACATTCTCCCCAAAACCATATACAGTTTCCCAGTCCATTCTAGTGGTGTTTCGACCGGCTCCCCCTCGTCTCAACATTCCCTATTGTGTCGGCATGGAAGATAAATAGGAGTCGGTCACAATCGCAGGTTCGCTGGAAGAAACATAGGATTAAGTAGCACTAATACACGAATGAGAGCTAAAGTCGACCCCACATTCATAGTTAACTAGTGAAAAATGGAAAACATAAACGCCACACGTGAGAAATACATGGAAATTGGGCCTCTATTAATGCCCATCATACCTTGGAGCTAGACCTAGCTCAACCAACTAGACACTTCCATCGGCGGGATTGAATGCGCTGGGGATTGGCACCTGGACTTATTAAATTCCCCTCTTAAATGACTGCCACGGTTCGGGCATGCTGGTCTATGCACCGTGAGCTTAGCGCTCGTTCCCCCCGCCACGACACCCGCATCCAAGTTTAATTAAAATGATATTAGTTAGCTAACGAATTAATAAAAATTTGTAAAGATAAATTGTTTTGTATACTAAACTTTCCAAAATAATTACTCTATTATTTAAATATAACTACTTTTTTGTTTTTATGAGTATTTTCTATTGAATTGAATGATTTCTTTGGTGTGATGTTGCAAATTCCATTAAATAGAGGAATAAAAAATTACACGTCCATGATGATTATGGGTTGGACTTAGATAATGGAACCACTATCCCAACTAGTCAAAATTACAGACCCGTTTAGTATGATCATAACAAAAAAAGATTACTAACATAGGAGACCAAAAATTAGGAGGCACGTACTCCACTATACTGCAATTTATCAAAGTATTAAACATAAGACTAATAAACAGACTGTAACAAAAAGACTTGAAATGGCATTCCGAGCTCGTGGGAGGTAGAGTCTTCAAAGGAGTCATAACCACAAATTACGGAGGGGGAACCTCCTATAGGGTGGGGCAGCCACCCTAGAAGTCATAATCAGAAGTGGTTACAAGATTTTTTACCGGAAGGGGAGAATACTTGCCACTCGGTTCCTTGTTGTCGCGAACGTGCTTACACAAAGGTTCAATTGTTGAGGGGATGGGAAAATGAACGCTGGTTGCCGCCGTCTAAACCAGAGCAAAGCCCCTTTCCGTCAACCTTCCATTCGTAGCACTGCCACATCCCATATCCGTGTTGCTTACTCGTCACTACTCGTTCTCTAGGCGCTTCTGGGAAAAGGTGGCATCCAGACCATTGAGCTGGTTTTCCAGGTCTGTCAGCTTTTGATCGAGAGAACCATGCTGCGTGCAGAGCTCCAATCACCCAACATATCCTCCATAAGAGTGCCCATCATATTATTTATGATCCAGTAGTGGTAAATTTTCCCACCACCCCTATCGGTGGCTAGATGTTCGTTAACCAGTCGAGCCTCCCAGTCATCGATCAAGACTCAGACTGGAATGGAGATTCTGGCCTCTTATCCGTCCTCCAACATCAAACTTAAGCCGCGTTGGGTTTTCCTGCAGCCACTGCTTCCTCTTCAAGGGGTTCATCTTTGCCTCAACATATAAAAACCAGGGCTAGATTAGGAAGCTGAGGGGAGCAACACTACGACCGAACTAGAGGCGAATTCAATCCTCTATGATGTAGAGAGAACCAACTGAGTGAAGTCGAGGAGGAAAACCAGAGACAAATACCATAGTCCACAACAAAGATCCACCTAATGATCCCTCCTGCGTCCATATCTCGCAACCTTAACTAGTCCAGGTGTAGAATCCCGATGTCCACACTCTCCATATCAATCGACATCAAACTAGAATTAATGGTGATGGTACTGGTTTGCCTCTCTCCCAGCTCTGGAGGGGACGTCCTCACCCACCCGCATTGAAGTTTTGGAAGGTCAGGGTGAGGACTTAAAGGCTCTAACATGCGTGGTGCCACGCATCCAACTCACAGATCGAGACGCTTTACGTTGCCGACATGACATGCAAGCACTCGCATCCGAGTGCTATTGAATTGAATGTTTCTTTTATTTATTGAGAAATATAAATAAGTAATAAATAATAGCTATATTGTTTAAAAATAACTACTTTGTTGTTTCACTCGTTGATATTCAATTTAAATTTTCTTTTCTTTAGTGTAAAATATAAATAAATATTTTTTATTAAAATGATTATTTATTATCAAAACAAATTGTCTTCAAAATAATATTATATTGTCCACCATCGAAACATGTTTTTTAAAAATTATTATTTAGTTTCAATAATTTTTTTATTATTATTGAAATTATTATTTATTATCAAAACAAATTGTCTTCAAAATAATCTTATACTGTCCACCATCGAAACACGTTTTTTTAAAAATTATTATTTAGTTAATTCTTTTTTTAAAAGTACAAGACCATGTCAAACTCGTGAATAAATTATATAATTTATAAATCATTGATTTTAAAGATGAAGCATATTATAAAGTGGAATTTGAATTTAAATGAAAATGTAACTTTTTCATAATATGCTTAACTTATTTATTCGATAGATTTTTTATATAAATATTTGTTAATTTTTATTACAAATTATTAAAAATTATATTATTTTCTAAATATTTTATTGACTATATATAATTATTTCACATGTTGATTCTCTAGAGTCAACTACGTATTTGGACTATGAAATCATGATCTCTAAATCTTTTTTATTTACGTCAAGACTAATAAACTTTCTTAGCAGCTCTAGATCTGTCATGGAGAAAGATTTGCTCAAAGATGACTCGATGTTCGTCAATCCAGTAGATGAACCACCGGTGATGAGCAAGTCATCCACATACAATACAATCAATAGTAAGCAACCTCCCTTCTGTTGCTATAGACATCGTAGTTCGACTTGCACCTTTCGAACCTCTGTGACATTGTAGTCAGATTTGCACCTTTCGAACCATTTTGGCATACCATTCCCTTGGGGATTGCTTGAGCCCATACAATGATTTATATAGATTGCATACCAAGGAAAGATAATCGGTGTACCCCTGAAGTTGTTTCATGTAGATCTCTTCTTCCAAGTCACCATGTAGGAAGGCATTCTTCACATCCATGTGATGTACCTCTCACTGTTTCGAAGCTGCAATGTCCAAAACTAGACTGATTGAATCCATTCTTGCAATAGGTGCAAATGTCTCATTGTAGTCCAACCCATGAACTTGAGAGTACCCCTTTGGAACTAACCAAGCCTTGTACTTGGTTGTAGATCCATTACATGCAAGTTTTGTTTTGTATATCCATTTGCACTAGACAAGATTTCTCCGTGGAGGAAGGGAGAAAAGATCCCATGTCTCATTATTCTACAGTGACTCATAATCCTCATCCATGGTTTCCTGCCATCTTGGATCATGGCAAGCCTCTTTATAGAAATGTGGATCAAACCCACCATCATGTAGCACCTCTCTAGGAGAAATGGATTTGTATGACATAGTGCAATGTTCTCATCTTGGTACTGAGATCTGGTTCTCCTTTGTTTAAATGGATCCCCAACAATGTTCCCAATAACTTCAATGAGTTTTTGAGCCCATTTAGGTATAGAATTGGGAGCGGGAGAGGGATATAGATCTCAATCTGCTTGATATTCATTCTCAACATCAAGATCTGATTCAACTTGGTCTTCACTTTCGAATTTAGAATCGGAATCATCAGAATCATCATCATCATGTGCAAATGGTGTAGTATAGTAGATTTACCTTCCTCTTCAACTAGTTGCACATCTTGCAATGGATCTTCATTGAACTGAACACTCCTTTCATTGAAGCATCTCATGGTTGCAATCTCCATCAACTTGTAATCATTTGCATCTTCTGCATATCCCAACAGAATGCATTCACTACTTTGGGGTTAAATAGATTTTCTTTTGTCAGATGGGGCTCCTGGCCCATGAATTGGAACAAAAAATCCTCAGATGTGAGACATCAGGCTTATGTTCCATCAGTGCTTCAAATGGAGTGACCCCAACTAATGACTTGTGAGGTACCCTATTCTGAATGTACAAAGCATAATTCACTGCTTCTTCCGAAGGATATGGTGGA
Source organism: Pseudotsuga menziesii (assembly GCA_001517045.1). Lineage (NCBI taxonomy): Eukaryota > Viridiplantae > Streptophyta > Pinopsida > Pinales > Pinaceae > Pseudotsuga > Pseudotsuga menziesii. The sequence continues at coordinate 16,217 of LPNX011004629.1, read as the reverse complement.
ATATACCTTGCTTCAAGTAGGCAGGTGGCCATCTCTTTCAATGACTGGTTCTTCCTCTAAGCTACACAATTTTGTTATGGTGTGTATGGTACATAATTTTGCATTTTCATACCCTCTTAAGCATAGAGCTGTTGAAACTGTCTCTTGATGTACTCCCCTCCATTATCAGACATGAGTGCTTTAATCTTCTTCCCAACAACGTTCTCAACTAAGGCCTTGAAAACTTTGAAGGTCTCAAATACCTCAGACTTTTACTTAAGAAAATAGATCCAACAAAACATAGAATAGTCATATATGAAGGTCAAAAAGTATTTGGATCCATTCATAGAAGCTCTGGGAATTGGTCTTGAGACATCACTGTGTATCAAATCAAGTGCGGTGGTAGCTCTTCTTGCCTTCCCAACATCACACTTTCTCTCTGGATGCTTCCCTACCAAGCAACCTTTACAGATTCCTTGAGAGAAGTTTACGAGGGGAAATTTTTCAACCATTTCTTCATTATGCAACCACTACAAATATTTGAAGTTCAGATGACTGAATATCTCATGCCAGAGTTTGCTTGTGTCATTGGCATGAGTCAAAAAGGAACTTTGATGTGAGTATGGAAAAAAGTGTGAGAAATCATATTCCTTGCATGCATGGTTTGTAGCACCTTTAGCTATCGGCTTCTCAGAATAGATATCTAAGATCTCAACTGTTCCTGGTTTAAAAACAACTCTCTTTGGTGAACTAGTGTGTGTCATCTGATAAACAAATAACAAGTTTGTTTCTAAGGAAGGTACATATAGAAAATTGTTGAACATTGTATTATGCCCTTTCCTATAGTTGGGATATGAGAATCATATCCCATGTGAATTCTTGGACCACCAGTGAGATCTAAAAAATAAAATGACTCTTTGGAGGAAACCATGTGGTTGGAGTCTCCATAATCAATGAGAAAGGTTAGAGGTTGTGAACTTCCATCCTTTAGTGCATGGAATCTCCAATGACCATCAATCTTGGTTCCAGAATTAATATTCCTTGCACCTTATAGGAGGGAAATGTTGTTATGTTCAATAATTTTGGCCATTTTATAGTTTTCTTCATGCAACTACTCTCTGGATGGTTTCCTTTCTTGCAATAGGTACACTTGGTCTTTTCAAACCTCTTATGCTAATCCTTCTTGGAACTCGGGGATCTATCTGATGGATTAATCTTCTCCTTTGGTTTGGATTTAGATTTTTTTTTGTCCTTTCCCTTCTACTTCCCTTTGGCATTCATATTCTTTTACTCCCCATAAAAAAAGCATAGTCCTTGGAAGCTTTTAGGGATCCCATTTGGATAAATTTGTCTTGTTCTTAGATCAGGGATTCAGTGAATGCATCTAGTGAAGGAATTTTCAAATTTGGGATTGTCAGTCTCCTAAAGTGGAAGGTGGACAAATAAACCTAAAAAATTTAGGGCTAAGTTTACTTAGAATGGATAGCACCAGCTGCTCATCCTTCTTGTCAATTCACATTATTTGAACCTCATGACAGAAGACATGCATTTGGTGAAGAACTACTGAATGGTTTCAAATTCCTGGGTTGAAGAGAAATTAATATTCTCCAAATGTGGCCTCTCAACTGATATTGATTTCCAAACAAATATTCGAGCTTCATCCAGAACTCCCTTTGGGTTTTCAATCCGTCTAGATGGAAGAGTAATTCTATGGAGATATGAATACACATAAAACCAGAAGCTTCATCAAGCTTGTTTGGGTACTTTTATTTCTCAATAGATTCCTAGGGTTTGACCTCCTTGCCCATTGTGACCCTGTACATACCCTTGTTGCACAATACTATATGCACATCTGTCCTCCAATCCAAATAATTAAAGGGTGTGAGGATTCTTTGTGTCAAGGGAGTTTAATTATCCATTTTGAAGCTATAGTAGCAACACAACTTTTATTGAAATATTCTCAAAACCTACATAAAACTCTCAAATCAAAGTTAAACCAATTCTGTAGAGCTCTAATACCATGTGAAGTTATGAATCATGGGCGATCGTCAGACTGAATAATACTTTACAATGAAAGAATTATAAATAAAGATGAATTGTAGTGTAAAATTTGATAAAAATGCAATGTGAAATTAAACATGGAAGAAATACCAATTGGAAACAATTATCATTAATCTATGTATGAACAATACATAGTACAAAGGAGGAAATTCAAATAATCCAAGAGTGGTTTGAATCCCTGACTATAGACATGACTAGCATAGGAACAATCACCACTATAGACATCATGAGTACAAATCTTGACAAATGAATCAATTAATAATTACTTAACTAAGTTTGGTAGGTGAGAATGGGTGCCTTTATCTTTAAATCATGCAAATCCCATGAAAAATGGCGCATTAGGAGACTTGGATAAGTGAAAGTGGCCATTGAAGCTTGACTCCACTCAGGTGATGGTGAATTGAAAGTGGGACTCCCTGAAACTCTTAGTGGGCTCCTAAAATATAGGGACTGGTCTCTAGAGCTCCTAAACTCATACACGAGGGTGCATCAAGTGGCTAATGGGCCCCAGATAACATCTACATAGCACTAAGAAAGTGACAACATCATCCTAAACTGTGAAACTGGAAAAATAATTAAAGTGGACAAGGGATGATTTTTAAATAATCCTAACGACATATAGATCATCTCTCTCATCATAGGTAAGGAGCAGGCAATACTATGGTTAGGTCCATCCATTAAGGTAAAGTGTAATGTACCTTTTCAGGATCAATGCACACTCGCTAAAAAATTTCAAAAATACACTGACTAGTTTGCTATCAGACTTCCTTCAAACACTAGAATTTTTTTATTATTCTCCCCAAATCAGGAAAAAAGGTCAAATATAACCTTAGTGTGATCTAAAAAAACCTAAACATACTCCCAAATTTGACACTTGCACATTTACTGGGCTACATCACATATGGGTAGACTCCTTTGGTAAAAGCAAAGGCTTCAAGACAATGGCCCCAAGATTTATGTGGAACGCAAAGGATTCTAGTGCAGAATGGAAGTTTCTAGCTTGTATCTAAACCAAAAACCAATGAGAAAGCACTGAAATAACATATATGGACTTGATTTGACACACTTAAGGAATTAGAAGGAAAATTACAATTTTAGGAATTCACAACTAGTCACTTTTCAAGCTAACCCAAACAACACAAAAGGGTAAAGAAATGCAGGTTTGAGGTTTGGAAGGGGTTTTAATTTTCTTAGATTATAGTAGCAACCTTCAGATCATAATTTCGGGAGGAAAAATTCAGTCTATTAACTCAAATTTGAAAACTAGTCATAATTGGACAACAATCTAGAGCATGGTAGAAAATATGTAATGAAATGTCAAATTATGCAGAATTAAAGCATACCATTAGATATATTATTCATGAAGGCATGTATTACATCTAATAATTGTATTGATATCAACCTGATAAACTAGATGAGCACAATTAACATTCGATACAACTAATTCACTAGAGAATTATTCCAACTCATAGAATCCGAACTTATGGAATTCAACACTTCTGAACTTCGAATGGACCTGCAATAATATGAGAGCATTGAAAATAATCTCACTGAGAATGGTTGGATTCCTTCCCCTCAATATCTAATTGAAGAATCAACTAGAAAAATGAACAACAAGGGCACCTCTCCCAACTGGTGACAAGGGGCACATCTCCCAAGTCTTTGAAAAGTGTTAGAGCTTCTCAATTTGAATAAAAAAAATGACCAAAAAATGCAAAAGGGTGCACTGACCCATTTTTTATAAGATTTTATTGCTTCTTGGGAAAGTTACTTCTTGGATAAGAAACAATGCATTTTTTCCTCTATCTCATCGAATGCACCCTCCTTTACCGAATTGGAGAATTACAACTTTGTGTGATTTAAGTGTTCAAACTTGGGTATGAAATGTGGGCAGAAAATATTAGGATTACTTGGAAATTAAGAGGTAGCATAGTTAGTGGTCATTTATTGATTAACAATGGTTTTGAGGTGTTGTTATATTATTGGTTATACTCTGAATAAAATAGGACGAAGAACATATTAAATAACATTACATTAAATATGTAATAGATTAAAAAATATAATTACCTATATGTAAAACAATGTAAATCCAAACCATTAGGCAAAAATGTACATAAAGTGGATTAGTTCATTTTGCATTAGGCAAAATGTAAATCCAAACCAATAGGAAAAATGTATGCAAAGTTTGTTCATAATTATTTTATATTATAAAACTTAGTGAAATATTTCATTAAGCTCTTTGTCCAATATAATCCCTAAACAATTAACCGTTAACCCACTAGCATGTTGGACCCTATAAAATTCTTTTGAGATGTGTTAAATTAATAGAATCATGGTTTAATAATAATTATCGGTGGTGATGATGATTATGATGATTTCCTTGAGTCTTAAAACCCTCCCATACCATCGAGGCATGCACCTAGCTAACCATGTAAAATTTCAATGAAACATGCACATTTTGAAGAAATTTCGATGTTGGACCCATTTTCTGCTCACTGCGTAAGTTGCATGGATGACATTGGTGATGGGTGTGTTGCAAGTCCCATGAAATTAAAATAGAGTTATGACAAATATTCTATATGCGGTAATGGCGAATGATGAAAATGAGAGGTGCACGATGAACAATGATGGAAACATGGACAATCTTTTAGATTATGTGGGGACATCAGATGTCCTTGAGTCTTGAAACCATACCATGTCAAATTCCAATGCATACAGTCATAGTTTGAAGAAATATTAATGTTGGCCCCATTCATTGCTTGTTGTACAAGGTCGATGGATGACATTAATCACTTAACCCAATTTAATCCCATAGCCATTAACCATTAAACCACTTGCATGTTGGACCCTATAAAATTATTTGGGGGTGTCTTAACTTAATAAAATTTTGTTTCAATCATATCGAATAATGCCACAAGGAAAATGAAAAGACATGGAAATTGGCATCTTCAATATGTTTCGCTGCAAAGTTCAGTATGCCGGGTTCGATTTTTGTTGGCATGGATGGAAAAATTGGGTCTTGATGAATATTATGATGATGATGATGGGAATGACAACCATGACGGTGGTAATGATTATTATGATGATTTCCTTGAGTCTTAAAAACCCCCCATACCATAAAGGCATGCACCCAACCTAACCATGTAAAATTTCAACGCATATATGCACATTTTGAATAAATTTCAACATTGGTCCCATTCACTGCTCACTTTGCAGGGTGGATGAATGACATTGGTGATGGGTGTGTTGGAAGTTCCATGACATTAAAAAAGAGTTATGAAAAATATTCTATATGTGGGAATGATGAATAACGATAATGAGAGGTGCACGATGAACATTGATGGAAACATGGATAATATTTTAGATTATGTGGAGACATCAAACATTTTTGAGTCTTGAAACCCTCCCATACCCTCAAGGCATGTGTCTATTCTAACTATGTCAAATTCCGATGCATACAGTCATAGTTTGAATAAATCTCAACGCTGGTCGCATTCACTGCTCGTTGTGCAGGGTCGATGGATGACATTAATCACTTAAACCAATATAATCCCTAATCCATTAACCATTAAACAACTTATCCGTAATTTTCATATTCATATGCTTCTACCATTCATTTTGTATCAACATGTTTGCGAAGACAAAAAAATATGGGTTGCCATGATCATGAATGTGTTTCATACATAAATATATTCAGAACAATCATTTATCCATCCTTCTAATGTATTTATATTATGCATAAATATATGAAGAGCGTTAGAAATAAATGCTTGACAATGTATCTTTGTGTACTTAATGTTATAAAAGCGTATCAATATGACGAGAATGGTTAGATATCTTTTTATAAGTAGTGAATATAGTAATAATTTTATATTGGAATTTATGTTTTACCCTTAACCATTAATCCCTTAAACATTAACCACTTAGCTCATAATCCCTAAGCCGTTAACAATTAAAATACTAAACCCCTAATCCCTTGACCCTTAATCCCTTAACTCCTAATCCCTAATCCCTTAACCCTTAAACCATAAATCCCTAATTTATAAATCCTCTAATCCATAAAGAACCTAATCCCTAAAGCTCCTATCCCCATTACCCCTCGTATCTCAACAACTTAACTATTTAGGCACAATCGACGTTAAATTGGAAGCTAAATATGGCGTAAAACAAGAAGCTAAACATGGCGATAATTTAGAAGTTAACAAGGAAGCTAAATTCAGAGTAAATAAGGAAGTTAACAAGGAAGTTAAACTAGACGTTACAATGGAAGCTAAAAAAGGAGTAAACTGGGAAGATAAAGATGACGTTGCAAGGGGTGCTAAAATAGACGTTAAAGAAGGAGAACCAAGGTAGCCAAACATGAAGAAAAACTAGAACCTGAATTAGGTGTTACAATCGACATTATTGTTGATGTTATTTAGTGTCGATGTTTTCACTGACCTGGGTTAGTTGGCACAAATTACACCAGCAATAGCACCATCCCGATGAATAGCTCTGATTTTTTCAAAAAACAAGAGAAAAATACATTGAAACATTAAGTAGAAGCAAAAAAGGGAGCTAAAAAGGAAGCTAATAATAGGGATTTGTTGTAGTGTTGATCCAGGTTCATCACACCACATGGTAGACACAAAATATGTCCTTTAATATTTAAAAAAACATGCACATGTCCTCCTATTATAATGGGATATGACAGTTTAGTGGAAGTTTTTGGACAAGGGAGAGTGGATCTTGAAGATGGAAGTTTCGAGAATGTTTCAAAACTCTCCATAATTATACTCTCTATTTACCAAATCACACATGTAGGCAAGGGAAAGAAAGTTGAATTCACCACGAATTCAATGTCCATATTTGACATGAAAGATAACTCTCTAATTGATGTTGGTGAGGTAAATCATCAATCTAGATTGTACACATTCTTTGAATTTATTGCTAGATATGATTCTAGATTGCTACTAACCCATGTTAATGATGATAGTAGACTTTGGAACAAAATATTTGGCTATTTAAATTCTAGGTACATGCAACAACTCAAAAAACATGGAATGGTAAAAGGATTACTAGACATAAAATTCTCTGAAGGGGTTTGTCAAGGATGTGTTATTGGAAAGCATGCAAAACACAAGTTTTAAAAAGGGAAGGCATGGAGGGAATCCACTCCCTTGGAGCTTGTTCACAATGATATCACAAGCCCTTCCCCCATCCATCTATAAACAAGAAAAAATATGTGTTTCCTTTTATTAATGATTTCACAAGGAACACATTAGTAGTAATTTTTCAGGTTCAAATCTGAAGTGTTTCAACATCTCAAATATTTCAAATCACATGCAGAGAAGAAGTCTAGGAAGATGACCAAGATTCTGCACAAATAATGGTGGGTAGTTTGTAAACAATAATGTACACATATTTTTTAGTGAAGAAGGTATTTAGTTACAAAACATAGTTCCATACACTCTTGATAAGAACACAATAGTTTAGAGGAAGAAGCGATCTCTAATAGAGATGGAAAGTTGCATGTTGCATGAAAGGTCCCTTCCCTCTAGATTTTGGGTTGAAACAATCAATTGTTCCACATACATTAAAAAAATATCCCCTCACAAATATGTGAAAGGAAAGAAACATGTTGAAGCTTGGAGTAGCATGAATCTAAAATTCACACACTTCCGCATATTTTGGATCTCACACATGGGTCTGCATACCTTCATAAAAGAGAAATCATCCAGAGCCTCAAAGCATAGAATGCATGTTTGTTGGTTATATCAAATATGTAAATGGATTTAGACTAGTATATATTTCAATGGGCAAGTTGTTCATTGAAAGGAGTGTCTATTTTGATGAAAGTAATTTGCATTCACCTCGGGTACAACCTGCACAAGCTTCTCTACTCCCTATTGTAGCAAATCTAAAATATGATGCACCCTATCACTCAGATCATATTTCATATTTGATTTATGAATCTGATTTGAAAGATGATGAGTGTGCATGTGAAGATACATATCTAATACCCAAGTGGGAATAGTCCACCCTAAATACAATAGGTGATCTTGTGTGTGATCCTGTGGATAAGAGGAGGACAAGATCCCAATTTAAGGAAGCTACTCATGCACTCACAAATACAAAATCTACAATTCCCATGAATTTCTACATGGTTCTAGCATTAAACCATCAATCCTATGTAAAGGATGAAGGGAATCCTTATTGGGGAGCATCTATGAATGAGGAACACAACTCCCTGATCGAGAACCAAACATGAGACTTGGTTCTATTTCCATCAGATTGTAAGTTTTTCAAATGCAAGTGGGTGTACATTGAAAATAAAGCAATAAATGGACTTGTGATCAGGCCTAAACAAATATTGGTGGCCAAAGGATTTCAACAAGTTCATGGGATTAATTACATTGAAACATTTTATCTAGTGGAAAAAATGGATTCCATTCGGTTAGCTCTCACCATTACAGCAGTAAGAAGGTGGGTAGTTCACCACATGGATGTGAAGAACACATTTATGCACAATGATATCGAAGAGGAAAGCTACATGGAACATCCAGAAGGGTATGTATAGAATTCATCACTAGTTTCTGAACTCAAGAAATCATTTTATGGCCTAAAGTAGGAACCTAGAGCATGATATGCTAAAATGGATTCATACTCTCTCAAAATTTACTTCAATCGACATCTAATCTGAATATTTATATGCTGCAAATTTTTGATTCTATGTTGATTATAGTTCTATATGTGTATGATCTACTAATCACAAGTAGTACACTCACAACCATTGTTGTAGTAAAAGCATATTTTCATGACAAATTCACTATGGTAGACATGGGTATATTACACTTCTTTCTTGGTATTGAAACGAACCAAGTTGATTCAGGGACCAGGATGTCTCATACAAAGTGTGTAGGATATCTCTTAGTTATATTCCACATGATTGACAACAAGCCATCAACCACACCTTTCTTAAATGGGGTAAACCTCAAGGATGGAGGGGATACACCATTGGTCGATTGCACCAAGTATCATCACCTAGTGGGGAGTCTCCTATATCTCACTAACTATCGTCCAAATGTCTCATATGCAGTGGGAATAGGTTCCAAATACATGCAGAAGCCACATGAGTTGCATTGGTAAGATTCCAAGTGCATCCTCATATATGTCAAAGGTACCACAAGTTATGGGATTCATTATGTAGCAGGTTGTACATTGGATATAATTATCTACATAGATTCAAATTGGGATAGCGATAACATATATTACAAGTCCAATTTAGGATATGCTCCCAGTTTGGTATTCGACCCCATTTGTTGGTCCATTGAAAAACAATCATCAATTTATTTGTCATCGGGAGAGGCCAAGTACAAATGTGTATATGTCACAACTCAATCCATTTTGATACAACATTTCCTTATAGAGTTTGGTATATGATGTGACAATCAAAGCACACTTAATTTTCTCCATTAGAGTCAATTTGAGGTCTAAAATGATCCTCATAAGAAAATGAGTCATTGATAAACATGAATTCAAGAACCAATAGAATTTCAAGAATTTGGCTTAATGATTATCGTTGAGTTGGACATATATAAGTAAAAAATGCTTGTGTCATATTTTTATTTGGAAATGACCAACTCCATATAAAATCACCCTTGTTAAGATATCAATAAGACACAATGAATATTCTTGAAAAACTAAATATATAATATTTTATATTATCACTACCTCCAACTATTATAAAAGTAAATATTACTTTAACTAAAATCATAATAAAATTACATTTAACTTTTAAAAACACTTATATAATTGATTTTAAACAAATAATAATAATAACCAATCATTCATACATATAAAACAACTAATAACTTATACTATATAATATTATAACTAATACTTCACAAAATACTAATATTTTATATTATATAATACCTAACTAACATAATACTACAATTAATATATTATACATCATCTAATATAGATATATACATACACTACCTAACTAACTTGAGTACCCTATACACGCTCTTCAATAGCACACTATATCATAGATGACCATTATTACACAAGTTTTATATTATATTCTTTTATTATTACATATTACATTATATCAATATTTTTTTAATATTATTATAATTTTATTAATTAATTTGAGTTACTTTGTAAACTTTAATTTATTATTAAATATATAAAATGTACTAGTGAATTATAAATTTAAATATTGATTACTACATCATTTATTTTGTGCTCACAAGCATCTAAAACTTTTATTATTATTTTTAATCTCTAACTCTTAACTTTACATTAGCCCAACATACCATGTCATCTATCTCTTGGAATATTATTAAAACCAGTCATAACTTAGGATAAAATATTTAATCATTATTTGATTAAATTCCTACCCACTAGCTAATTAGTTGTCATCCACTTGCACCTTCAAGTCAACACACGCCATCTATACCCCAAGAATGCTTTATTTCTGATTCTGGGTTGATCTTTACCACTTTATGGACTCCTAGAATTAGTACCTGCGCTTTCCTACAGATTCTGCCTGATTATGCTTTTATCCAACTTTTATGTGGATAAGGTAAAACTAGTTAACTAGGAAAATGGTATCTTTTGTTGCCAACCCATCCTCCACGACTTTCTCTCCATATTCTAGGATTATCATGTTTTCCATCACTCTTGAAAACTCTCTCATTCTTTTTCTAATTCGTGAGGTCCTTGACTGATTTGGGAAGTGTTTTAGCCACCTATGGGGTTTTATCATATTTGGTAAGTTTGATTTATGAGCTAGCAATGAGTTTTCTTCCATCAACTCAAATCTCCTTTATAAGGATGTATTACCATTGTAATAATATCAATTATCATTTTATTGATCATTCATTAATGTGTGTTCATTAATTCCTCTTCTTCTCTCATGCTAATTCTCTGCAATTCCTAATGAGTTTAATTGTGTGCTTAGATTCTTAGCTTGTTTATGGAATTCATGTTGCCATTAAGGATTTAGAATTCTGACATGGTATCAGATCTTTGGGAACTCATCAATTATTTTTCCTTTCAGAGTTGCAGGTGCAACAACTTCAATATGGATTCAAAATTTCCTCTACTATCTCCTTTCAAGTATGATGATTGGAAGCCAATGATGAGAGCATACTTGAAGAGGCAATGTCTTTTTGATGTCTCCATTGGTGCTTTGAGCGAACCTGAGTATTGTTAAGAGAATATTGACTAGATAAATAATTGTGATAGAGCTTATGGAATCATGTGCTTGCAAATGTCTCCAAATATACATCATCTCATAGATTCTGCTGAATTCCATTTGAGCTTTGGAAAAATTTGGAAAAATATTTTGGGGTGCATGAACTAGAAGATGAAGCATGGAATGAACCCAACATCTCCTCATGTTCTCTCTCTCAAGATGTATTGGCCTCTACATTCTCTGATCATAGTTATTTATGATGAAGAAGTTTCTCATACAATTCATGTTGCTGCTACCCTCTTTGATTTGAATGCTTCCTCCTTCAATGAATAAGCTAATATTGAAGAACAATATTTTTCTGTGTCTCTTGAAGATACTGATGATGAAAAAGAAGTGACAGATGGAGCTGCTATTGTTATTGATGATGATTCACTCACACATTCATTGTTATCTATGTCTTCTATCTTAGATTCTGAGATCTATGTGCCAGATCCTTCACACTTTGTGCATAACTCTCTTATTGATGGTGCACAAACCAGTGACTTCCAAGATGCTAGCTTAGCCATATCAAGTGCTATTAGCGTATTTCCACTTACCTTACTTGATCGCATGTGCTTTTGCATCTCCTCCTTTGTTCTTGGCATCAATCCTCAGAGCCTATTTGAAGATTTTGAACATCTCCTTCCTTCCTCCTTTCATACTTATACTACAGAGGATTCATTATCAGTGTATTCTCATGAGTCTACTAATATGATTATATGTGTTCTTTTGGATTCCTTGGAAGCTATATCAACCCATGGAGCCCATGCATTCACACTCCTTGATCTTATGACCTCTCCTAGTTCCTACATGATCACTTGCACATATCCTCTCTGTGTAAATGAAGATGGAGACATCATACATTCACTTGGATAATAATTTCACCTATATGGAGCTTATTTCATATCTATTGGTTCAAAGTTCAAGCCATTACATCATCTTGGAGCTGATTACAACTCTCAATAACTTTCAGTCTTGCTTACACATCATTGGATCTTAGTTGTTCTACATGGTCCCAGTTTCCATCTTGTAGCTGTTTATGTTTTTGATCTAGGTGAGCAGATTTCTCTTCTTCCCAAGAAGAAGATTCCTCCAGACATTAACATTTAGTGTGGAGTAGCATCAACAACATTTTTGGTTTTCCTCTCATGTCCTTCTTGAGGGAGGATTTTCCCCATGTGGTTTTTGTAACAATAAAATAATAAATTAATATTAATATTAATATATTATTAATTAAAGACTATCTAAAGTCAATAGTCATGCCCTTTTATGAAAACATGGATGGCGGGCTTATATAAAGCTCAAACCTATGTAACTATTCATTATCTATTATACAATACATTTTTACATTACTATTTATCCATTTATGGACCACTTACGTTACTTACATTGGGTTTTCCTGTAAAAATCAATAGTTTACTGTTACATTGGTTTCAGAGCAAATTTAGAGTTTCTGATTCAGGTTTTTAACCACTATATTAGGGTTTCCCTAAAAAATAGGACCTTGTCCAAAAAAAAGAGAAAAAAAGAAAAAGAAAAAAAGGGGTAAAAGTAAAACCACACATGGTTTTATAATAAGTGGGTTTGGGTTTATTCTCCAACAACAAACAAAAAAAAAGATTTGAACCTGGGTGGGGAAGGTAACAATCATTCCTCCCAACCACCCAATCTAGAAGAAGTCTTTAGGCAAAGAAAATTAATTATTTGAACCTTAAAAAAACAAATTATTATTATTATTATTATTATTATTACTTAATAATTGTATTAAGTACAATTATTAAATTAAAAGAGTAAAGAAAAACAAGACAAAATTGAAGAAGACAAGAATTCAGTAAAAAGGAAAACCAACTATCGTCAAAGAACACCAGAAGTAAGGAATTATGGTGAATTCTAAATCAGAATTGCAGTCCCAACTACAAGTAGCATTGGACAAAGTTTTTGAGATGACAAAGCTAGATATTTCTAAGGGATTAATAGAGCAAGAGAACCATTATCTAAAACACCGTATTGAGAGATTATCTACTCAAATTGAGGAATTAATGAGTAAAAAATATACCAATTAATATATGGAAAACCAAAAAGTCATGAAAGATGCAATCGAGAATAAAGAAGAAATAAAACAATTAAAAAAATCATCAAGGACAAAGATGACAAAATCACGAAAATTCAGACAAAAGTACGATGCCAAGAAGCAAAGAATTTCCTCTTTCAACAACAGATTGAGGAACTCCAGCAGAAAGAGGACGACTCAAAAAGTGCACAAGTTGGAAATTACGAAATTCAATAACACATTAACAAGTTATACTGAAGAAATATATTGATCAAGAAATCATAATAAAATATTAGCTATGAAGATCAAGAAGTTAAAGAGTACCAAGAAGGCAAACAACTCGAATGAAGAAATTGAAGGAAAAGTCCTAGAAAAACAAGAAGAAAACCAATGCCTTCTAAATATTAATCAAGAATTAGAGAAACAAATCGAGAAGTTAAAAGAGGACAAAAAGTCGCAAGACGAAAGGTTCGAGAAGATTCAGAGTAAAAACAATCTACTGGAGAACAAAATAGCGCAAATCCAGAAAGAAGCATATAGACTCTCAGAAAAACAAATTCAAGTTGAAGAAGTAAATTCGGTTATCGTCATAGATAAAAAAGAAGTCAATACATCCAAAGAACAAACAAAAAGAACTCCTTATCGACACCCCAATTATAAATGTTATTTGGACCAATGATAGGGTAAAAATGAACACACACAGAGGAGAGATGATGTCAGACGAGTAAGAACAACAAATCAAAATACAAAAAAACAAAAAAGAATACCTACTTGACAAAGTGATCAAATAACTTTGTTAAAAATAGATTTGGGATGGACCACATCAGAGACGATGCGACGGTTTTTTGAGGGAATTCGTAACTTGTATCACCTAGTTCCATCAATTGTCACAATGTCTAAACACAAAAGATCGAGAGATAACATTACAAGAAAAAATCAGACATAATCATTGTCGTCAAATAAGTTGTGAGGACAAAGCTTCCCTTAAGGGGAAGGCAATGTAACAATAACATAATATATTAATATTAATATTAATTTATTGTTAATTAAAGACTGTCTAAAGTCAATAGTCATGCCCTTTTATGAAAAGGTGCATGTCGAGCTTATATAAAGCTCAAACCTATGTAACTACTCATCATCTATCATACAATATATTTTTACATTACTATTGATCCATTTATGGACCACTTATGTTACTTACAATGTGTTTTCCCGTAAAAACAATATTTTACTGTTACATTTTTTCCTCTTTCCTCAGCTTTATTGACATAATAATTGTTAAAGGGTGACCATAACATTGTTGCTGGGCCCTATATACACCTATATTTTTGACATACCATCATATAGTCAGACTTAAAGGGGGGTGTTTGGATATTATTAAACCTACTCATAACTTAGGATAAAATATTTAATCATTATTTGATTAAATTCCTACCCACTAGCTTATTAGTTGGCATCCACTTGCACCTTAAAGTCAACACATTCCATCTATACCCTAGGAATGCTTTATTTTTGATTCTGGGTTGATCTTGACCATTTTATGGACTCCCAGAATTAGTAACCGCGCTTTCCTGCAGATTCTTCCTTATTATGATTTTATCCGGCTTTTCTGTGGATAAGGTAAAGCTAGTTAACTAGGAAACTAGTATCTTTTGTTTCCAACCCATCCTCCATGACTTTCTCTCCATATTCCAGGATTATCATGTTTTTCCATCACTCTTGACAACTCACTCAAGCTTTTTCTATTTCGTGAGGTCCTTGACTGATTTGGGAAGTGCTTTAGCTACCTATGGGGCTTTAACATATTTGGTAAGTCTGATTTATGAGCTAGCAATGAGTTGTCTTCCATCAACTCAAATATCCTTTATAATGATGTATTACCATTGTAATAATATCAATTATCATTTATTGATCATTCATTAATGTGTGTTCATTAATTCCTCTTCTTCTCTCCTTATGCTAATTCTCTGCAATTCCTAGTGAGGTTAATTATGTGCTTAGATTCTTAGCTTGTTTACATAATTCATGTTGCCATCAAGGATTTATAATTTTGACACTATCAATAATGCGATAATATAAACTAAACTTAGTGTGACATGACATATCTTAATATTTTATTAATGTAACAAGTTTTTTTTTTAACATTTTCTTTAAGAGTCCCATTTAGACATCACACTGACTCTAATCAAATATCAAGTGTAGTGACAAAGAAAAAAAAACAGTGATATCCACATGCATTACATCGAAGGAATAGTACATGATGGGATCACTGACTTGCAATATTGACATCTTCATGAAGGCTTTTACTGAGCGAAAAGTCCACTTGTTGTGAGACCTCCTTGGGGTCAAGGACATAGTTACCTAGAAGTTGTCTTCCTTTTCTAGCATTGTATTTTGAGAGGAGGGGGGGGGGGGGGGGGGGGGTTGAGTCGCATGAGGTTTTCCCTCTTTCCTCTTTTAAAACTATCATATGTTACTTAGATTCAATGTAAAATGGGTACCTAACATGGTTTTTTTTCCAGGACCCATTCGTTGTGTACCCCCATAGTGGTTCGGGGGGGCAGGGGGGGGTGTATTGGAAATATTACACAACCACCTAGTATTTACATTCCTATGTTTATTTATTCTATGTTGAGGGTACCTTAGTATGATATATTATCCCTTAGACAAATATATCACATCCTCTTCAGTCATTACTTAGTTACACTTCAGTTAGATTAGTGGAGTCCAATATTGCATGGCAACCTCGGTATCATCACCAAGTATTGCATGAAACATTGGAATCACCACTAAGAAGGTTCCTTTCTGTTAGGATATTTAGACACTTAGGAGTTAGTTAAGATCAACTTGTGTAATATATCCGTTAGGTAAAAGTGTGTTTCTTTAGTATGCATTAGTATG
>LPNX011004627.1:0-10494 GCA_001517045.1 Pseudotsuga menziesii | reverse complement strand
CACACCGGCCAGCACACAGCACACAAACGGTCACGAGCTCTCACGGTCTCAGCAGTCAAACGGGCTCACGGGCTCTCGAGTCTCAGGCTTCAGCACATCACGGTGTCACCACTGTCTCACGAGCTCTAGTCTCAGCACACAGCACACAAACGGTCCACGGTTTGTTCACAGGTCAAGGAGCTCAATGCGGCCGGTTATGAAGGAGGAGGTAAAAGAAATAGGTAAGTTTAGGTTAAAAACTTAAAAATTTTAGTTTTATTTTTAAATAAAAATAAAAATTTCATTTTTTTATTATTTTTTTGTGTTTTTGAATTTTTTATTAAAAAAAAATCAAATTTCAAGGGGGGGCGTGTGGGAGCGCCCCACGTTCGGGGGGGGGGGCGTGTAGAAGCCCCCCCATCATTAACCTGCGTTTCACCACGTTTCGTCAAAAAGGGGGCGCCGGGAAACGTTTCACATGGAGCCCCCCAGCCCCCGGGGCGTGGGAAACGCAGGGGGCGAGCCCCCGACCCTGGGAGGCGCGTCCCCGTGGAACATTGTATATTTCTCCCTGCCCCTCCCAATATTTTGATTAGTGAGCAAATATAATTTAGTTTTCATAATGAACCTCAACCTTCAAAGATCTGGAATTTTAAACCTGACGAGAACAAGGTTACAGATTAGAGTGCAGAAGCCACATTGAAGAAAGCCTATATTTCTCCCTGCCTCCACCGAGATTTTGACTAGTGAGCAAATATAATTTAGTTTTTCATAGTGAAACTGAACCACTAAATTCAGAAATCCTGGGATTTCAAATCTGAAAAAGACGTTATTATTAAAAGTTTAACTAGTTTTTTGGGATAGAAAAGATGTGTACTTTCAAACCAATTGAGCCTATTTTGTTAAATGCAAATAATTGAAGGCAATTGGATATTTTGGGATGGATCATGGTATGACCAGAGTCTTTGCTACATTGTTTGACAAGGACACTGAAATGATTCAACTAGGAATTGAAATTTTTGGGATGGTGCGTCGAGGATCTTTGCTTCATCTTAATGATTCAACAACACATCCCATTCCTAGTCAAATGACAATTGGCTGCTACAGAATCCTCACAGTACGCCACTTGTCACAGTATGCACGCGCATTCATAACCTTAATTTTTTAAAATCGAGTTGTAGCTCAAAAACCCACATAAACATGAGCATAAGCAAGGCCTTGAGATAACAATGATTTACAAAAAGAGAGGGCAACACAATTTCCAGAAGAAATTAGAAAGAAATGCTTACTTTGAATTAGGAGCCCAGAGTTTGCATTAACCGATTTCACGTCCAACAGAGACATACCCACAGGGCCACATACAACACAGACACACAGAGATATACCCATATACAGAACACAACTTCACACAGTACAGAGACATATATAGAGACATACCCACTTACAACAACCAACTTCTACAGTGTAGAGACATACCCGCACACAGCACAGAGATACAAAGGAGCATACAGAGAATTAAAGAAGTACACAGAGATATAGAGAAGCATACAACTGAGTAATATAGAGGAGGAAGAGGAGAAAAAGGTGAATTGAAATAATAGAGATAAAAATACAGAGAGAAGCATACATACCCATATACATAGATACAAAGAAGAATACAGGCATGCAGAAAAGCATACAAAATAAGTATTCTTCTCACTATAACCCTAAACCCTTAAAGTCGATGGCAAAGCAAATAGAAATCTCAATTTTCTAGTGATCAGTCAGAGGCTACGGGTCTTGTGCCCATCATAAGTTATTTTGTACTGCTTCCCAAAATTCTTCTTACAGTTCGACCTAGACAACACAGTAATACAAAGAAAGAGGAGGAAGTGGTGAATATCAGTAAAAGGCACAGATATTTAAAGAAATTTGTGTAATACTGTGTTGTTTAGCAAAGCAAAACTGCATGAGCTTAATCTGAAAGAGAAAATAGAACAGAAAAGCATGAGAGAAGATCAAACAAAACAGTTAAGCATGCTAGCAGAGCAAATAGAAAACCTTAAAGTTGATGGAAAAGTAAATAGAAACCTACACCTCAAAATCCAAAGACAAAAACCTTGAGATATGCATGCTGGGAGTCATCTTTTAGAGTCTTGCTCAACTTCTTTAATGTTTTTCTCTGCATTTCCTTCTGAGAGAAGAGAGGATTTCTGATAATTTCTTTCATGTCTTGCTCTGCATTTCCTTCTTCCTTATGGGAGAAGCCGATTAATCTGAACTGGGCACTCATCCGATTAGCAATTCTCTTGGTACTACTACAACTCATAATATAATATCACTCAAAGGCTACGGGCTCAACGGGAAGGACGAGTGATCAACCTCATGTGGCTGCCATAACATCTTCTGCTCCGTAATATCCTCTGCTCTGTCATATGGAAGAAAACCATATGTATGCTTTTGTGGCAGATTGATATATGCTTTTGTGACAGATGTATATATAAAGTTTTCCCGAATGTATATAACGGATATTTTCCTTTTCAGGAATGTATAGATGCTCTTGTAACTGATATTTTCCTCTTAGGTATTTTTCTAGATATTATAGTCTCTTTTCTAGACTATTATCATTCACTAAAAGCAAATTTATATTCTAGTTAGTCTGACTTACAAAAAAATCATATCATTGTTTTAAACCACTATATAATAATAAAGTCAACTATATCATTGTCTAACTAGAATTGCATTACATTAGAAGCAAATCATAATAAAGATTTGAGAGCTTTGTAGGAAAGAATAGAGTCCCCCTACTTTGAATCCTTAAGGAAGATAGTTTATTAAACATTTGTTAGGTCTTGAGTCCTTTTTGGATAAACCATATCCATATTTTGATTTATCTTTTACGAATATCAAATATAAATATTTTTTCTTTAGAAAAAGATTAGTGTGCGAATTCTTTCTCTTCCATGGTACTCCCCTACATTAAAATATCTCTTTAGAATGAAATCTCTTCCACCATTTATGCCAAGGTTCAAAGGTCCATGGACCGACGAGAAAGGAATCAAAACGTTATGGGATATTTCTAACTCGGAAAATGAACCTCCATACAAATGGGATGGATGGACCATACCGGAATTCCCAACCGAAATTGAAGGAGAAAAAAAGCAATTCTTAGATTATTTATCAGGCTCTGCGCCTGTGGCCAGAAGGAAGAGGGATAAGCGTGGTTGGGGAAGCTGCACAGGTCTGTACACCACTGATCAAGGCTATAATGTATTCTCGTCCATTCCTAGCGCATCCATCAACCCATAAATTTGGAAAAAGTTGTGGAAAACAATCACATTGCCGAAAATTGACATTTTTCTGCTGGACGTTGGTGCATGGGAAGATTTTAACAGGTGAAAATTTAGAAAAGAGAGGGATAGAGGGGCCATTCATATGCCCTTTGTGTTGTGAAAATAATGAAACAATTTTGCAATTATTCTTTGAGTGTAATTATGCCAGAACGGTGTGGGGTATGTTAACAGAACCGTGGTTCGGCAGGGTTGAGATTCCAAGCAACGTGCAGATCTAAATTGTGAAAAGGCATTGAAGGGAGATCTGGAAGGTGTGCTTCATCCAATTGGGAAAAGGCATTCAAGGGAGATCTAAATAATAAAAAAGGAGTGAAAGATTTTTGGATGAAGCTCCCAAAGATCATATGCTGGCATTTTTGGATTGAGCGTAATCTAAGAATGTTTCGGAATAAAGCACACCTTCCAGACAAGATCGTAGCTAAAATGCAGGCTCTCATGGGAGAGATTATTAAGACTAAGGCGGTTCCCAAAAATAAAACTAATTTGGCAGCCAATGAAATTATTTGGATGCAAACCTTCATATTTTCATAAATAGACATAGGTGTGGTCGTGAGGAAGATGGAAAGCTGGGAAATAAGGTTAGATAAGGTCCAATTTGGAAGCTGGATGAAAGAGAGAAGAATAGTCAAACTGTCCTTTGATGGTGCATCAAAGGGGAACCCACGGATGGCGGGAGGAGGTGGAGACATCATCAATTGTGAAGGGGAAATAGAAATGGAATATTTCTGGAACATAGGAAATGATTCAAATAATATGGCTGAAGCCTATGGGAATTGGCAAGGAATTAAGCAGCTGGAAAAAAAGGGAGTTGAGGAAGCCATTGTTTTTGGAGACTCCCAAATTATAATTCACGCGATGAATGAAGTAAATCAGAGCCGAAATTTAAGACTGGATAGGTTGATCAAAAGAATAAAGTCTGTCTCAAAGACTTTTAGACGGTTAGAGTTCTTTCATGTGCTTCAGGAGATTAATGATTTGGCGGATCATGCGGCTAATAAAGCAATTGGATTAGGTAAAAATGAGCTTTCGGTAAATCTACACCAATCCTTAGAGTTACCACCTTAAGAAGCAAGAGGTTAAGAGTTGGTTTGTCTGGTTGTTGGACAGTGCATGATTGTAAGAGAAAATGCAGGCACATGAGGATCTGGTGATCATTCAACCATATTGATGTAATTTTTTCAAATGGTTCCTATACTACTCTTATAATTCAAAACATAACCGTTCTTGTCAAAAAACAAATTCTAAATATAGTTGCAAAAACAAAATAATGGAAATGAGTGGAGTGAATCTGCACATTAGAGGAAAGAAATTCAAAATAAGTGCATTGTAAGCTACCAAAAAATTGCAAACAATTTAATCTATAACAGCTCATAAAAGATTCAAAGTCTGGGAACAAATAATAAATTTACCAAATCGCATATAAACCAATATATTGCCTGCATCATAATGAATCATAGGTGACAAGTTGTCATTGATCTGCTTGCTTGCAATTTAGGTCATAGTCTACATTCGTGGATATGGAAGAGTGAAGAGTTGTCCATTACTACAAACTGTCTTGCTTGTTTTTCCATTACTGTTTGACCATTTTATTATTTTAGGATGTTTTTCTACTTTTTTTTAACATCTTTAGACTTTTTACTCTTTCTATGCATGCAAGTATAATATTAAAATGTCAAAATCAAGCTTTTAGATTTTTAACAAACAATGAAAAATGCAAAATATACCCAAAAAGGTCAAACTAGGTTTTGGAGTGGTCAAAAATCAAGGTTTGGAAATTCAAGCTTTGCAAGGATGGCCACTAAACATAACAATTCAAATTAAGGTTTTGGAAATCAATTTATTAGGTTTTGGCATAACATAATTTTATAACCATATTCAAAATGGAAACCTTCCAACAAGTTGTTGTTGACTTTTTTTTATTGTTTAAGGGTAATTTTCTTTCTTTCTTTTTAACAACATATTTATACCTTTTATCATGCCTTTTCATGCAAGGACAATATTCAAAATTCAAAATCAATATTCTAATCTTTTAACAAATGGTGCAAAAATCCAAATATACTCAAGAGGTCAAACTAGGATATGGAGTGGTCAAAATTAAAATATGGAATCAATGTCTGGAAAGTCATGCTTGGAAAGAATGGCCACTAAACATAAAGATTCATATTAAGGTTTTTGGAAAATAGTTTTTAGGTTTTATAAATACTTAATTTAAAAGCCTCATTCAAATGGAAACCTTCCAACAAGATTCCACGTGTCACATTGAGGAACCATCCACCCGGCCAATACTACTCTTGACTCATCACTCTTTCACTGTTGAGACCTTGAACCACACCATCACTTCTTGTTTGGAACCATTCCATTTAACCTATACCTTCCCTACATAGAAAATATTAATTATAGATGTGTCAAAAAATAGACTTTTTCAAAAAGCAAAAAAACAAAAAACCAAGAAAGAGTAAGTTTGAAGGAAAGATCATCAATCTAGATTCTTTCAAAAAAGGACCAAAAAAGGAAAATAAAGAAAAATGAGTCTCAGTAGACTTGTATTTTTACAAGAAGCATGATTGTATGAATATCAATGTCATGTTACCTCCCTGATCTCAAGTTCTTGGAGAAAGCAACTGCTAAAATTAGTAGTTTAGGAATCATATGGATGTGGAAAGAACTCTAATCAATGTGTATGTCTGAATCAATTATAATGTAACTAACCTGATCGAATATTGATAGACATTAACCCTTTAGTACTGCAAGCACAATTTGGGGTTAACAACTCTTTATATTTAATTTAGTTGCTTTCTACCTCCTTTGGATCAGTGAACTACAATGACATGCATTTTTTTATTTAGCTTTGATTGGACGATGGATTATGATTTGAATGCCCATTCCATCATCCTGCCCCATGATTGATGAGAAATAATTTCACAATGTGAAATTCCTTTAATGGATGCACAACTCATTATTTTTGAGAGATCCATAGAAAGTGTGCTTATCCAAAGCCGAAATTAGCATTGGCGTTTGATGGATGGTATATAATGAAACGTGATGGATCATAATTTAATGCTAACAAATAATATGATTGTTCAATCGAGTTGAGTTCACGTAGAATATCATATTTATTTCCATGCCTTGTGCATTCCCTCGCCTACTTATCATCTCAAGGTTTCTTGTTTTGTGACTTAAGTTTGGTACATAGGAGTACGTTTTGATCACTCCCTGTCATGTTTTGCTATGCATGGATGTGTCTAGGATGCATATGTGTGTCCTATATATGTTATCTATAATGTATTTTTGTTGTTTGGCACTGAGAGATGGAGGCATGCCACTGCAAAATGCTTCATCTCCCTCATGTCTCTTCATATTTTTAATTACCTTGTTAGTAATTCCTCATTAATATGTCTATTGTTACAACGCTCTCCCTCTCTCTATCCTCTAATAACATTCTCTAATTGAAAACTTTGTAGCCATGGTGTTATTTGGGACATACTCTTTAGTTGATA
This sequence comes from Pseudotsuga menziesii, assembly GCA_001517045.1. Taxonomy (NCBI): domain Eukaryota; kingdom Viridiplantae; phylum Streptophyta; class Pinopsida; order Pinales; family Pinaceae; genus Pseudotsuga; species Pseudotsuga menziesii. The sequence continues at coordinate 3,686 of LPNX011004627.1, read as the reverse complement.
TTTAATGCTTCACTTCCATTTCATCCGCATGTTTTGATCTAATGGTTCATAAAGTTATTTTCCCTTATTTGGTGAGCTCCCTGAAAGTCCCAAACTCCAATCCATTTCTAACATGTGCCATCGATCTGCAATCTACATTATGCCCCTTCTCATCAACTCAATGAAGCCTTTACTTTTATGCCCACCATGCATTATACATCTATCAGTATCACTTTGGTCCATTGATACTTGATGCCTCTCAAACCCATACTTTGTCTAATATTTTTCCAATGCCTTTGTGATTATGTGGTGAAATTCAAGGTGATCTGATCTTTGATGCACCATCCATTTCAACATCCTACAAATATGTTAAATCCTCCTTGTTTTCTAAAATATTTATATAGTTCAAGCCTTCTTTCTTTGAAATTATTCATGTGCCCTTTGTGAGTTCACCATTCTTGGAGATATCTCTTGATAATCCTTTCACACTCAAATTTTTACTTAGATTCCAAACCATACTCAATATGTACACTCATGTCATCCTTGGTGTTCTCAAACTTAGTATCAAAGTACCTGCAATTCTCTTGCATCATAGTCCCCAAGTAAATTAAAAATCACCTCCTCATTCTTAAGTGCCATACCCTCATCTCAATTACCCCCATGATTCCTCATCTTTAGTGTGCTAATCTATTCTCGGAACAATTATCTTCAACGATCATCACTTTTACCTATCTTTCTAATTTCCAAGGTATTCTTCACAACATCTTCTTTATACTAGAGTTGTCAATCACTCTTGCAACATCTACCCAAGTCGCAATTATTGGAGTCATCGACACTTATTTTACTTTCTAGAGTCTTCACTCGCTCAATGAAATTCACCATTGTTTTCTTGTAGTCTTCACTCTTCTACAATCTCTATCATCTTGTTCATATTTCTCCCACCTTCTTCATACTCATTCTCTTTGCAATTTTCTCCTCATTCAACATCTCATTCTGCAAGGTCTCATGTTCCTTGTCTCTTAAGTGTTACCATTTATGATATTGTTGGAAACATAACCCTATGGAATTATGGTTCCACTTGCAATTATTGTAAATATTTTTGGCTTAGGAAGATGGAGAGTCTACATGAGAATCCAAAGATCTCGTTGGAAGATGAAGTCCAACAGTCACATCAGTTGTATAAATAAAGAATTCTGAATGAATACAAATCAATCCATGAGTTATTATCTCTGACAAGTGGTATCAGATCCTGTTTGAAGATGAAGTCCAACAATCACATCAGTTGTATCAATAAATAATTTTGAATCAATAAAAATCAATCCATGAGTTATTATCTTTGACAAGTGGTATCGGATCCTGGTGTAGAGTACTATAACACCCGTTGCTCAAACCTGGCATTATGCTTTCCTACAAAATCTTCCATATGTTTCTCATCTCTCCATCCTACAAGATGCCTGACATTATTTCCATGATTTCCTTCTACAAGTTATGGCGTGTTGTCCTCCACTAGTCTACTTGCCCATTTTGTCTTGTTAACTCTTCTCTTGGTGGTTACACTAATTTTGGTTATCTTCCCCTCGATTGTTACCTTCTTTCTCTATCAACTGCGGCGGATACAATCTCTATGTGAGATCCCTCTACAATTTCTTCTCTCTGCATGTTAGTTTCATCTCGAGCTATCGTTGTGTGTGGAGCTAATGTTGATGCTCATTGAGTGTGTGTTCTTGCTAGAAAGAAAACTCTAGACGTAAAATATTGCGGTGACTACTTGTTGAATGCTCTTGCTCTATACATTGGGTGTTCCCATTTGTGTGATTGATGCGAACCCTATGACACATATTTGTTCCATTCCACATTCTTAGGATGAGTTATTTGATAAACATGGGGCTCTATATGTTTTTGTATGCTTGCTAAAAGGCCATGTCCAAGTCTAGACTCAACACACTCATGGATTTAGAGGAAGTTTGTTTGGAATTTTTGAAGGTGCTTAAATATTGATGGCCATTTGAATATGATATTAAAATATGTGGAATAAATCTCTTCATCTCAGACTCGCAGCACCGTGGACCCTAGATCCTACTTGTGTTGTGAATTTATTGTTATCATCATGAACCCTAGTCCATGAAGAGACCACTGTAAACAAGATCAGAGTGAAGAGCATGTGGTGGCACTCTTGTGGTGAGCTCTCAAGAGAGACGTGTTTATTTGTGTGTTGCATGGAACCTGAAATATATCTCTTGAGGTGCACTGAATAGATTTGCAACCTCTCTCAACGATTAGTGTGGTTGTTCGGATGTTCCTTCTGTATGCCTTGAGGTGTTGCTATCTCCCCTGGTGTGTAGGCTCTATTCTAAACCCTAATTTTTGAGTGTGAAGTGATTGTACTATGGTCTCCATTGACTACTGCATACTTGTATTAAGTATATGCCGATGTAACAAACCTTTAAGTGAAGAGCCACATCTTGATTATTGCTTGAATACTCAGTTGAAGTTTGAAGTGTCAAGACTCTGGGTTGGTCTCATTGTTGTGTGGGTTGTCCAATTCTCCAAATGCATATCTATGGACTTCTCTATGCACATAGACTTCTCCAAGTGTGAAGGTACTATGTAATAAATATTGCTTGATGTTTTTGTGTTTTTATGTTTCAATGAACCGATATTGGTGCATTGAACTATTGAAATTGTTGCAAGAGTGAAGCTGAGTTGCTAACCTTGGATTTGGAACATAGAGCTATTGTAACCAACATAAATTCTTCTCTTAGTGACCGTGAAGACTGGTAAATACTGGTAAAAGCATTGGAATGTTGAATGCATTATTTGTTTGTTGAAAAGCTCCACATCTTGTTTGTAAGAAGCGTGAATTAGAGTTCTATCATTAGAGTGCGTGAGTAGCACATTCATATAATCAAATAGTATATTAAAAAGGAAAAATATGCCCTCATCTAGGACTATATTTTGGTGCTTTGAAGATACCACAACCATTTCATATGATGTGAATGATGGTAGATATTACCATTTTTAGTGTTTGAAAGCACCACAAACAATTGAAAAGACTTAGATCTGCAAATAATTTATTGAAGAAGAGATTATCAGTTCTGTACTATTTTTGTAAACAAGGTGGAAGAGTCTTAGACCTGCACCTTTTATTCTTTGCTTCCCAAACAACATTTATTTGCATGTGATAGACGTTAAAATTGTAGATGATGCATTCTTTTGCATCTACAGTTGAAGTAGTAAGGACCCTTTGTCTTTCTCAAAACCAGTCCAAGGGAGAGAATAGAAGAAGAGAAAAAGGAAGAAGAAATTTCAAATGTACGGGGGTAGAAACAATTTATATAGCAGACCATACTTACAGTGTAAGCACTATAGGAAGAATGGACATGAAGCATATTATTGTCGAGCCCATTGGGACTCCATCAAAGAAAGACATAACCAGAATAATGAAGACAAAAGTAAGAGCCAGGAGGCTGGTAAGATCATGAATCTGCTCATTGTATTGTTGCATATTGTAATCTTGGAATAAATGAAATCACATATTTTTCATCTTATAAAGAATGTTGGTTTTTTGATGATGGTTAACGTCCCCTGAAACCAAAATTTTCTATCGAACCTAAAGAAAATAAATTATTTAGTTTGTTTTAAAATTGTATTTCTATGCTCAAAGAGCTTGGAGAGAAGCGTCCCGAGCTCACTATAATTTTGACAGT